>CM056950.1:29757030-30274116 GCA_029856935.1 Cyclocarya paliurus | reverse complement strand
GTGAGCAGACTTTTTCCCTCTGAGTTGAGCTCTCAAATTCCTCTTATTCTCTTCATCCTTCCCTTCATCCTTCATCCTTCTCCTTCTCTGCCTCTACTTCAAGTCTCATTTTTAACATACCCAATAGACCAAAAATTATTTGCATAGAAATTTTACATACCAAGCACAAATCTTTCCCCATGCACAGATTTTCCACAGATAAAGTACAAATCAAGCACAAATTAGGAATACCCAATGGACCAAAAATCATTTGCATAGAAATTTAACATACCAAGTACAAATTAGATGGCGAATGGGTCCTACCGAATGGTTGCCTGATGTTGATTCTCGCACAAGTAATATTTTCCTAGCCGAATGGGTCCTGAGCTAGGCCGATAATGAGAGAGAGCAAGTCTAGGTCTAGTGAGAGAAAGCGTGTCTCAATTTGGACGGAGAGAATGAGAGAGAACGAGTCTTGATCTTGTGAAAACGGAGAGAATGAGGGAGATGAAGACCGGTTTGGTGCAGAGGGAAGAGAATGAGAGAGAGGAAGGCCTCTCGTAGAAGAAAATGAGAAAAAAAGAAAAGGAAAAATAGAGCGAATGAGAGAGAGGGAGTCTCGCCTGCTGTAGAATGAAGAGAGTAAGGTATAGGGAAGAGAAAAACATAAAGAACAACTGGAAAGGAGATTCAGAGAAGGGAGAAACAGAGATGAAGGTGGGCGTCGAGAGAATGAAGGGAAGAAAACAAAACAAGTTGTTTACGTGGAAATAATGCTTTGGCCTGTGAACAGCTACATACTAAAGATGACCTTATCTTTGGCTTTACTACAACTCAAAGTCTCAACTCTCTATGTTAGTTGGTCCATTCGTTTGTTTTCAGAAAAACATCTCATCTCAATTTCATCATTATAATTTTCTCAAATTTCAATATAAAATAAAATAAACAATTCAAACTTTTCAAATTTCAATACAAAATAAAACAGACAATTCAACTTTTTCAAATTATATCGTCTTATCTCATCTAATCATTACAGCTTTTTCAAATTTCCATATAAAAAAAAATAAATAATTCAACTTTTTCAAATCTCAAAATAAAAATAATATTAAAAAATATATTCTAACAATACTTTATTTAACTTTTTAATTTTAATTTCAACTCATTTCATTTCATTTCTAAAAACAAACGAGACCTTAATTGATCACTAAGTAAATTTTGCATTGGCTTAGCGTTTAGCCAGGCCAATGCTAGTGCTCTGATCAATGTACCATTTTAGTAAATGGATATTTATTTAAGTTGCACGTACCTTAGTACTGTTAGGATTTGACTTTTTACGATTGTCCAAAATTACATCTTCACATACTTTTTAGACAATAATTGAAGAGTAATGATAATCATACAATACATTTTACGACACATATTTTAAAATGAAAATATTTTTATAAAGTAATTTTATTTATCTAAATTATTTTATAAAAAATACTCTTTCATAAAACCATAATTGTGTAACATATTGTAAAAAATTACGTGTAGATGAGACAAACCATCCATAATTCATTGTACATGCATATATGTGTGTTTAATATATTTACATATATATAATAAATAATGAATTAGGAGTTCACGCTCACCAACCGACAAAAGAAAAAAAAATTATTAATAGTTATTAATAGTTACATTTACATTCTTAACAAAAACATAAACTACCAACATAAACATCCTTAACCACCTGAACTAGACCAACGATTGTTCTTGAACTAGTTCTGCCCGCAATCCAATTAACTGCCCTTTTTAACCTTATGGAAAGATGGCCGGGCCTATCTAATTTTTAGGCCAAATTTATTGAAAAGTTTGAACAGGTGATGAATTCTCAAAATTATTAGAACTTCTCATAATTTTATCTCTAAATTTCACTTAAACATAAAATATTTTTCAATTTTAAATTTTTAAAGTTTTCATCTAATCATTACATAATCATTATATATAACACAAAAAATAATACAAATCTTACAAACATAAAAATAAAAATTATATTAACAAATTATATCCAAACAAATTTTTAATTCTATAAAAAAAATTTCTCTCAATTTTCAATACAAATAAAACATCCAAATGCCCACAACTCAAATAATTTTACTACTATTTACAAATTAGATACTTGATATCCAAACATGCATAATGTCCAAAACTCGAAAACTAGAGTTATTTTTTTGTATCATATAATTGTAATAAGATGTCATGATTCTGCATTGGTTGTGGATGGATGCATGGTGCCAGTAGCCTTCGGCCCAATGGCACCGATCCGTTCCCATTTGTTAAAAAAGAAAAGGTGCGGATGCATGGTAGCATATTTGACACACTCAACAGGCCCCAGAAATGGATATACATGGGCTTTATGCTGTGGCCAGTTTATAATAATAGGCCCATATTGCTTTTGGCACTTTTTGGAACTGAATTTCCTTGGCCGTATTGGCGTAAGAAATGGTTTTTCTCTCAGCTTGTAGTCCACAGATTGCATCGGTTTTCAATAAATCAAGCAAAAAGAAAAAAAGAAAGTGCATTTCGCTTTTACTATCTCCCTTTTGTTGTTTTAAGCATTAATACTCTCCTTGGATGAATTCATAATTTTATAACTCTGACACTATAATTTGACTAAGGAAAAAACAACCGGAAGTACAAGATGGTGCATTTTCCGTATCTTTAAGTCATCAACCAACACCTGGAGAGAAAATCCCTAGAAAAATCGGTGAAGAAGAAAAAGTTGCGAGTTTAGTTATTTTGGGAAATGGAAAATGACATTGACACAAATTGTAAATTTTTACTTTTATTTTTATTGACAATGGATGGGTGGGAACAAAAGTCCTGCCAATCTCGAGAGTACATAAGTATTCATAAAAGAGTTTCTGCAAGTGCATTTCAAATAATTTAAGAAAAGTCCTTAAATCCAATGATCCCTAGCTAAAAATTATTGCACCTAAAGGTTTGAACCTTACACATGGAGGGAGCTTACTATCCAAAACTCTTACGAACAGAACCAACTAGGGGTTAGAAATTGTAAAAAGTATGGACCTAATAATAATTAGAGCGATAGGTGCATGTTATTTCTGAGACTTTATATCGCTATATAGAAAAAGTGTTTAGGTAAAAAGAAGCTGAGAGTTCCAAACTTGGTGTGAAATAATAGCTATGTATTGTTTTTTTAGAGAATGTACTAGTCTCGTGCATATTTAGCTCATTGGGACTACGTGCAAACATCCCACTAGATTGGCGGGTTTTCCCTAAAAATTTATTTAATATCGTGTGGCCCATTGGACCACCTATAAGATATTAAACTGATTTTAGAGGTTTGTTTACATAGAGAGGCCACTTGAGAGTGCCATTGGATGATGACATGTGAATGACTTACAATATTGTACCATCAAAGAGGCAGGAAGTTCACATTCCATTTCTACAAGTTCCTAGCTTTTCGTCTAACGCATCATTAGAGACTGACTTTACGAAATAAGGTAAATAGCTAATACTCATTTTTTTAATTAAGATAATTGATAATTGATACAAGATAAATAACTAAATATTATTTTATAGAAATAACAATACAATCTCATCATGGACGAGACATTACTAGAGGTGTGACATTGGAGAAATATCGTAAAGTGGGTAAAATTAAGGTTAACATTCCTGTCGAACATATTAGAGGTGAGGGATAACAAGCAGCTTGGCTTGCATCACATGTGGGTGTTCTTACACGGACTTATGTACCTTTGGCTACGAGTTCATGGCATAAAATCCTGCATGATGTGAAAGAGCTTATAAAGAAGCGCTATTTGATACATTATATTTAAATAATAAATTTATATTGATATTATTTAATATTCTAAATAATAATATCTTTGTATATATATTTTTTTAAGAATGAATTCAAACTAAATTTTGGTCAGAGAAATAGCGTAAGACTGTCGATTAGCTGATGTGTAATGCATTCCACAAATATAAGGCAATGTGTCACGAGTATTACAAGAAGTACGAGAACAAGGAAGATGCATACCAACATCCTTTCTAGGATGTCCAACCTACAGATTGAGAAAAATTTTGTGACATATTTGAGAATCCATTATATAAAGTAAATTAAATGAATTTTTTATGTGTCCTATTTATAATTTTAACCTACCAATATTTACAACTTCTATACAGGAACGAAGTTCTATAAACAAAACAAATAGATCAAAGTTGAAGATTCACTATCGTGCAGGCTTAAGATCTTTCCATCATCTCTCTCTGAAATTGATAATCTACTCTCTCTCTTTTATTCTATATAGTTTATTTAGTTTATTTTTTGGAGGTACTAATTTAATATTGACTTTATATCTTAATAATGTCTCTTGTAGCAAGAGTCAGACACCAATTATTATCTGAAAAAATTATATGCTGCATCACATACTAATAGTAATGGAGAATGGACTCATCCTGATGCTTATGAGAATTATGTAAATATTATAATTTGTTTTAATTAAACATATTTAAATTTTTGTGTCAATATTAATTTTTTATATTGTATATAGGATAAAATGGTTGTCCTTCGTGCTTAAACTGCATTATATCAGAATTCATCAACAAGTGATGTTGAAAATTTTATCTAAGTTCTGGGTCAACGTTCACGTTATTTGAGGGGTTTGGATCGCTTTGTAAAGCTTTCAGGCTCGTCATCAACGTCAAGTACTACTGCCATTGTGTTAAAGAATGCGAATTCTAGGATCGAAGAATTGATTACAAAACAACGTGAGTTAGAGGTTCAATTAACGAAACAATCAGAAGAACAACAAGAAGAGTTCATGAGAGAGACGCAAAACAGCATGATGAGAGGTTAATTTAAATGCAGACGTTTATGTAACAATTCAGGCCTCCAAACAATTGATTTTCGTGTTTTCCATAAATTTTTAAGATTTATAAAATTATATACCGATAACATTATTAGTAGTATTACTATTTTATTTATTTAGTTCGGACTTATTAGATTAGTTTTATTTATATTGAAAAATTTGTAATGTATTTTTGAAATATAAATATCTATTTTGTTTTAATTTTTTTTTTATTAAAATGAAACTAGTAACTGTTCAAATGATCATCAAACGTTCGAATATATATAAATCGGACACAACCGTTAGAATATCACACGTTTGAGTTTGAACGCTTATCAAACGTTCCGAACCATCCAAACATGCAACCTACTCTTTCATTTCATTACATGTTTGAACATTTTATTCAATTCTAAAAATTAATATAATTTACGTTCAATCATCAATTTGTTTGTTCGATCATTTCCTCATGTCTATATAGTTGAACGGACTGATATCGATCGACCATGCATGAAGTACACGTTCGAATAGACATATTGTTCGAATGATTTTCTGAGACAAAATTCAATCGCCTCAGAATTAACGTTCGAAAGTGATCGAACAATCCATATCAATTTTGTTCCAAAAGATATTTTTGGGACGAAATGGATATTGGAATGACCTTGGAATGCTTTTTTTAAAAAAATCATTTTGAGACAAAAACCCTATCTTGTTTTTCTTGTTTTTTTTTTTCAATCATTTTTCAAAGACCTTTAAACGTTTAAAAAATTAACAAAGTCACTAAAAATCACTTGTTTAACCATTCTCGATTTCTCGAGCATTTTTCATATTTTATACAGTAAGGTTTTACATAATAAATGTATTTCTATTTGAATTATAAAAAAGTATTTAGATAAAAATGAACAATTTAAGGAAATTTCTAATTAAGGTAGGAGTTGCTCGTTTGGGAAGTAAAATGAGGTGAGAATTTTGTGAAACAGTAAGATAGTCTGTGAATAGTAGTGAGATAGTTTGAATTGAATATTTTTTGGATTTTGGGAAATAATCGAGAAAAAGTTGAATAAAAAATATTATAAAATTAAAATATTGTTAGATTATAGTTTTATAATATTATTTTTGTTCGGAGATTTAAAAAAATTGATTTTTTTTATTTTTTATTTAAAAATTTGAAAAAATTATAATGATTAGTTTGAAAAAGTTGTAATGATTAGTTTGAAAATATTTATATTTAAATTATATTTGAGAATGAGATGAAATGATCAGAAGAAATGAGAATTTTAAGATGAGATTTATTTCTAAACAAGTCTTTAGGTTTAAAGCTTCCATTCAGTACTCAATAATATTAGAAAAATACTAGTTAAACTAATAAAAGTGACTGATTAAATTTTTAATTTTTAATTTTTTCTACATAATAATTAAGGAAGTCAATATCAGTGAATTGATATTTTTTTATTTTTTAAAAATATTTAAAACTATGTAAAAAATGATTAAAGAAAAAAGACAAAAAATAAAATAAAAAATGCATATGTACTTATAGGTCCACTTCTTCGATTAAATTCCATGCCAACACTGTTAGTTGGCGGGAATGCTTACCTAACTATGGCTACCAGTCGGACCTGATGGGATTGCTTCCAAAGATTTCCAAACTTTACTTGAGCTAATCTCTCAATAAATTATCAGTACCTGCAGAAAGAAAGATCACGATCTCCAAATAACTCGAAACTTATGTGAACGATTAATAATTTGTCTTTTTCATTTTATCTTATTTTCTTTTAATCCCTGTACCTACGTTTGGGGCATTCGTTTGATTGTCTGTGTGGTTTTGTGATCTGCCTTTTCGGAGAGTGACGTGGGTAGCATGTATAAAGTGTGCAGGGAATAATGAAGTGGGTAGTCATATAAAGTGTCTGAGGACAGTAAGAATAATAATAATAGATTCTTGTGATCATGCTTGGATAAATTAGAAGCAGTACTTAAATTTTAAAAATCTAATTTTAGAGATCTAAGAACTCTTGACTAATCTGTGGCCAATTAATGTTTATTTGCGACGATATAAAAGTGCTAAAAATATTCTTTTATAAAATTCATAAAAAACCTGTACAAGACTTTTTCCGACGATTAAAATTCATCACAAATAAGCCTGTTTTTAATATTTTCTCACACGTCTTATTTTTCCCACCCTTCCCAATATTCCCTCTCTATCTCTCTCTCTCTCTTCTGTTCTCCACTGCAACTTGCGATTGTCGACTCCGGTGAGTTTCTCACCGCCTCATTGACGCCGTTGAGTTTGTAGTTTAGTATTTAAGTCTCCATCCATCTCTCTCTCTCTCTCTCTCTCTCTCTCTCTCTCTCTCTCGCTCATAACCTCCTTTTTGCTTCTCCTTCTATTTGTGCTTGTGTATTCCTTGTATAAACAGTTGAGTTTCTGAATGTCCACTTCGATTTGGTCTAGATCTGGATTTGTGAGTGCGATGGGATGTGTGTGTTTTGCTTGTAGTCACCTTACTGTATTCAAGTGTTTTTCATTTGTTTTTGACAAACACCATATTTAAACAAAGAAAGAACGGACCAATCGAAATTTGGGGGATTGAAGGACTCAAAACAAGACTGGTACCAGCGATTGGATTTTCCATATTCATTGTGAACTCTGGTACCAGTGATTGGGTATTTGTGGAGTTGAGAAGCATATCATGGAAAATTGGAGCTCGTAATTTCCGTAAACCTCTAGCTACAATCTGATTCATGCACGCGCAAAATGCAGGATAGAAACAGCTAGCTTGATCTATTTGACTTCTAATTTATATATCTACTTTTGCAAACATCATTTTTGGATGTTTCCTACAAAAAAGTAATCAGTTCTCTGCATACGCAATACTGATTCTTTTGATTCCACTTCCCTATATATATATATATATATATGTAATTTCAACCATAATCCAACCTCAGATTAATTATTCTAAATATATATATATATATATATCCTCGGGAAAAAAAAAAAAATTAAGAACGAAAAAAGTCCAAAGCTTGAAAAATTCAACGCGTAAACCTATATACCAGTACTCTTAAAGCACTACTCTTTCGATCCTGCTAGCTTCCATATATAATTTTCATTTTCCAACCCTCTCAGATAACTTGTCACTAGCGCGAAATCTCACAGCATGTAAACCTTCCCTGCATTATGTTAAGATTCCTAGTTTCTTTGGTTAAGATTTTGTACAGATGTGTTGCTCCCATTAATGTGATCTAGCTTAAAACTGACACAGTTTTAAGAGGAAGGAAATTCTCTCTAAACATAACCTTCAGGTGTTGAGCATTATCCTTTTTCTTTTAGAACATGCATACATCTTTTATATATTGTATCCCAATCTTTTTCATCAAGCACTTCCAGTTACCAATGACTTTAATTTGTTAATTCATTAATTGCGACTATCTATTTTGAGAATTTTAAGTTATACTGCCCCTGCATTTTATAAAACGGCTATAAATACTCCTATATATAAATTAGTATGAGAAGGCACGTACAGAAATTTAATGAGAACAACACTCATTGCATGGATGTTTGCTTTGTAAGAGCGGTCTGAAGTACTTTATCTTAAAGGTCTCATTGATTTATGGCACTTCCTTGACATGTATTAAGCCTTTTGATTTATATTTTGGGGAAATGATCAACTTCTTCTTCATGATGTGGCATTTAAACTACTTTGAAGTTGTCATTTAACCTTTCAGATGAGCAGGACATAAATGGCCATTTTTATGCTCATTATTAAGATATATATGAGTTAAGTTATAGAAAAACAGATGCATCGGAAAATGCTAAATTTTACTTAAAAAACTTTTACTAACTCCGTGTGATTGGTGAGTTGGTGACAGATCACCAATATATGGAAAATGATCTGTACAGTCTTATTTGTACAAATCTCATGCACTCCCTTTAGAAAAGAAAATAATTTGGTGTCCACGTGAAAAAAAATCTACTTTTAGCATTCTTGACACTATTCAGTCTCGGATTCCATCTTTTTGCATTCATGAGTGATTTATTTAAGAAAATTGCATCTGATTTGTAATTTAATGTTTTGATATAGAATACAATGAGTTGGCCTTTCTTTGTCTAAAAGTTTCTGTGAAATGAATAGTGATAATACATTAATGGAAAGCAAATCAGTCATAGAAATAAATCAAATTGAATATATTAAAGTAGTTGATAATATATAAATATATGAATGCTATCAATGGTTTATATTTGAATGACAAGCTGATTTAATATCATCTTGTGGGTTTAAATTCTTGAGAACTTTAAATACTAGAAAGAAATCTTATAACATTTATTATGGGTTTAGTACTCTTGGAATGCATTTCAAACACTTCCATATTTATGCCACTGGCTCCAAAGGTTAACAAGTAATATGCAAGTTCTGTTTCACACAAGGTCATCCGTGTGTACTAATACTAATAAAGTATTTATTAATACACATGGATATTTACAGAAACAAGATTTATTTATGTGAATAATGAAAATACTACTTTTATGAGTATTTGTACGCACAAATGACTGTTCACAACTTCACAGACCAGATAATCATACTGCTTCTAATGTTACAAGTCATAATATTATTAATAAAAACTACGGGTGGGGTTGTGGCATGACAGGTTATGATTTGCTCAAGAAAATCAAGATAGGCTTTTGGTTTATAATATTGCTTTGTCTTCTTTCCAAATTGAAATTATGCATTCCAAATTGAGATACTTTTGAAGACTTGCCATCTAGGTCCTTGTGTCAGCACTTGCTCAAATAAAAACTTTGGCATATTTCCCACCTACTTTTCACCCAAACAAGTCAAGTTCATGATATTCCCAAAGATTTGTTTGCTTTATCGTGGGTCTTTCTCATTTATGGGATTTTTTCGATTTTGCAGGAGTCTTCATCCCTGAGAAACATACTAGTGGTGATTATGTCATCCGAGAATGTGGCTTCAAGGATCAGCAGGAAAATATTTTGTTTTATTTTATTTTATTTTATTTATTCCTTGAAAATTTGATTTTGTATAGGCAATAATACTAATGTGCAATTGGCAACAAATGCTTGGAGGAAGGATCAACAAGAAGATAAACAAGAAAACAAAAAAGAAGAATTAGGAAAACCAGAGTTTCAATCACGAGAAGTACTTATGATGGACACCAAGGTGAATCAAGTTTTAAAGATCATTTACAAGTTTCAGATGTGGCAATCACAAGATCGAGAGCTAAGAAGTGCAAGAAAATAATGCAAGAATTGGTGCAATCCACTTGGAACGAGTCTAGCAAGAGGCGAATATTCAAGATGGGCTTGAGAAAAGGAGATCCAATGATCATCCACGTGATACAAGCTATGGAAGAGTGCAACATAAATTAAGGCATATTATTATGTTTATGTGATTGAAGGCCTTGGACTTATTTATTTCATTAAAGGGGTTTATTTTATTAAGTTATGAGAATTGGTCTAGAATAATTAGGCTTGAGGATGCTTGTCTCACATATATTTTATTTTGTTGAACTAGGGTTTTAAGAAGTTACTGTAGTCGCGATACTATTTAGTCAAGGGTATTTTTGAAAGATGGGGATTTATTTTGGTTAGGGTTTTAATAAAATTTTGTGAATAGTAGTAAGATAATTTGTAAATAGTAGTGAGATAGTTTGAGTTGAGTATTTTTTAGATTTTGGGAAATGATCGAGAAAAAGTTGAATAAAAAATATTATAAAATTAAAATATTATTAGAATATAGTTTTATAATATTATTTTTGTTCAAAGATTTGAAAAAGTTGAATTGTTTTTTATTTTTTATTTAAAAGTTTAGAAAAGTTATAATGATTAGTTTGAAAAAGTTGTAATGATTAGTTTGAAAATATTTATATTTAAATTATGTTTAGAAATGAGATGAAATGAGATAAGATGAGAATTTTAATATGAGATCTATTTCTAAACAAACCATTGGGTTTAAAGCTACCATTCAGTACTTAATAATATTAGAAAAATACTAGTTGAATCAATAAAAGTGACTGATTAAATTTTAATTTTAATTTTTTTTATATAATAATTAAGGAAGTCAATATCAGTGAATTGATACTTTTTTTATTTTTTAAAAATATTTAAAACTGTGTAAAAAATGATTAAAGAAAAAAGACAAAAAATAAAATAAAAAATGCATTTGTACTTATAGGTCCACTTCTTCGATTAAATTCCATGCCAACACTGTTAGTTCGCGGGAATGCTTTACCTAACTATGGCTACCAGTCAGAGTTAGGTTTAAAGCTACCATTCTGTACTAAATAATATTAATGAAGAGTTCTTTTTTTTTTTTTTTTTTGAGTAATGAAGAGTTTGGAACGTGTGATGCTATTAATATATCTTATAGATCTCTCTCGGGTCTTGAATGCATGTCCACATGCAATACCAATTACGCTAAAATGCATTTGTACTTATACGTCCACTTCTTCGATTAAATTCCATAATATTAATTCCAACAGTGTTAGGTGGCGGGAGTGCTTACCTAATGAAGAGAAAAGGAAAAATGCAGAGCAGATGTTTGGAAAAATTCCTCAATGACATTTCTCAATTTACAGAGTTGTGTATATTTCTCAAACAGAATCGGGACCTATAATAGCCATTTTGTTAGTGTAAATGCACCAGAGTCTTCTAGATGTTTTCGAGCTGCTCCACTAGACATTTCAGCTGCCTTAACACCTAACTATGGCCACCAGACTTAGGTTTAATTAAAGCTACCATTCTGTAATAAATAATATTAATTGCCAACAGTACTAACGAAGAGTTTAGAATGTGTGATGCTATCAATACCAATTACACTAATATTATCTAGTATCTAGAAGCAAATCAAGCCAAGAAAAATGAGTCAAAGCTCAGGAAAAAATCAACATGTTGCAGTTTTGGCATTTCCATTTGGCTGCCATCCTTGGGCATTACTCAACCTAGCTTCCAGATTAGCATCGGCCGCCCCTGACGCGCGGTTCTCCTTCCTCAACACTGCCAAATCCAACCAAAAGCTCTCTGCCACCTCTGGAGCTCACCTCCCACACAACCTTAAATCCTACGATGTTGCGGATGGCGTGCCGGAGGGACATGTCCTCCCTACCGGGAATTCCATCGAGGAACTGGAGCTGTTCCTTGAGGCTGCACCTGAGAGCTTCCGGATAGGCATGGATATGGCAGTGGCCGAGACTGGGCAGCAAAAGATCACCTGCATCTTGAACGATGCTTTCTTGGTCTTTGGCTGCGATATGGCTACGGACATGCATGTAAAGTGGGTCCCTTTATACGTTCCCGCACCCTACGAACTCTCTGCCCACATTTACAGCGCTCTCATCCATGAGACTTAAGGGTGCGTTTGGATGTTGAGATGAGTTGGGTTGAGTTGAGTTGAGATGATAAAATATTGTTAGAATATTATTTTGAAATATTAAAGTTGTTTTGGGATTTGAAAAAGTTGAATTATTTATTATATTTTGTATTGGAATTTGAAAAAGTTGTAATGATGAATTGAAATGAGTTGAGATGAGTTGGGATGAGTTTGACATCCAAACGAAGCCTTATGCTAAAGCTTGCTGTGGCGGTGAAGCTCGTGGTAATGGCGGTGCAGTGGGAGATCTAAACCCTATTGACAAAACCCTAGATGCCATTCCAGGACTCTCCGTAATGCGCTTCGGGGACTTACCCCAAGAAATACTTCAAGGTAATGACTCAAATTCTTCATCAATTTTTTCATCAATTTTCGAACGCACACTGCGCAGAATTAGGGAGCTCCTGCCACGAGCAAATGCTGTTGTGATGAACTCATGCCAAGAACTAAACTCAACCATACTCACCGATGATCTCAAGTCCAAGTTCCAAGACATTCTGTTCGTGGGTTTTCTCACATTAGTAGTCCCAACTCCACCCCTACCACCTTCGCATTCAGACGCCACAGGCTGCCTCCCATGGTTGGACGAGCAAAAGCCAACATCGGTAGCATATATAAGCTTTGGAACATTGGCGGCGGTGCCACCCGACTAGTTTGCAGCTTTAGCAGAGTCGCTGGAAGCGAGTTGCGTTCCTTTTCTTTGGTCTCTTCGGGAAAACTTCAAAGCATTTCTGCCGAATGGGTTCCTCGAGAGGACAAGGAAGCAAGGAAAAATAGTTCCCTGGGCACCCCAGGGTCATGTCTTGTCACATAAAGCAGTGGGCGTGTACATTACACACTGTGGATACAACTCTGTGTTTGAGAGCATTGTCGGAGAGGTTCCGATAATCTGCCGGCCGATCTTAGGCGATAATAAGATGAACGGACGGATGGTAGAAGACGTGTGGGAGATAGGGGTTAGGGTTGAGGGAGGGGTGTTTACAAAGAAGGGAATGGTCAAGAGCTTGGAGCTCGTTCTGGGACATGACCAACGTGGAAGGAGGATGAGGGAGAAGATCAGAGATCTGAAAGAGCTTGTAGTGAAAGCTGCCGGACCTGATGGGCTTGCTTCCAAAGATTTCCAAACTTTGCTTGAGCTAATCTCTCAATAAATTATCAGTACCTGCAGCACGAAAGATCACGATCTCCAAATAACTCGAAACTTATGTGAACGATTAATAATTTGTCTTTATCATTTTATCTTATTTTCTTTTAATCCCTGTACGTATGTTTGGGGCATTCGTTTGATTGTCTGTGTGGTCTTGCGATCTGCCTTTTCGGAGAGAATACTCTGCCTCAAGAAATTCTTTTATTTTCAGATGCCAGAAAAAAAAGTTTCTTTCAGTCATTTTGCTTATTCAAACACGGATTCGTGCTGTTGTAAAGCTCGGATATATATATATATCCTCCGGAAAAAAAAATTAAGAACGAAAAAAGTCCAAAGCTTGAAAAATTCAACGCGCGCGGAAACGTCCTATATATATATACCACTCTTAAAGCACTACTCTTTCGATCCTGCTAGCTTCCATATATAATTTTCATTTTCCAACCTTCTCAGATAACTTGTCACTAGCGCGAAATCTCACAGCACGTAAACCTTCCCTGCATTATCTTAAGATTCTTAGTTTCTTTGGTTAAGATTTTGTACAGATGTGTTGCTCCCATTAATGTGATCTAGCTTAAAACTGACACAGTTTTAAGAGGAAGGAAATTCTCTCTAAACTTAACTTTCAGGTGTTGAGCATTATCCTTTTTCTTTTAGAACATGCATACATCTTTTATATACTGTATCCCAATCTTTTTCATCAAGCACTTCCAGTTACCAATGACTTTAATTTGTTAATTCATTAATTGCGACTATCTATTTTGAGAATTTTAAGTTATACTGCCCCTGCATTTTATAAAACGGCTATAAATACTCCTATATATAAATTAGTATGAGAAGGCACGTACAGAAATTTAATGAGAACAACACTCATTGCATGGATGTTTGCTTTGTAAGAGCGGTCTGAAGTACTTTATCTTAAAGGTCTCATTGATTTATATATGGCACTTCCTTGACATGTATTAAGCCTTTTGATTTATATTTTGGGGAAATGATCAACTTCTTCTTCATGATCATGTGGCATTTAAACTACTTTGAAGTTGTCATTTAACCTTCCACATGAGCAGGACATAACTGGCCATTTTTATGCTCATTATTAAGATATATATGAGTTTAAGTTATAGAAAAACAGATGGATCGGAAAATGCTAAATTTTACTTAAAAAACTTTTACTAACTCCATGTGATTGGTGAGTTGGTGACAGATCACCAATATATGGAAAATGATTTGTACAGTCTTATTTGTACAAATCTCATGCACTCCCTTTAAAAAAGAAAATAATTTGGTGTCCACATGAAAAAAATCTACTTTTAGCATTCTTGACACAATATTCAATCTCGGATTCCATCTTTTTGCATTCATAAGTGATTTATTTAAGAAAATTGCATCTGATTTGTAATCAAATGTTTTGATATAGAATACAATGAGTTGGCCTTTCTTTGTCTAAAAGTTTCTGTGAAATGAATAGTGATAATACATTAATGGAAAGCAAATCAGTCATAGAAATAAATCAAATTGAATATATGAAAATAGTTGATAATATATAAATATATGAATGCTATCAATGGTTTATATTTGAATGGCAAGCTGATTCAATATCATCTTGTGGGTTTAAATTCTTGAGAACTTTAAATACTAGAAAGAAATCTTATAACATTTATTATGGGTTTAGTACTCTTGGAATGTATTTCAAACACTTCCATATTTATGCCACTGGCTCCAAAGGTTAACAAGTAATATGCAAGTTCTATTTCACACAAGGTCATCCGTGTGTACTAATACTCGTAAAGTATTTATTAATACACGTGGATATTTACATAAACAATATTTATTTATGTGAATAATGAAAATACTACTTATTAGTATTTGTACACACAAATGACTGTTCACAACTTCACATACCAGATAATCATACTGCTTCTCATGTTACAAGTCATAATATTATTAATAAAAACTGAGGCTGGGGTTGTGGCATAACAGGCTATGATTTGCTCAAGAAAATCAAGGTAGGCTTTTGGTTTATAATATTACTTTGTCTTCTTTCCAAATTGAAATTCTACATTCCAAATTGAGATACTTTTGAAGATTTGCAATCTAGGTCTTTGTGTCAGCACTTGCTCAAATAAAAATCTCTCTGGCATATTTCCCACCTACTTTTTACCCAAACAATTTAGGTTCATGATATTCCTAAAGATCTGTTTGCTTTATCATGGATCTTTCTCATTTATTGAATTTTTCCTGTTTTGCAGGAGTCTTCATCCCTGAGAAACATACCTGTGGTGATTATATCATCTGAGAATGTGCCTTCAAGGATCAGCAGATTAATATTTTGTTTTATTTTATTTTATTTTATTTATTCCTTGAAACGTACATGAAGAACCATATCTGTGCTCCCAAATGATACTACGTACAAAAAAAAAAGTGATGTTTGCATAGTTTATAATTATATCTGTCATTATTTTTAAAAGAGTTTTGCTATGTACAAACAAATTTACGTACCAATCTGCGTATTAATGCTGCTATCTTCATATTCTTAATTCAAATTAATACTATTTTTAATAAATTAGTCTACTTTCTAATTAATCATATTGAATAAATGCACATATTCAAAATCGCTAACAACTAGATTTTTCATTCTCAAAAATATAAACATATGGACACCATTGCGGTTGCGTACGTAGCGTGGTTTTGGGTGCAACGTGTCTATATTTTTCTATAGTCTGGGCCACATGATTAATACGGAGTTGGTACCAATATTGAGAACGAACAGCCACGGGAAATGGGTGACAAACTTTAATTTGGATAAGATATTTGAACAACCCATAAATTCTATTATTTTTTAAAAAAATTCGCTATATTTATATAAAGAAATAATATTTACAGTCGTAGAATACACAAGCGTCGTGCATTCACTTTAAAAAAAAAATATGAGATTAACATGAAAAAATTAATTTTTTAATAGTAAACTCTATTATTTTTTTAAAAGAGTGTGTAACGCTTACACAACTTATAATTGTATCTATCACTACTCATTTATACACTTTAAGATTATATAATAATGTTAAATACAGTTATAGGTTGTACAAGCGATACACACTTTTTTTTTAAAAAGAATATGATCCATTATTAAAAAGTTACTTTTTTCCCGTGAGTCTTATTTTTCAGAAGTATTGGACTGCGCTTGCATATTGCAAATATCAATTTTCTTCCTTGAGAGGCAAACTTGCTTTTATTTGTTTTGTATTTCATGGTGGCCAATATATAATTGGTTGAGTTCTCGCTTCTTATATTAATAAATTAAGGAATATAAATTTTTTAAATTTCTAAATGTGAGATATATTAAGAATCAAAATTTTCAGGATTCAAAACTTTGATTAATGTACCATTTTATTAAATGGATATTTATTTGAGTTGCAAGTACCATAGTGTTGAGGTCTATTTTTTACAGCAAAACTGCTATAGGCAACGATTGAAGGTAATCGTGGGGGAACCAGCTTGCCACGTAAGCCAATATATCTATTAAAAAAAAAAGAGATGAAATGAAACGAATGGAAGGAAAATTTTAAATTTCTCATTTTCTCATTCAGACAAAACCGGAATTGGGGTCTATGGCTGCGTCTCATGTGGCTGTCTCCGTTTCGGCATTTTTGGGTCTGCGACGCTGCATCTCATGTGGCTGTCTCCGTGGGTGTCGTTCATCTCTGTGGATGCCTCTGAATAAGTAGTTTCGTGTGGGTGTTTCTTCCATCTCTGTGGGTGTCTTGTCCAAATCTGTGTTGTCTGGATGTCTCCGTTGTAAGATTTCGACTCTTTATAATACATTCTGTGTTGTGGTGGTGCATGCAGCTGCTTGGGATCTTGGATTTTTACGTTCCTTGGATGAAATATGTCAATTTTGGGGCTCTGTCAAGTACCAAATTTCTTGCACTGGCAGTTATTACAGGCCGCATTAAAATTGTGAAAATTTGGAGTTTTATAAATAATGTAATATTAATCTTAGACAACCTAAGAGGGAGCAGCTGCCTTGATTTGGAGGTTTTGATGCAATGGATTGCAATGTCATTATAAACAGAACCGAGCCATGGTGGGTTAAGTGGAATTTGGTAACGTGAAGCTGGCTTTTATTTGCCCATTTTACTTCCAAACTCAAATCTGCCCACATATCTAAGTTGGATTATGATCCAATCTCCCTATTTAGAAATATTTTCAGACCCAAAGATAAATTAATAATGATAACGAGAAAGGCTTTACTTGCTTGTTTGCATCAATTACAACAAAGTTGGTGTCTCAACTATTAGCTTAATTCTCGGTGCTATTAAAATGGGAGATGATGCCTGATGAGGACATAAATGTATTTGATAGGAAAAAGCTAGAAAAAACAACCAGTATTATAACCTTGTTTTAGGTCACTGCATTAAAATAAAGTGTTCCTTGATGATCTTTTATTCTTTTTTTTCCCCCTTTGTGTGAAACAATTAAAGATGTCTAGTATATGTGGTTTGAATGAGTCCAGATTTGTGTGGGGTTTCAAAAACAATACCCATGTTGCTATTGATGCCAACTACTAAGATATGATCTGGTTTTTTATACTTAAACCTATCTTATTCATTGTCTTTCTAAGTACATGCATTGAAATCCATTCAATGCAAGATTAACACCAACTTTGAATATCACATTAATATTAATATTTGAATTACAATATTAACCTGTTCCCTGACGAGTATTTATCACCAGTCTGTTCCGACACAATGCATGTTTCAGCACAGAAAAAGAATTCCCATGTGAATCGCCAAACCCAGTATTTCAGAATCTGTTATCAGCTTGTAAAGAATTTTGTTGGACTCAGATGTCATTAGCTGAGATTAAACAAATAGAACTTGTCTATACAAACTGAATTAGCTTTAAAACCTTGATGAAATATTTAAACTTGTTCATCTTCACTATTAAACCTCAGAACAAGCATTCCTGCTCACGTGAGATCAGATATTTAAAACCTTATTCTTCCTATGGGTAATTTGGAAGTTGTGGGGTTTCAAAGTAAAACGAGGATTCTGACTTGATAATCATAAGTATTTCCAAGTTTATGGGAATATATATGGGTAATGTCGATGCAAGGGTGGTTGTCTCTTCTGAAAATGGCACATCCGTTGTTGGCTTTCTTTTTCTTTTTTGAAAATAGTTACTACCAATGTAATAAATATATTTATTGGGCTGATCAATTCTCAACTTTTGATGAATTATCATGAATATAGGTTATAAAATGCCTAATTTTTAGAAGAAAGAGTTTTGCTTCTGTCAACTCACATAATCCATTCTTGTGTTATATATTCATAAACGCAGAATACTAATTTCAATGGCTTCATCCTATCAATCAATCACACCAGTGGAAATTAGAATTACTAATTTCATTATGTAAATGCAGATTAAAAAACCAGAATAATTTTAAACGTCGAAGAAGCAGCAAAAGACAATTATAACCATGCATCAACTGATAAAAGGGAAGAACTATATCCAATTACTTGAGGATGTTCTGAAAGAATATAAACATACATTCGGTGACAAAGGCAACAACCCAATTAAGCACAAAAGTTTCACTAATTGGAAACTGAACCAATCAAAATCAAAACTAAACAATACAATGAAAAGTTACATGCATGCACACATACATTAGACTCGACGAATGCATCCTAAATTATAAATCAGAAGGTATTAGCCTCCTTCAAATGAAAAGGGGATAGACAAGCACAGATCTTTCCCAAGCACATATTTTCCACAGATAAAGCACAAATCAATCACAAATTAGGCATAAGCTGCAAGACCAGACAATAACGCACTGAGGCAATGAGTGGCCTTCAACTTGCTGTTAGTACTAGGGTGGACATGTTTGTACAGTTTCTCTTTGTGTAAATATGCGTACATGTTTGTGTGTGAATGTAAGAAGTTGTTTTGTTTCCTTTTTAATCTTTAGTATTCTTTTGAGCTATATATAGAGCAAATGAGAATTGTATTCAAGAATAAAGAGTTAATGAAACAGTGATCAGATTTTTTTTCCTCTAAGTTGAGCTCTCGAATTCCTCTCATTCTCTTCATCCTTCACTCAATCATTCTCCTTCTACCTTTACTTCAAGTCTCATTTTTAACATACCCAATGGACCAAAAATTATTTGCATAGAAATTTTACATACCAAGCACAGATCTTTTCCAAGCACAATTTTCCACAGATCAAGCACAAATTAGGAATACCCCATGGGACTAAAAATTATTTGCATAGAAATTTTACATACCAAGCACAGATCTTTTCCAAGCACAATTTTCCACAGATCAAGCACAAATTAGGAATACCCCATGGGACTAAAAATTATTTGCATAGAAATTTTACATACCAAGCACAAATCTTTCCCAAGCACAGATTTTCCACAGATAAAGCACAGATCAAACACAAATTAGGCATACCCGATGGACCAAAAATTATTTGCATAGAAATTTTACATACCAAGCACAGATCTTTCCCAAGCACAGATTTTCCACAGATCAAGCACAAATTAGGAATACCCAATGGACCACAAATTATTTGCATAGAAATTTAACATACCAAGCACAAATCAGATGGTGAATGGGTCCTGCTGAATGGGAGTCTGATGTCGATTCTCGCACAAGTAATATTTTCCCAGCCGAATGGGTCCTGAGCTAGGCCGATAATGAAAGAGAGCGAATCTAGGTCTAGTGAGAGAGAGCGTGTCTCGATTTGGACGGAGAGAATGAGAGAGAGCGAGTCTCGGTCTGGTGAAAACGGAGAGAATGAGAGAGATGAAGACCGGTTTGGTGTAGAGGGAAGAGAATGAGAGAGAGGAAGGCCACCCGTAGAGGAAACTAAGAAAAAGAAAAGGAAAAATTGAAAGAATGAGAGAGAGGGAGTCTCGGTCTGGTCTAGAGGGAAGAGAAAAACAGAGATAACAAATGTAAAGGAGATTCGGCGAAGGGAGAAAAGGAGAGGAAGGTGGGCGTCAAGAGAATGGAGGAAAGAAAACAGAACGAGTTGTTTATGTGGAAATAATGCTTTGGCCTGTGAACAACTATACGCTAAAGATGATTTTATCTTTGGCTTTATTGTAACTCAAAGTCTCAACTCTCTATGTTAGCTAGTCTATTGCCATGTGTTTTAATTGATCACCTGAACTAGACCAAGGATTGTTGTTGAACTAGTTCTGCCCTCAATCCAATTAACTGCCAGTTTTAACATTATGGGAAAGATGGCCGGGCCTATCTAATTTTTAGGCCCAATTTATCGAAAAGTTTGAAGGCAAAGAATTCTCAAAATTATAAGAAGTTCTTATAATTTTGTCCCTAAATTTCACTTAAACATAAAATATTTTTAAATTTAAAATTTTTAAAATTTTCATCTAATCATTACCTAATCATTATATAAATACAAAAACCCATACAAATTTTACAAACTTCAAAACAAGACATAAAAAGAATACAAATCTTACAAACATAAAAATAAAAATTATATCCAAACAAATTTTTAATTCAATAAAAAAATTTTCTCTCAATTTTTAATACAAATAAAACATCTAAATGTCCAAAGCTCAAATAATTTCACTACTATTCACAAAATTAGATACTCAAAAACTAGAGTTATTTTTTTGTATCATATTATATAATAAGATGTCATGACTCTGCATTGGTTGTAGATGGATGCATGGTGCCACTAGCCTTCGGTCCAATGGCACCGATTCGTTCCCATTTGTTAAAAGAAAAAAGGAGTGGATGCATGGTAGCATATTCGACACACTCAACAGGCCCAAGAAATGGATATACATGGGCTTTATGCTGTGGCCCGTTTATAATTAAGGCCCATATTGCTTTTGACACTTTTTGAAACTGAATTTCTTAGGTCGTATTGGCGTAAAAAATGGTTATTCTCTCGTAGCATTAGCATTGGTTTGGTCAAATGTATTTTCAAATTTTAACCAATATCACACCTTTTTACATTTGTATATTCTATTTATATTCAATTCCCACATTAGATTAGTCATTTACTCTCTATATAATAATAAAATATTATTAAATTAATAATTTATTTATTTAATTTATTTGTATCACATTTTATAATTCTACCAATTGAATATTAATAATAATTATATTCTAATTAAATTAATATTAAAAAATTTATATTTTTAAAAGTCATTTAATGTTAATAATAAAAATATTGATTAAACTCATCTAAATTTCTATCTAAATTTCTTAATTACAAACTAAATAGTATTTTTATTAGAGTGAGAAATTAATATTTTAATATTTTCTTGAAGTGAGAAATTAATATTTTAATATTTTATGAATCAATAGTGATTCTCCATCTTTAGCCAATCACTGTAGCAAAAGTTGATTTTATTTTAGACTTAGTCAATCTAATGTAGAGTGTTTTTAGTACATATTATCTAAATTTTAGCTAATTTTTAATTTTGGCTAAGCTAATACTAATGCCCTCAGTTTGCAGTCCACAGACTGCATCGGTTTTCAATAAATCAAGCAAAAGGAAAAAAGAAAGTGCATTTTGCTTGTACTATCTCCCTTTTGTTATTGTTTTAAGCATTAATACTCTCCTTGGATATATTCAAAATTTTATAATTTATTTAAATTTGACTCTATAAATTGACTATGGAAAAAACAATCGGAAACATAAGATGGTGCACTTTGAGAGAAAATCCCTAGAAAAATCGGTGAAGAAAGAGTCGCGAGTTTAGTTATTTTAGGGAATGGAAAATGACATGGACATAACTTGTAAACTTTTACTTTTAGTTTTATTGACAACGGGTGTCCGAGAACAAAAGTCCTGACCAATCTCGAGAATGCATAAGTATTTAGTAAAGAGTTTCCGCAAGTGCATTTCAAATAATTCAATAAAAAGTCCTTAAATCCAATGATCCCTAGCTAGAAATTATTGCACCTAAAGGATTGAACCTTATATGTGGAGGTAGATTACTATCCAAAACTCTTACAACAGATCCAACCTGGGGTTAGAAATTGTAAAAAGTGTGGACCTAATAATAATTAGAGCGAGTGGCGCATGTTATTTCCATGACTTTATATCGCTGTATAGAAAAAGTGTTTAGGTAAAAAGAAATTGAGAGTTCCAAACTTTTTGTGAAATAATAGCTATGTATGATTTTAGTGATTTGTGTACATTTTATAAAGAAATATTTTTTTTATTTTTTTATTAATTTTTTATAGAATGTGCTAGTCTCGTTCATCCATTAAACTCATTGGGACTACGTGCAAACATCCCACTAGCTTGGCGGGTTTTGCCTAAAAAAATTATTTAATATCGTGTGGCCCATTGGACCACCTATAGGATATTAAACTGATTTTAGGGGTTTGTTTACATAGCGAGGCCCCTTGAGAGTGCCATTGGATGATGACATGTGAATGACTTATAATATTGTACTTTAGGCTTTAGATTGAGATGTTATCTCAACTCTTTTTATTTTATCTCATTTTATTATTATAATTTTTTTAAATTTTTATATAAAATATAATAAATAATTTAATTTTTTTAAATTATAAAATAATAATAATATTATAATAATATTTTATTCAATTCATCTAAAAATATTTCATCTCATCACTCAGAACTTTACAATACTAATTTTTGTTCACTCCAGCATGGAATCTCGACGTCATATTTTGCACCTCAACATTTAAATATCTTCAAAAAAATATATATATCTTCAAAAAAAAAAAATGTCACCACGTCAGCAGAGGGCCCACACAATGAATTATTAAATCATGACGGTAATTATCAATAATCATCTTAAATTATAAATGAATAAGAAGACAATGCTGTGAATTCAAAGCTGATTACTTATCTAACTTCATTTGCATTTAAGAAAAATTTTTATTTCATACGAACATGAAGGTTTTTCCCTATATATATGGACAATGCTACTAATTTATTCCATAATTTTACTCCCTTATTTTGACCGCTCATATATATATATATAAATATATATTTAATAATTAAATAATTGACTATTAATAAATTTTTGTATTTTTTTAAATATTTAAAAAATATTTGAAATAAAAAAAAGTACAAATACACTAATAACACGCATAACAATACATGTTAAGCGGCAGAGTAGCATGAGAAGTATGTTTTTGATTAAGAACAGGAAAGATGAGCGAGCAACGTGAGAATAAACAGTTACTATTTTACTAGAGAGGAGAAGGAAGGCCAAGATAAAGATTAATAAATCATTATTATGCCCCCAAAAAAGAAAAGTAGACTCTATATTTGTTAAACTATTAGCATTTTTTATTTTCTTAAAAAAAGACTAAACTAACGCATCGCACCTTAATTTAAAAGACTGACAAATAGCATTCTGTTTAATTTTAATCATAATAATTATGAAAAATAGATGATGTAACACAATCTTACAAGTCTAATTTTAGGACATGATGAAAATTATAAATTTTTAGTAGTTTAAAAAAGAATGTGTCACCTTCTATTAGGGGGACAAATTAGAACGAGGTATCAACTATGAAATAATCTTCCCAACCTCCTACTATTCACCACACTCCACACTCCACACTCCACTTTTTTTTTTAATTTTTTTTTTATCAAATATTTTTTATATGAATAGTGAATAAAAAATCTGAAATATTTAAAAAAAAAATTCAAAAAAAAATTTAAAAAAAATATTAAAAAATATTAAAAAATATGGAGTGTGGAGTGTGGGTGAATAGTAGGAGGTTGTGTAGCAAATCTCATCAACTATTACGTTAAAAAATGATATAAATACAGTTATTATGAAACTTTTGCACAACTATTTAATCAAATATTAATATTTTTAAATTTATTTAAACTTCCATTAAATTTTATAGATTTAAACTAAAAAATAATAATATTTTATTATACAGTTATGTAAAAATGTGAAATAATAATGTTTGTATCATTCCCTATTAATAGGGATAATATTACGAAAATATGATATGCTCATAGCGGATAATATGTTAAAAAAGTCATTATATACCATATTCTCAACCTAGTTTAATCTAATGAAAAATCTAACTGTTCATCATCAATTTTCTCATCATCCTTTTATTATTTAAATTATCTTCATCCTCTCATTATCTCATGATGTGGCATTAGATAATTAGAGACTATTTAATATTTTACTTATAAACCTATTATTTATTAAAAATGACATCACACTTTTGAATTTTTCTTTATAAAGACACGTGATGATCTAATGATAATCAAAATCATTACATTTTATATAGTGTGATAAAAGTGAGATTAACATATGGAATGAAACATTAGTCTATGCTAAAATAGTAGCACGAACAACTCAAGCTTCAAAGCAAAAGAAACTTTGAATAAAAAACATTAATGTATGTGGCTAGGAATACTACCAGGGGTTTGGTCATTGATGGGTGTATAGTACTTTAATATTCTTTAGCTCTAGGAATATAATAATTTCTAAAGTCCACCCACTCAAGGGTCTATTTTAAACACATACAGAGAGAGGGATGAAAAAGGGGAAAAAAAAAAAAGAATAAGAGGAAGAGGAAGATAGAAAATGAAGCATGTGTTCCTTACTTCCAGCTTGTTTATGTGAACGTGAAGCATTTGGAGGTGAGATGAAACGTCTTTGCAAGAATCAGAGCTTGTCCATCTAGGTTAAATATGATTTGTCATTGTTGGAGTAATTTTTATTTGAGATAAATACAGAGCTTCATTTGGACGTCAGCAAAATCTTTGAATTTATTTCCTCTATGTTGGTGTGCTCACGGCTTGTATCATTGCCTCAATCTCCATCTTTCCAAGAGGCTAGTCCGTGGGAACCACAAAGCAACCAACGTGTAAGGTCTTATCCTATCTTGTTTTATCTCATTTTAATATCTAAACACCACTCAAATATAATTATTTTTCAATTTCAAATTTTTAACTTTTTCATTTAATCATTACTTAATTATTATAATTTTTTCAAACTTTTAAACAAAAAAATAATAATAATTCAACTTTTTCAAATTACAAAACAAAAATTAAATTAAAAAATTATATTCTAATAATATTTTTAACTTTATAATATTTTTATTCAACTTTTTCTCCTTCATTTTTCAAAATTCCATAAAACATCTTAACTTAAATTATTTTACTACTATTTACAAACCATTTCAATACTATTCACAGATTTATTATCTCATCTCATCTCATCTCATCTCAATATTCAATAAGGCCTAACTATTCGATACGAAATGATTTGTGATGAGCTGAGATGGTTGGTAAATTATAGTAGTAAGATTTGTGAGTTAAAATTTGTAAATAGTAATGAGATGACTCAACTCATCTCTCAATCCAAACCGACTAGAATTTTGCGTTCTATGTCTCAAGGTAACAGAGATATTGTACCTTCAAACTACTGGTTCATTTGGTTACCCAACCAAACTCAACTCATCTCACTCATCATTACAATTTTTCAAATTTTAACACAAAATATAATAAACAATTCAACTTTTTCAAATCCCAAAATAATAATAATATTAAAAAATAATATTCTAATAATATTTTATCATCTAAACTCAACTCAACTCAACTCAACTCAACTCACTTCAACAACCAAACGCACCCTAAGAGTTAAAGAGTTGACCTTTTTTTTTATATATATATATAGTTTGGAGGCACAATGCGTACGTCAATTTTGTTAGCTTAGGGTGTAATGATCTGGGTGAAACATATGTTACAAAAAAACCTCAGGTTCATTGGATAGCCGGCTACACAATATTCAATTGCGCTACTTAAGAACTTTTAAATATATGATGTTATTACGATACAACAAAATACAAAACTTAGTTTATAGTTCAACCTCTTCTCATAATTGCAACATATGAAAAGTTTAGATGTATAGTTACCGGTATTCATGGAAGAACGTAAGTTTGAAATTTATTTTTTTCCTTATTTTTTACTTTGTTAAATGTGTTCCTAAAAATTTTTAATTCAACTATTTATTCTAGACCTAGAAATACTCGATCCCTCCAAACTTATAATCCTTGTTTCGTCTCTACTCTTGATAATTCGAGAGTACAAAGAGTATTTTTTTTTTCCATCTTATTTCTCCAAGATGATTTAGAAAAATAACACAAAGCTCATATTTTACATGCCGCACTGTGGTGGAGAAGTCAAAGAATTTATCCAATGTCTTGCTTCCATTTGTTGGGTTATCTACCTTGCAAACGCAATAACTTATTTCTCAAAACATAAGCAAAGTATATCATTGACAATATTCTATTGCAAGGTATGACAAAAATCTTCATCTCAAGAGGTTCACAATTTCAACTAGAAGTGCTAAGGTCAGCCTTGACAAATAAAGTGGGGCCTTCATGCCTATACCTTTTTTTTTTTCTTTTTTTTTCTTTTTCTTTTTTGATCTATTTTGAGGAAAACTAAATCTCATTAGAACATCAGAAATTCAGAACCATGTGCGAAGCTTAAGAAATAACAGATATGAAAAACGAAATGTATACCTGTTCCCATCTTTATCAAAGTAAATATATATTACCTAAAATCTACATGAAACTGTATCCATGAATTCAAGTAAAATTTGGGGGAAATGGCATTCTTGGCAGATATCTATATCTGAATTATACATCTAATGCTTGTGGTGTTTTCTGATTCTGTTGGGACCTTCTTTCTCTATTGGCATACCATTGAACTGTTCTTCTGGCAATTGGCAACCAAAGCCGCCTGAGTCTTTCCTCTTCCACCCTGTTTCCAACTCTTATAGACTCCCCAATTCTGCTCTTAATCATACCCGAATCTCCATGTCTTGAAAGAGCAGTGATTTCTGACATTGATCTTCTCTCTCCTGGATTCATAAGCCTTGATGTCTGGCTAATATTTACTGCAAAATCTGATGCAGAAGCAAGGCCTGGAAGGAAAACTGGACCAGTATTGCTCAGTGTGCTAATCTTGCTTTCAAATGATCTCTTCATCTCCATCTCTTCTTTGATCGTCATAACCTGCTCATTTTCTACACCTCTTGCCGTGAAGGACTGCTTCTTGTTTGAATCCAGAGTGAGAGAAGAGAATCTGTTGCTTGACATGGCGGTTATCATCTCTGAGTTCAAGAACATCAGGTCTGAAGAACTCACACTGCTCCACCGATTCTTGAAAACAAAGTCAGATGCAATGATCTTGTGGTTGTGCTTATGCAAGACTTTATGATGATCCTCATCTCCTTCACCATCTTCTTCCTGGATCAATGATTTCTCTTCCTTACTAGTATTACTGCCCTTTTCAGCTTTTCGAAAGCTACTTCCAATACTGAATCTTGAAAACCCTCGATTCTCGTCTTCTCTCTGGACGAAGAGCTCTATGTTGGAGTCAACTCTCCGCTCTGATTGCTCCATCAATCTCATACTGTTTGTGTATGTAAAACTTGATGGGTCTTCAGCGCTTACCCTGTGCCTGCAAAGAGGACAGCTCGAGTGCTTTACAAGCCAATTGTCGATGCATTCAATGTGAAAGGCATGCTTGCACTTGGGCAGTAGCCGGAGGATTTCGGCATCTTCAAATTTGGATAGACAGACTGAACATTCAAGTCCCTCCTTTGTACCCTTGAGCGCAGAGAATCTAAAGAAAGGAAGCGACTCAATCACAGTTCTATCGATCCCGGAAAATCGAGAACTTGATCTGAGAAATCCAAAGTTCTGTAGATTGCCATGAACAGATCCTCTCCGACGATAAAATTTGGCATAAAGCAGAAGGAGGACTGTCACGGAGAACATGATTAAGAGGATTCCTAAGACAACACCAAGACTTGGTTGAAAATTTCGTGGACCATCCCCTTGGTTTGAGGAAGATTGTGCTTTGACAAGGAAGAACATGAAATTGAGTTGCAAAATGAGCGAACTTAATCGATTCATGGGGTCTAGTGAAATACCAGAACTTTCCCAGAATTCTTAAAGTTCTGCAGCAAGCATCTTCTGGAAAATGTTCCCAAGCTTTTTGTGGAGATAACTTCCAAGTTCATAAAGGGTTAGTTTGACATGGACCTTTCAAATATACTTACCCCAAGGGTTATCTTTCTGGTTTGTCAATTTCCCAGTTTTGTTTCTAGTTAGGCTGTTTTTATGTATCCTAATTAAATTTTATAATTTTAATTAAATATTTAATGCTTAAGATATGGTAGTGTGGAGAAGATTATAGTAGTTCACAAAGTTTGGCCTCTGACTTTTTCTGCCTTCTCCTAGGGGCGGGTAATAATACTAATAATAAATAAAACCATCTGACATCACTGGATCTACGGCAAACGTAAATGGAATCATTTGACATCATTCAAGCTGCAAAATTTATATTAATGCAATAATTTGAACTATTCAACATTGGGAAACTTGGTTCGAAATTCACCCTTATGTGATCCATGGGACAATCTGTTAGAGTTAATTTTCTTTTTTCGAGTGGTGTTGAGATGACTTGTTTGAGAACATGCCAATGGGTGAAACACGATTAGTGCATTTGATGGTCTTAACTTGAAATTTCATATTGTTTGTTCTAAGTATATAATTATTTGATCCAAATAAACTGGTGTTTGTAGAGGTAAGTGCCAATCGCCTTTGTGATTTTGATGGCATTTTACCACCCCTCTCTAATGAAGGTTGCGTGAGGAGGAATCCCCACACCTAACCTTTGTTTATAAAAATATAGAGGGGTAATTGGCAAGTGCTTGACATTAAAATATGGCCAAAAGGTCAACGGGTCAAATCAACTTACCCTATTGATGTAGTTTGTTTAAGCGGATAAGCTTAATAATTCAGAATAGAAACAAAAACTCTATAGGCAGTCATTTCGGTAGACGAATTCACTGACGAATCCAACTGGCATGCCAACTATAAAATGAAATGGTGTGTTCTAATATGGGCCGGAGAGAAAAGAACGCCAAATGAAATGGTGCGTGGAAGACACCTGAGTGATGCGGTGCGTTTTGATCTTCTCCAATATGATCAAACTTCTGCACAAAAAACATCATCCGGCACCACCTATGTCTAAGAGCTAGTAAACTTGGTGACCACCTTGTCCCCTCAGAAACTATGTGCTTGGTGAGTTCACCGGGCTGCACGAGGCGCACCGCAGTCTGGATCTCCCAAGAGGCGATGGTGGGCTTCTTGTTGTACCTCACGAGTCGAGAAGCCTCCTGAGCGAACTTCTCGAAGATGTCATTAATCAAGTTGTTCATGATCCCCATGGCCTCGTTGGAGATCTCGATATCGAGGTGGACTTATTTAAGCACCTTGAAGATATGGAAAAGTCTACTCGCCCCGTTCTAACATCCCGTTACTTTGTCCCGCTTGTCGTGGAAATCACTTTATCCATTTTAAAACATAAAACACACGAAGCCCCAACGGTAATCTATTCTCTATTTCTCAAAGGGTCCTCTGCACGTTCTCTACCCTGTGAGCCCATGAAGTCCATGAAGGTTGATCCCCATCGCCATCATCGACCCTGTGAAGTCCCAGGTTCATCTCTCCAACCTCATCTCCGACCTCACTCATCTTTGATGGTAAGGTTTTTTTTTTTCCCTTCCCAGATCCAAGACCCACCAGTTGGCCCGCCCAGACCTTCCATTTCGCCGCCCCACCCCTCTCGGCCATCTCTCCGTAGATTATTTTCAGATTTCTTCCCTTCCCTTGCACTGCACTAGACTAGGGAGGCCGAATTCCTCCCTTTTTTTTTTTGTTTCTTTTGTCTGGATTTTTTTTTTCTTTCTAAGCTATGTATGTTGTTATGATTATTGCTTATTGTACTAAGGAAGAGGATAAAAATTGAATAAGCAAAACATTTGTGAAAATTCGGATTGCAGTTGACATGTTTGTGAAAATGCTTGTGAGACGCTAATTGGGATGTCTGATACTTGTGAGAGCAGAAACTAGACTACATACATATATTCAATTAAAATTGAAAAAATATACTTCATAAAAATATTGTAATACGAGAGCTAGAGATGAATATATAATGAAATAAAGATTATGACATCTACTGAATATTTAGTGCTGCATGTTAAACTGAGAAACCATTTCATTTCATTGTAAGTTCACTTCTCATAAGCATTTTCACAAACATGTCAATTGCAATCTGAATTTGCACAAATGTTTTGCTTATTCAATTTTATTCCCTTCCTTAGTACAATAAGTAATAATCATAACAACATACATAGCTCAAAAAAGAAAAAAATTCCAGACAAAAGAAACAAAACAAATTGGGATGAATTCGGCCTCCCTAGTCTAGTGCAGGGGAAAGGAAGGAATCTGAAAATAATCTACGGAGAGATAGCCAAGAGGGGTGGGGCTCGAACTAGTGGGGCTAGGGGCGGCAAAATGGAGGGTTTGGGCGGCTGAAATGGTGGGTGGGTCTGGGACGGGTCAACTGGTGGGTCTTGGGTCTGGGAGGAAAAAAAAAAACCTTACCATCAGAGATGAGTGAGGTTGGAGATGAGTTGGAGAGGTCGGAGATATTCCGTCAATGGGGATGAAGCTAGGCCTTCACAGGGTCGGAGATGAGTTGGGGCTTCACGAGGTCGATGGGTATAACGAATAGCGCGGGAGAAGTAGCAGGTCGAAGGGGCCTTGTGTGTTTAAAATGAATAAATTCATTTTCCATGTCAAGCGGGACAAAGTAACTGGATGTTAGAGTGGGACGAGTAGCAACGTCCAGAAGATATAGATCTTGTACGTCTTGACACTCTTCTTCATCCGCTTCTTCTTCTTGTTCGAGGCGCCAGCTCCACCTTCCTTTAGGACCTTCTTCTTGGCTAGAGCCTTCTCTATAATCGTCGATTTCTTCTCCTCAACAGGCTTCTTCTCGGCGGGTTTCTTCTAGGCATTGGGAGCCATTAGAAATTAATGGGAAATGAGATGATAAACATAGAAGAAAAGAGAGCAAGTGCGAAACAAAAAATTACATGTTTGCCCAAAAGATCAAACTGCAAGTGCGTAACAAAAAATTAAAAGTTTTTGGTCGGTATCTCAATCTTGCAAATTACATGTTACATATCTTACATATCATTGGGTATCTCAATCTTAATAAAAAATAAGAAAAAGACACCATGAGAACCTAATGTTTTGGAAGAATACCAAGAACACAGAGCTACTAGTTCTTTAGGCGAAAATAAAAGAGAGTAGATAGCGACATTGCCTACCTCGTCTTCTTCTTAGGAGTGTAGCAAACCTTCAGATCTGACGATTTGGGAGTGCATATGAAGAGGAAAGTAGTCTTCTTGATGCTCCTAGACAATAAAAGTGACGATACCAATCTGATTGGAAGAAGGAACCTCATAAACTACGATTGGGTCTCGTTTTGCACACTGAATAGGGAGGATATAGAAGAACGATTGGGTCTCACAGGAGCTGGTTCTCTTCTTCGTGTTTTTCTATTTTCTTCTTCTTCTTTTTTAATAAGTGATGATGTGGCGTTTTGACACGTCAGATTCATGGGCCTGGTCATGTGCGAACTCGCCTGCCTATGGAAGAACTAGAATAGAAATTCTCCACAATCACTTAATTGAATTAGATAATTCATCACGTATAAAGAAGAGACAAATCGTGAGAACTTTATGACATTTATAGGTTTGGCAACCAAGATTAGATATAAAATTCTCGTCTTATTTTATCTTATCATTACAATTTTTTTAAATTTTCACACAAAATATAATAAACAATTCAACTTTTTTAAATATAAATTCAACGTTTTCAAATCTCAAAAATAATAATATTAAAAAATAATATTTTAAACTTTCAACTAAAACTAAAATTTCTCATCTCACTATCCAAATCTATCTGCTTGCATAGGAATTTTTAGTGGTGGGGAACCCATATAGAGACATTGATCAACATCCACTTTGGTTGGCTATCAGTGAGCATCTCAAGTACATAAGCTAAGCATTGATGAAACTCGGCTGAAAAGTTACAAACCTCCAAGTTTGAATTTATTTAACTTAATGACCAGATCTAGTAGAGTACTCCATACCAACCATGAGAGTAACAATAAATAAATAATTACGTGTAGGAAAAATAAAAATATAATTAAGTCCACGTACGTGCATCTCCAATGGCCCCAACGATTATGAAGTGTTGGTGTTTTAGGGCATGTTTGGATATTGAGAATTTGTAAGATTTTTAGAATTTTCATAATTTTATTTTAAAAGATCACTCAAATGTAAAATATTTTTCAATTTTTTCTTTTAATCATTACTTAATTATTATTTAAACACAAAATTATTACAACTTTTAGAAATTTCAAAACAAAAATTATATTCAAATAATTTTTTAACTTTATAATATTTTTATTTAATACTTTTTTCTCTCTTATTTTTTAAAACCAAAAAAAAATATTTTCACTCAAAATATTTAATTCACTGCAATTTTTCAAACACAAAATAAATAAATAAATAACCTTTTATTCTAACCTAGCTTCTACCACCACTGCCCCACTCACTACAAGAAATATGGTCTTTTCCAGCGATTCTTTTCGTTGGAAAAATTCTTTATATCGCTGCCATTGATCTTTTCCAGCGATTTAAAAATCGCTGCCTGTTCGCCGGTATTATCTTTCTGCTTCTGATCTACCCCAACATAAGCCAATAATCGCCGGGAAAAGTTACATTTTTCGGCGATTTTTTTTCGCCGAAAATTTCAAATAAAACGCTGCAAATACACGTATGGTTTGCCTATTAAATCGTTGGAAAAATATTTTACCGGCGATTTTTTACCGTCGCTAAAAGTATTAAAATCGCCGCCAATAAACATTTCCGGCGTTAGGTGCACATCGCTGCAAGTGGCCAATCTGTTTTGAAAACTCTATAGCGGCGATTATAAAATCGCTGCAAGTGTTACTAACAGTACTGTTAGTAACACTTAAAACTAATCTGGTTAAAAAAGGGTAAAAATCTAATTATCATTAGACACTGCACTCATTTCCTGTGATTTATTTTTACAAAATATTTTTCTTGAAATTGTTCAGTAAAATTGAAAGCATGTTTGCAATAAAGTCACAGAAGAGAGAGAGAGAGAGAGAGAGAGAGATAATTCCGGCATGAAGGAAAATTGTAGCTGAGCTGGAGATAAGGGACAAAGTTTGCATGCCTTGCTGATAGGCATGAGTTATGTCCTCTGCAGAGCCGTAGAAATTTGTCAAAAACTAAAGTGAAAGTTAACCATTACATAGTCTTTTGTTAAATCATACATAGGAAAACCAAACTGCAAACAACACAAACAAAACATGAGGCTGTGTTTCTTTGAAGCTTCACATGGGATCTTAAAACATAAATAATTTCTTTTAGCATTTTTAAACATGATAGGTACGTAATACAAACGTGACCAATACAAAATAGTTGTCCATGTTATGTGGGTTCTTGACACCTGTAACGTTTCAACTACTTCACCAAACAGATTGATCAAATCATTTAAGGACCATCAAATTGAAAATAAAAATTTATGCATGGTATCTTAGAAAGCTGAAAAAGTGGGCCAAAAGTTCTTTATTTTCCATCATTTATAATTTTCTATTTTTTATGCACCCACTCCATATGCTTATATTTGCATACATCATAATATCTAAATAGTAAAGTTACTATATCTCTTAATTTATACCATTCATTTTACTCTCTTGATGTAGTATAATAATATGGTACCATGTGGTTTATTTAAAACAAACTAGCGTTTAAAAAAAAAAAGACTAAAATCTTAGATTCCTTCTACCATTTTATATTTGTGTTTTTAATTGTTTAATAAGTCACGTGACACTATATTGTGATGTCACGTCATGAAGAGAGTAAAACTGACTGATATAAATTAAGGGACATAGCACCATTACTCATATCTAAACTTGAAGCAGGTAACCATGGCCTACCCCTTATAAGAGAAAAATCAATCCATTTATAGAAATGGATCGATGTGATTAATAATCTAATTAAGCTGCATGTGCGCACACCGATGTAGGTCATAGCTAGCTCCAATAATATTCTTTCCTCTCCTTTTTAGTCACTTATCATAGTTAATTTCTTGACTGGTACTTTTCATGATGTTTAATTTTTTAAACGAGTTTTCCTCCGACCAGTTTGAAGAAAAGATGTCCTTATATTGACGCACGCAGAAAAAATTCATCCTTATCAACTTATCTCCGAAAAATAAAAATAAAAATCCACCTTATCGGCTGGCGTTTCTGTGCCTATTGTAGACGTACAAACTGGTAAACCTTTGCGGTCCATAGAATTTGCAATTGCAGCAAGCAATAAGCTTAATTATTTTGATCAAAAGCATATCATTTTCCACATACAAAATAAAGAAAAGAAACCATTTTCAGAGCTCTGTATAGCTTCTTGTGATGGATACCGTTTCCGTCATCACTCGAATTGTACATGAAAGCTAAAGAAAACAAACCGATCATGATGTCCACTGAACTTGGAATATCCGGAACATGCATCCAGTTTGAAGCGGTGAACATCCATTTCACGTGTAAGCTACATCAACATCCTTTCCTAAGAGGCTTTAGAAGTCTCAATGTCGAAGTCAATGACTGAGACTTCTCGGTTTGATTAAAAAACCTCTCTTAAATGTAAGTACTAGAGATTATCGCCTAAGAGCAAGGAAAAGCTAATAGAAAGCAGAGCTTGATAAGCACCTTACATAGTAGAAGAGTTTGATACTCAACTTGCCCAATAATTCTCTTGAGGCCCCACCCTCAAGGTCTGACGGGGTCCGGTAATTGCCCGGTGAGTAGTCGAGGCAAAAGCCTATTTGGATACCCTTATGAAAAACAATAGCCTTTTTCAATTGTCATAAGAGTACTCCTGCTCATTTGAAGACCGGTAAGAGAATTCACTAGATATCAGAAAAGCAAATGAGGAAAACCAAAACAGAAAGCGAAAATGAATGAATTGCTCTGAATGAATTTACACGGGTTTATTTATACAATAATGAGAAAAACTATCTAACTGGCTACGAGAGTACCAGAATCATTTACAAGTAATTTAATTATACAAATTCTAAGACTCCCCCTCAAGATGGAGTGTGGATGTCTAACACACCCATCTTGGAAAGAAGTGAATGAAACTAAGTGCAGGGGAGAGCTTTAGTCAAGAGATCAGCCAATTGATTGGTCGATGAATCATGCAGTGTTTTAATCATCCTAGACAAGGTTTTGTCCCGAACTAGATGGCAATCTATTTCTATATGCTTCGTCCCCTCGTGGAATACAGGATTGGCTGAAATGTGGAGTGCATCTTGACTGTCACAAAAGAATAAAGCTAGCTGATTCATGTGTTCAATGACGAAGTCCTTAAGAAGTGAAATAAGCCATATATGTAATCTCACAAGAAGTGGAAGCTAAAGCTCTGTACTCTGCTTCAGCTAATGAACGAGATACGGTAGTTTGCTTCTTTGACTTCCAAGATATGAGAGTCCCCAAGAAAAACAAAAAAGCTTGTAATTGATCTTTGAGTGTGCACACACGCAGCCTAGTCATAATCACTAAAGGCTTTCAAATGGCAACTGAAAGAAGTTGACATAAAAATGCCTTGCCCTGGTGTCGACTTCAAGTATCTCAGAACACGTTGTGCAGCTATCATGTGAGAATGTGTAGGTTTATCCATGAATTGACTTAAGACTTGTACTGAATAGGATAAGTCAGGTCTAATGATGGTGAGGTAAAGGAGGCTTAAAATCTGTTACAACTTCCAATCTAAATCTGACTACTCGCTCTTTACTAAGCATTCTGCAGATTTTTCTTAGTTGTTTGGTTCTATGTTGATGACATAATTGTTGCTAGCAATAATGAAATTTACAAATAATTGGACAGTTTGGAGTACCACTGACATGAGGCTTGTTTTAAGCCATAGAGGGACTTGAGCAATCTACATACACGCCACTCCCCCTTGCTAGCAACACCAAGAGGTAGGACATTTACCTCCGCTTGTAGATCTCCATGCAAGAATGCATTATTGGCATCAAGTTGGTAAATATGCCAATTATGTATAGATGCTAAAGCAAGTAACAATCTATTAGTAATAAGCTTAGCTACTGGATAGAATGTATCCAAGTAATCAAGCCCTTGTTCTTGGGTGTAGCCTTTGGCTACTAATCTTGATTTGTATCATTATATAGTTCCATAGAATTATACTTCATTTTATACACCCGTTTGCATCCAATTGATGTCTTACCAATAGAAAAATCAGTGAGTGGCCATGTTTTATAGACTCAAGCTACAATTTCAACTTCCATAGCTTCTCTCCAATGTGAGAATTTGATAGTTTCATGATAGTATTCGGGTTTGAAAGTAGAAGAAACTGCCGAAGAAATTTTCTATGAGGGATAGACAATCTATCATATGAAAGGAAATGATAGAGAGTGAGGATTATTTATGTCATCTGAAATATCACTTGTAGAAGATGATGGACACGTAGCAAAAGAAGTTAATTGGTAGTGATAAGACTACAAGTAAGAAGGGGTGTGTCTAATTCTAGTGGATCCGCGTGGGGCAATGGAACAGTTATCATCAAAATTATTCAAAGAAGGATTATCCAAAAAAGTGGGATTAGAATTATTTGTATCATGTTGGGTAGAAATGGGCTTAAGAAGGACCAAAAAAGGATCACCATTAGAAGAAATAGACTTAGAAGCAACATATTTGTAAAGGAATATATTTTAATGGAAAATGACATCACGAGAGACAAAAATAATTTTAGAGTCAAGATCATATAGCTTATATCCCTTAACAGCAAATGGGTACCCAAGAAAGATGCATCGATGAGCTCTAGATCAAAACTTAGAATGATTATGAAAAAGAGTGAGTGGATGCATAACAGAGGGATCCAAACGCTAGTAAATGAGAGTGAGAAGGAGAAGTGGAAAACAACATCTCATTTGGTGTTTTGTAAGAGAGTAATGGAGTTGGAGTTCTATTTATCAAATATGCAGCAGTAAGTATCAATCTCCCTAAAAGGGTAATGGAAGATGGGCTTGGAGGCCTTTCTATGTAGAAACAAGCTGGGACTCTTTCGGCGGTCTTGCTCAGGTAAGACAATTGCATATCCATAACCTTCTTGCATTACATTGGGACCCTCGCCACTGCCAAAGACAAGACTACCGGTCCTCCCTCTAGCGATCGAGATTTTCTTAGGAAACATTTCTTTTGGTTTCGTCGACGTAGATTTGGTATAGTTTAAGCTTAATAAGCATCAAATCTGCATTTTATTCCCGTATAATATTTTTTCCTTTTGAGATAACGATGCGAGATGATCCTAGGAGATGATCTTGTCATTTGGGATCAGAGGATGACGACACGTGATGCAGAATCATCTTAGATGGAAGGTTAAAAGTAGTTGAAAGTGGAATAAAAAACTTTTTTTCTTTTTTCTTTTTTTTCTACGAAAAAGGGAGGAAATAGCTTTCACATCTTTGAACGTAGCAAAATGATGGCTAAGTTCATGTGTCGATGTGGGTCATCAGCTTTATGGGTTGCTAAGGGGATAGAGGACTGCTTAGAACTCCTCTATCATGAAGGATTCTTCAGGGAGCTAAGGATGGGCAATGGTATTCTCATCATTCAACACCATATTAACGCAAGGGGCAGTTTTATGCAACTCTCAAAATTTTGGAATGGAAGGAGAAATGGTTTGTTGGTGATCCTTGACGGTGCAAATGGCATTAGATGGAAAGGTCTTGTGCATTCCATTTGAAGCGTTATTGGGTCCAAAGCCCCTGCTCTGGAGGATGCAAACAGAGGGGAGTTTGTTGATGGGAAGATAGTGGGAAGGCCTTTCTCGGTCAAAGCTGCCTTGTACACCTAGGTGTTGAGGTCACCAGTGTGTATTCCAGTCGAGAGTAGCTCCGCAGCGGAAGGAAAGAGTAAGGCACTTGTAGGAGACAAAGGTTGTCAGATGATGTTGGAAAGAGTGGAGGGTAAGCACGCTCGTCATGTGTTGCATGGTGGAATGGGTGCCTCTGTCAAGTGTTTGAGGGTGGGAGAAGTAGAGGGGGTCTCATGGGCTATCAGAGCTCAATTGATGAGAGTTATGGAGAATGTGAGAAATATGATGATTAAAGTGAATAAAGGACTGCCTAGTCATGGGTTTGGGTGGTGGGCCGAAAACAAATGAGGGGGATGAGGGGTCGATCATACGGGTTTGAGGGCCTCAAGTTCGTCAACCCAAGGCACCTTGAAGCCATCATAGATAGGGTCGTTGTATGGCCAACATCACTATTCACATCGATGTCACTCAAGTCATCGACAGCTTACCATCTAACTGCCTTCAGTCACTAGTTACAAATGGGGTTGGTACTTTTTTCCAAGGTTCACTTTCAACTTTCAGTTGAAGATGGAGGTCCTTTGAGGATTTTAAGTACTTTGGAAGAAGTGGATGAGTCTCTTTTAAAAGATGAAAATGATGTAACATAATGTAATGCTTCCCCACTTGTTCCAAGAGGCGGGGATGAGCCTAGTCCTATCTATTCTATACCTCTTGAGAGAGCAGTAGGGTCTGACGAAGTAGCATAGAAAAGGTCGTCGGAGGGTGGCACACCTACAAGTAATATTCTCATCAATAGAATGACGACACCTACACTGGAGGTGAAGGAACATCCAATGGTGACAGTAACAATATAGCTGTTAATGAGGTTCGAGATTTGAATGCAAGAGATGGTGGGGAGGAAATTATGGATTTGTCGTTAGTGCCTTGTGAGGATGAGTGTTTAGGGTCAAGAATGCAGTTGGGAGTTGTCTGGGGAAAATGTTCCCTTGGTATCTCTTCCTCCGATAAACAATATAGCAGATTCATCATCGGATTGGGTTCTACATAAGGTTAACGAGATTCAGCAGTGTATGGGGATTTCATATGAAGGATGTGACAACCAATTTACAGCATTACTCATTGCAATTAAGGCGGGCCACTTACTTGAAACCAAATCAAGATTTAGGAAAAGCAGAGAGTTAAAGCATCATTCTTGGATAATCAACTAAGATGCTAAAGATGTAGTTCAAGTCGAGGGAAAACTAAATGGAGGGCATTATGAAGCTGTTCTTGTAAAGGGAGTTTCGGGTGGAGTATTAGTCTTCGGGAAACAAGAGGTTGGGGTTAGGAAGATATGTTCTCTTCCCATTCAGGTTTGGTGTATTTTTTATAGATTTCAATTTTTCACGTGCTTATTGGTCATCAGGGGCTCTCTAGTATGGGTTAAATGATCCTTGTAATACCCTCTACAAGAAAAAAGATGGTTACTCCTATTGATATTACTATATATAATATTTTAAGTTTAAAAAAAAAAAAGATGGACTTGGAGGCATAAGGATCAAGCCACATTAAAGAGATATTGATGTTTTCTTTTAACAAGGTCATTTTATTGTAAGGTGGTTATCCATTACGTTTGTTTGGAAATAAATTAAAAAAGTATTTTTTGAAGTAGAAATATCGATTATTTAAAGTTTTAAAGATCATGACCATATTTTTTAAAGTTTGAAAGTTGAAATTATCTGTAAGTTCTTCCATTGACAGTATTTTTAAAATTCAAATTATATTCTGCATTATCCAGAAAAGCACGTTTGAAGAAAAACATCAAACATATTTTTTAGCTGATTTGAGATTAAAAATGTTTTAATATGTAACACCCAAATAACCTAATTTTTTTTATTAAAGATTTTTTAAAATCATTTAAACACTTTTTAAGACTCACAACTCCAAACAAGCCCATAATTACGAGTTTTTTGAATTCAAGTATCAATTTTACAAAAGAAAAATTTTGAGGCCTCAAATATTTTTTTTTTAAAAAAATCCATATAGTAATTTTGTATTTAATTGTATCTGGGCGTTACTTATCATTGAAAGAAAGATAAACGTATTTCATTATGAACCAACGATGAAACGAGGATGATTAGATAAATGATTATTTTTTCATATATTAAAAATAAGTTTTTAAATGAATAGTGGAAAAATATCCGAAAACGGATTAAAAAGATAATTGGAACGAGTTTTTTTCTTTCCTAAGAAAAAGCTAGCTGGAGAAAGTAGTTTTTTACGAAAATAATACAATTTCAACTTATTTTAGTTACTTTGTCATCGTCTTGGTTCCGCATCATGCGCACCAAGCTACTCATGATGCCAAAAAATTGTCAAAAAAGTTTAAAATAACACTGTTATTCTTAAAATACATACAAAGTTTCAAAAATTCCCTCTCCTTATCCATTTATATTTAAATTAAAGGAAAATAAATGTACTTCAGAAAAATTTATAAAAAATTTATTTCTCTACATATCAGTTATTAAGAAGCTAAAAATCATGAAAGTTGAAATTCAAAATTTTAATTTTAAAAGAAAACTAATATTTAAAAATGTTAAATATTAGTTATTAAAAAATAAATCTTATAAGTAAAAATATAAATATAAGTATAAGTACATAGAGTACTACTCATATTTAAAAGGTTTACTTTCTCCCAATTCCTAAAACAGCTTGAACCCCTCCTAAATCTAACAAAATAGAAAAATTCTACATTCAGTTGACCCAAGTAAACGCCGCGTAAGCAATTGTTGATGTGGCAAAATACCATTGAAAATAACTGTTTCACTCCACGAAACTTCCCTCAAAATTTTTTTTTTTTTCATTTCATTCACTCCCTCTTTGAGTGTCCTCTTTTCCTCAATCCCTCCCTCCCTCTCTGCCTCAAGAACTCCTTCCACAAAGCGCATCCCGTCGAAGACGGCAAGTCCATCCTCTGGAAGCATTGAAGAACCTCGACGGCACGTCCCTCTCCTCGAACCTAGGGCTGAGTAGAAATCTGAAAATCCGACTCCGAATCCGGCTCCGCTCCAGCTCCGCTCCGGTTCCGCTCCGACTCCGAAAAGTCGGAGTCGGAGTCGGAGTTTTTTCCTCCTTGGAAGTCGGAGTCGGATTCTCTGGTGAACCGACTCCGCTCCGCTCCGACTCCGACTCCGACAGTCTGCCCCGACTCCGACTCCGACTCCGCCTCCGACTTGGACTCCGACTCCGCCTCCGATTTGGTCCTCCGACTCCGCCTCCGATTTTATACATATTTTGAAAAAATATGTGTTTTTTTATATATTAATCATTTAAATTTTATACAACTATATCTTATATAGTTAGTTAAACTCAATAATATACTAGTTGAATAATATATTTATACTATAAGATATATAGACTAAATTGACTAATAATATAGTTAAGTATATGACTATATATAAATATCATACTATTAAAAATATTACATTTTTTTACCTAAAAAAGTCTCAACATATTCATTTTAATAAATATATTAGTAATATTAATATACAATAGTATATTAATTACATTTATATTAGTTAACTAATATAACTAATACTATAACTATTAGTATAACCAATATCACTATGAGTCATTGAGTGAGTTAACTAATACTAATATAGACTATATAGTTATACTAAATCACTATAACTTATACTAATATATAATATAGTTATAATAAATCACTATAATATAGTATAACTAATATAACTAATACTATAACTATTAGTATAACCAATATCACTATGAGTGAGTTAACTAATACTAATATAGACTATGATTAGTATAACTATATATAGTATTAATATCATTATATCACTATAGTATTAGTGATAATACTATATTATCACTAACATATAGTAATCGTACTATACCAATAGTAGGGGTGTAATACTAAAAGTTTATAACTAAGACTAATATAGAGTTTATAACTAATACTAATATATAACTATACTAATAGTCTAATATTAACACTATTATATAGTCTAATATATTATTTAGCTATACTAATATATAAGTCTATAACTATTTATTTGGTTATATAACTATAACCAATATCACTATGAGTGAATTTATTTTATTTTGTTGCATTTGGAAGTTCTAAATTAAATGTTGTTGGGAACATTTAATTTAGTTTCCACTTAATAAAATTGAAACTTGAAAGACCATACAAATTATTTTTAATAAAAAGTGGGTCTAATATGATTATAAAAAAGACAAAAAAAAAAAGTTTCAAAATCCGACTCCGTTCCGACTCCACTCCGACAAGTCGGAGTCGGAGTCGGAGCGGAGTCCATAATCTTCGGAGTCGGAGTCGGAGGTCGGATTCGACCTCCGACAAAGTCGGAGTCGGAGTCGGAGGTTGGGCTCTCCGACTCCGAATGGGTCGGCGCTCAGCCCTACTCGAACCCGCCACCCTCCCTCCCTCAGTCGACTGATGGAAGTCTAAGACCACAAATCGCCACCTTCGTCTTCAGTCACAGCATTACATCATCTTCCTCGTTAACACAGCTACAAAGAAAGCAGAGGGGAGACAGAAGTTGAGAAACAAGTGCCACCATTATCCCCACAAGCATAACCCAAAGCCACAGCCTACTCCCTATGGTTCCTCTATAAGCCACCTCTCTCTCTCTCTCTCTGTAGTAATTAACAATATATACGTTTACCATATGGGTTGTTCTTTTCTTCCCTACTTGATCTGATGGCGATTTAGTACTTTGATGGTATTTTGTTGTTGATTTTGCCAGTGAAAAGGGGGAAAAAAGATGGGTTTGCTTGATAGTTTTATGCAGTGTTGAGACTCTAGGAGGATGAATAGTAAAGAAGGAAAAGAAAAAGTGAAGTTATAGTTTTTCTTTTCTTTTGTTGTAGCTCTGTTGTTATCGAATGAAAGAATGAGGAGCAATTGAAAGAAAAAAAAAAAAAAAAAGAAGAAGAAGAAGAAAAGGGAAATGAAGTGTCAGTGCGTATGGAAATGAAAGAGAAGTTCCCAAATGCACTCAAATCGCCATCAATTTCTGACAAGAAAACTAAAGCAAGAAGATGAGAAGAACAAATCGTCGAAGAAAACCAGAGTAAGAAGATGAGAAGCGAAGCGGGAATTCGAAATGCACTACACTCTATTTTTCTTTTTCTTTTTTTTAATAGGGGCTGCCACGTGCGGCGACTGTATATAGTGGAAGTGAACAAAATATCACCCCAAAATCTAAAATATTTGAAAAACAAACTCACATGTCTCTCCAGAAAAATCTAATAAAAACTCTAATATTTAACTCAAAACATTGACCAAAAGGTTTCAGTCAAAATATATATTTTCTAAAACCAAAATTGTATATTTTTATTTCCTAAGCAACATAATATTTTTTTTGGTCTCATACAATCATGATGCGTGTTAAGTTTTTATTATATTATAGAGAAATATTTTAGTTAAAAAAATATAAAAATAAACTCACAAATTAATGTAATTTGATATGTGATATTAAATTGTAAAACTATTTATATTGTAAAGTAGATCTATCGTATCACATTACATCATATCATTTTATAAATTTACTTTTATAAGATTTCTTTATATCTATAGTAATTCTATGTATTATACACTCTCTCTTCCCCATGCAAATTAATTCCCAACTTCGCCACTTAATAATAGTGACACAAAATTAAAATGTTACGTTGAAAGCAGAAATACCTCTCTCATATATATGACAAGCAATATGAAATGTATGACAACTCATGACGTTAAACTTTGTAGAATAAAGTATATATAGCATGCAACTTGCTAGCCTCAAGAGACCACAACACCAACTTATTCTTCCCATGCATGCCTTTCTATACTTATTTTAATTGCTTTATTTAGCTTGCTGGCCTAGGGCTAAGTATCGACTCAATCGGAGTTGGAATGTCCTAATACCGACTCCAACTTTGACTTTGTCGAAGTTTAACTCTGGACTCCAACTCTAACTCCGACCACTGTAGACTCTGCTCCAACTCTGACCACTAGAGTCGAAGCGGAGCCGGAGTAGAATTGAAGCCATAACTATCCAAAAATCAACAAAATCACATATTCGCAAGAGGAAAAATCACCCAAAAATCACAATAAGCAAAATACCCAAATCACAACAAGCAAAATCTGAAGCAAAATCACCCAAAATGCATATGTACACTCAAATTAAAATAAACAAATTGATAGAGATCGAGCGAGAGATGGAGATCAAGCATGAGGGACTTAGGAGAGACAAGAGCAAAAGATAGAGGCAAAGGGACTTAGGAGAAGGATCCCGTGGCAAGGGTTAGTTATGGCAAAAGCTAAGGGCAAGGGAACACATGGACAAGAGAGTGGGGTTGAGAACGGAAGAGGCACTACTGGGAGAAGAGAGATAGAGAGATCGTGACAGGCTGGTTGAACGACGGCGACGGGCTAGGGGACCAAGGGTTTCTTACAAGAGATTGTTGGGCAGAAGGCTGAACTTTGGATGATAGAAGTGATGATTGATAAGATCGAATGGGGGAGGGGGTGTTAAGTTCCTAAACACGTGAAACAGGGTCGTTTTATCCTATGAAAGGACGCCGTTTTACGTAGTAGCCCGAATGTGGTGAGGTTTACAGTCGTTTTGACTCTGTTTTGGGCCTTTTGAGCTAGACTGCGAGGGTTTTGGGCTTTTAAATCCTCGTTTTTTTCCTTATACCTTCTTTTGGGCCTCTCTCTTTTTCCTAAATCCTAAATCAAGATCTATATCAATTTTAATCTTTATTGTAGCCATGAATTTTTATTTATTTATGGGTTTTATAATTTTGTATCACTAAGTTTAATTGTTAATATTGATTATTAACAATGACTATTTAACTAGTGTCTAATTACATGTTATTAACTCATTATAATATTTTATACTAATGTCTAAGTTATTCCTATTATAGATTTGTACTATAGTATTTAATTACATGTTATTGTACTAAACTTAAAGTATTACATGTTATTATACATTACTATTAAATGTTATTATACATTAGTGTTACATATTATTATATATTAGTTATTATACGTTAGTATTACATTTTATTATACATTAGTTATCAAACATTACTATTACATATTATTATATATTAGTTATTATATATTAGTATTACGTGTTATTATACATTAGTATTTATACATTATTATTATTATTACATGTTATTATGGTTTTTATAATTGTTAGTATAGTGATTATTATTAGATATTAATTATACGTTATTATATTATACTTTTAACATTTTATCAAACTATAGTGTCTAATTATATGTTATCAACTTATCATTCTATTTATGACTTTTATAATTTTTTTCATCACTCAATTTAATTGTTAGTATTGATTAATAACAATTATTATTTAAATCGACTTGTACTATATTGTCTAAAATTTAAACAGAATTATTATACTAGTATTATTATACAATGGTATTACATGTACTATATAAGTTTATAATGTTATTATACATTATTATAAATAGACTTGTACTGTAGCCTATAGTCTATAGGGTTTAAATACAATTGTTGGGTTTAAATACAATCTAATTTTTCTATTAAAGAGTTTTTAAGATTATTTAAACACTTTTTAAGATTCATATCACAACCCCAAATAGGCCCTAAATGATAACTATTTAAAGTCACTTAAAATTAGGGGTGAAAAAAAATCGGTGAACCAGTAAACCAGACCGGACCAAACCAAACTGATGGGCTTGGTGAGGTATCGAGTTCGGTTCAGTTCGATATCAATTCCATTTTTCTCAAAACCGGTCAAAATCGATCCAGTTTTAGTTTTCATTTTTCTAACACTAAACCGGACCGATTCATATATATATATATATATATATTTTAATTTTTTATATTGTATAAAATATATTTATTAAATTTTAAAATCCTATATAAATAACTATATATTATCACTATAGTCTATTGTATTAATAGTTATATTAATACTATATAACTATATATTATAATATATCACTATAGCCTATAATATATATTATAATATACTATAATATATTATCACCCTATTATTATATACTATATAATATACTGGAAAAGTCGGACCGAATCAAACCGAAATTGATAAAACCAAAAGTACCGGTTTAGGGATTAACCGATACGATATCGGTTCTTTAAATCTCAAAACCGGTATATACCAGTTCGGTTCCAAAATATATTTAAAACTGGACCAAACTCATTATACCCCTACTTAAAATGTACTACATTGATAGATTTGATTAAAAATACAAAGAAGAAAAAAAAAAGAGGACAAAATAAGAGGAAAAAAATTAATATTTTTCATTTTGTTTAAGCATCAAAAGAAGACTATTAAAGCCACCTTGCTTCCCAACTTGTCATTACCATAGAAAGGAGAGGTCACGTTATGTGATTAATGGCTGTTGGTAAGAATTAAGATATCATATATCGAATAATTGCAGTATTTTTTTTTTTTTACGTATATGTTGTTTGGTAAGAACATATTTTGGCACCAACATGAATGATCGATATTTTATGTTTTACGGACGTCTTTGTTGTACGCTAAGTACGTACGTATGTATTTTCTTTTTCTTTTTCTGAAAATAATACTGAATTCTCATAGCATTCCCATCTGGTATCCTTTAATTTCCTTTTTCTTATAATTTGAGAAAAAGTTTAGGGAATGTTCTCAAAACCTCTCTCTATCTGGATCCCTATTTAAGGAAAAAAGTTTACGGGATGAACAATGGTTCTCCAAATATAGAGAACTACTATTCATTCTCTAAATCACTTTTATCAATATTTTATTTATTTCAATTAAATTAATTCTTCTTCCAATCATCTATACTTTCTCTCATACTCATATGTGTTATAGTTTCAAATAATAGTTTTAAAAATAATTTTAATAACTACGAAAATATAAAAAATAATAACTTTAAAAATATTAAAAATAATTTAAATTTTTATTTAAAATATTCACTAGAGTAATAGTTCAAAATATAAGAAAAAATATTGAGTAGTTAAATTTATGAATGAAAGTGAGAGAAAAAAATAATAAAGAAAGAATATAGAAATATTATTTTAATAAAATAGAAAAAAGATAAGGAATGAGATGTAGAAAATTTTTAGAAAATAAGTAAAATTTAAGATAAAAGTATAAGAAATATTATTTTTGACTAAAATTTAAGAAACCGGACGAGAATGCTCTCATTGTCATCAACTTTTCGGTATACAGCCTATATCATGTAAAACTGCGCTATACACTTCTTGTGGACATTCTTCCATCCACACACACATTCTTCCTTTCTAGACAAGCCTAACTTGGCCAATCTCTTCTACCACACAATAGCCCTTGAATATCTTCTATCGGGTGGCCATACCACCTCCGGCACCCAGCTTCCTTCTGTTAATGTCCTCGATAATCACTAGTGCATCACCTTCAAAAATGGCTGTTGGGACATTAAGTTCCTCACACAGCTGTTCGAACATATGTATTAGACTAGATAATTTAGAAAGTGTTTGACACGAGAGTAATGCTATATGCTATGTTGCTATCTCATTTAAAAATATAAAAAAAATTAAACGTTTATAGACAATATTGCGACCTCATTATAGTGTGATAAAAATAAGATAATAATATAAAATAGATAATATGAGTAATGTTAGATACAATCTTAGAATGTGTACTCCATTTAAGAAAAAAATAAAGTCCACAATTAAAAAATAATTTTTTTTTTTTTTTATATATATGCCTTAGATTTATCCACTTTTGTCAAAAGAAATACATCAAACTTATCCACTCTAAAACTACAAATATAATTTCTTTTACAATATATATTTTTATTCAGGCACAAATTGTTCTATTTCTTGATTCAGCCGAGCAAAGTTTTTTAGATTTTAATTTCAGCACCATGTACAGATTAACATAAGAATAATGTTACTACGCTGCCCCATTTTGGTCTCTCATTTTGACCACTCATGTATTTAATTTATTTATTTTTTACATTTTTTTCTTTTACTTATTAATTAAAGAAGTGACTATTAATATATTGGTATTTTTTTATATTTTCAAAAATGTTTAAAAATATTTAAAAATATATATGAATAAAAAATTAAAAAAAAATTACCTAGGGACATATCCAGCGGTCTCCCTAACAGCACTATATATATATATATTTTTTTTTTTTGAAGAGAATAGACTCATTTCATTAATGAACCGAAGTTACAAATGTGACTTATCAATACATGGAAGAACCAGACTATAAGTCAACTACGCATCAGCTTTGGGGCTTCCCCACTCACAAACTGCTCTGTGGTGGACAGTGTCTTAACTTCTAGAAACTTTCTCATAAACAGAGAAAGCGCTCTGTAAAAACAGAACTAAACTGTCCCTTTGGACATTCCTAGAGGAATGAGTACGGGACACTATGGACATCAAATCCAATAGCCTATTTCTATTTTATTACTAACTAACAACAAACCTACACCTAAATACAATACAAAAACAAAACAACGAAAGGACCCTAAGCATTGGTGCGATCCCGAACGTCACGCCCACCGCAAGTATCGGCACCTCGAATCTAGACTGGACGGGCACCCAGCTCGCACACGGACCACAAAGCCCGGCCGTACAACCACCAGCGTAGCATCGCCAAACACTCTCGAATAGCTCTTGCCACGAAGTACGTTCAATCCAAAGGTCCAACACCACACTCAAGTCAACAAAATTAACAATAAAACATAAAAATATAAAACAACTACAAAATACTGAAAATTACATAACGGAAAAATAAAAACAACAAAAAACACAGGTAAACAGTGCACAGAGGATTCGGCAGTGACTCGTGCCGGGCACTGTTGCTCGGAGAGGAGAGCGGTCAAACTTGGAAGCCCAGAAGTCAGGGAGCCCAGAAAAGCCGATCGTGGTGTCGGCAGAGGCCTCCTCGGTAGCGCGTGGTGGACACGCGCCGTCGGGGTCCGCAAGTTTCGTCCCGCGCGTGCGGGCAACGCGCCACTCCGATGGACGCCGGATTTTAGGGTCTTGAAGATCGGTGCCTGGGCGTCCTCCCTGTATGGCGCGTGTAACGATCCGGTGGCTGGAAAGACCCGAACGGTGCTCCTCCCGAATGTAACCTGAAAAAACTGAGAAAAAAAAATCAAAAAAACTACAACGAAGAGTAAAAAACACCGGAGACGAAGGGCCGGTGAGGAGAGGGAGGAAAAGGCGAGGAAGAAGGAGCCGAGGCTCCCTCTTCCCCCCAACTGGATTCGAACGAGAGGGTCTGTTTTCAGAGAACGGGTCTGTTTAGGGAGAGAGAATTTTCTTTTTCCACTATATATATATATATATAAACACACACATATGTACATATATATAATGGCTAATTTTTAATTTATTTAACCATTTTAGTAGTATTTGATTACGTCTGCGTACGACTAATCATGTTCTACGTACGTCTCAACTTGTCAATGTGCTCCCAAGACAATATGATTATATTATGATGAAAGTTAGAATAAAACCAAATAATACTAGGATTTTGCTATTCATCCTCCCCACACTCCACACTTTTTAATATTTTTTAATATTTTTAAAAAAAAAATTTTGAATTTATTTTTTTTAAACTATTTATAATTTTTTATTCACTATTCATATAAAAATATATTTGATAAAAAAAATTAAAAAAAAAATTAAAAAAAAGATGGAGTGTGGAGTGTGGTGTGAATAGTAGGAGGTTGAGTAGATTTTTTCATAATACTATCCCATCATTATCTCTCTATCGTGATAACATTTGATACAATAAAATCTCAAACTTCCTTTTTTTACTGATAATTCATCTAAAGAAGACTAGACCTTAGAATAAAATAATAGTAAAATAATAATGTAATTTGTTCTTTTATTTACAAGTAGGTTTTGAAGATACACACACCATTGATTTGGCAAAATCTGATCTATAAAATTTAAAATCTTAACCTACTCTTACAAAACAAATCAAATCATATCATGTTTATTATACTGAATTGCGAATACAATTTTTATTTTGAAAAAAAAAAAATTTATTAGTTAGTATTCACTATCTCACATTTTACATCCTATAAAATACTCTCACATTTTATTAAAAAAATTATATAGGTGTGGAATGTGGGAGTGAATAGTAGCTGATGAATAGAATTTTTTTTATTATTTTTTGTTGATGGATTATTGGCTGTGTTTGGATTTGGGTTCAGTGGGTCAGAGGCTAGGGTGGGCAGCTAATGTTCCACTTGTGGTTTTGTGGTGAGAAGGCCAAAAGGTGGTATTGACTATTGAATCAGGGGACAGACAAAACCTTTTGAATCCTAATTTTAAAGATAAATATCGGAAAGCTGAGTATGCAGGAGAATAAACCCCATCAAGTTGGCGATAATATAATAAAATTAATAAATAAACAAAGATGGATAAGATTGCCATTTCAGAGAATGCCTATCAAATAGGAAACTCAAAGGAGTCTGATTCAAAAGAGTGGTCTTATCTAAACCGTAATTAATGTGTTTATAGAGTTGAAATCAAACTACCTGTCAAATCCTTCCATTCCGCAACATTTATTTTATTTTATTTATTTATTTTTGTTGTTGTTGATTTCTACCCACAAAAATTCAGTAGGATATTAATCTGTGTGACCCACAGTTATGCTGTGTTTTAGGAACAAGAGAACAGCAAACGCATGCCTATATGTTAAATCTCAGTGACCAATATTAGTTTGTAGCTATGAGGAGCCATACGTAGAATAGAAAGTAGTGGTGTTCTTCATACAGAAGAACAGATCCAGGTAATGTTCCAGCAAGATTCAATGCATGGAATGAATAGAACTATGCTAAAATAATGTAAAATAGTCAATAATCTATTGCAGAAAGTCGTCATCTTCTTTTGTTTTATGCGCAAATATTTTAAAGTCTTGATGTTTGAAACTTTTGAACACTGACATCATTGATCTTTGTTTATTTCTTTTGCCTGACTTCTTTGGGTTGACTCAGGCTACTATAGCCTCCTTTCTCACAGTAGTGTTTTTCGGATCGTATTTCAGCTTCAGAGAGAAAGAGAGAGAGAGAGAGAGGTGCTAGGGGGGAGCTTTGAGATATGGCAGGGGGAGCATTTGAAGATCCAGGCACACTTAAGAGGGCCCATCTGTATGAGTACAGGATTACTGCATATTTCATATATGCTTGCATTGTTGCAGCTCTTGGAGGGTCTCTCTTTGGCTATGATCTTGGCGTTTCAGGTGAGTTTCTCATTGGGTTTTTTTACTATTAATGTTTATTCTTCTTCTGCCTCTATTTTTTCTGGGAAATTTGGGGTATTTCTACTCATGAATATCAGCAAATTCTGTGATCTGGGTTTATATGATCTTCGTTTTCATTTATTAATATGCTGCCTACCTTCTATTTTTACTACACAATCGAAATAAAAAATCAGCATCATCTTTATAATTATCATCATCGTTGTCGAGGTTCATTTGAAATCTTGAATGGATTTCTGAGATTTGGGGAAAAGTTGAAGATTTCTGAAGCTATTGTACAGGAAAAAGTGGAAGTTGGACAAAGCAGGACATTAGGAAAATTATTGGAAGTTGGAACACAGAGAAAGTATATCTTGTGGAATCCATTTTCCAGAAAAGTAGGTTTGGGTTAGCAGGTTCATGATATGCAACACCTCCAAAATTTATTCTAATAGCTCATCTACCAAGTCTCATTTCCCTTTCGTACCTTCTTTTTTACTAAAAGAAACAGAAGCCTCAAAAGCGCCCTTTTTTCCCCTATTTTATTCCTCCCTGTTGTGTTGTAAGCCAACAAACTCTTGTGTATGTGACTGTCACTTTACAAATTCCTATTCATTTAACAAAAAAAAAAAAAAAACAGCAGAGAGAGAAAAGAAAAGAAAAGAAACTTCAATGTTTGATTCAAAAAGTTTCTTAAGGCTAACTTTGGAGGTTGAGATTAGGAGGTTGGGTAATCTTAGATATCTATGAATAGTAATGAAAAGTAGTAAATAGTATTGAATAGGTTATGAATAGTAATAAACTATTAGTAAGTAATAGTGAACTGTAATGATTACTTCAGTACCAAACACAGGCTAAAAATTCTTGAAATTGTGGAGAATATTTGGGAGATTTTTTGTTTTTGTTTTGGAGTTTCTTCTTTGAACAAAGAGACTACTTTTATTATATTCATGTTCAGCCAAAAATAGAATATCATTAGGAATTGAACTTTGTATGCTAATAACAGGTGGAGTGACTTCCATGGATGACTTCCTCAAGGACTTCTTCCCAAAAGTGTACAGAAGAAAGCAGCAGCATCTGAACGAAACCGATTACTGTAAATATGACAGCCAGATCCTCACACTGTTTACCTCCTCGCTATATTTTGCTGGCCTCATCTCTACGTTTGGGGCCTCCTACGTATCCAGAAAATGGGGGAGAAGAGGCAGCATCCTAGTTGGAGCAATCAGCTTCTTTCTAGGAGCAGTTCTCAATGCAGCTGCCGTGAACATTGCGATGTTGATCATTGGGCGAATCCTCCTTGGGGTTGGCATTGGATTTGGAAACCAAGTGAGTCTGCTTCTCAACAACTAAGAAAGAAACTAACTTGTTTGTTTTCAGAGATGAGTTGAGATAAGATTAAAGTTGAAAAGTTTAATAAAATATTGTTAGAATATATTTTTTTATATTATATTTGTTTTGGGATTTGAAAAAGTTGAATTGTTTATTTTATTTTATATAGAGATTTGAAAAAATTATAATGATGGGATGTGAAGTTTTCAAAGTTTTCAAAGTTTTGGGTTTTGGTCTTGAAAACAAACAAGGCCGGGTGGAGTAAGTGATCATGCACTTACCGCTTTTGTTGTCCTAATGTTGCAGGCAGTTCCCTTGTATCTTTCAGAGATGGCTCCTGCAAAGATCAGAGGGGCGATTAACCAACTGTTCCAATTGACTACCTGCTTAGGGATTCTGATAGCAAACTTTATAAACTATGGTACAGAAAAGATCCATCCATGGGGGTGGAGATTATCTCTTGGTTTGGCTACGGTCCCAGCAACTCTAATGTTTATAGGGGGTCTTTTCCTTCCCGAGACTCCCAACAGTCTTGTAGAACAAGGCAAACTAGAAGAAGGAAGAAGGGTATTGGAGAAAGTGAGAGGCACCACAAAAGTTGATGCTGAGTTTGCCGATCTTATTGATGCAAGCAATGCAGCAAGAGCTGTAAAACATCCATTCAGGAATCTGCTCGAAAAGAGGAACCGTCCCCAATTGGTAATAGGGGCTTTGGGTATCCCAGCCTTCCAACAGCTCACTGGAATGAACTCCATACTCTTCTATGCTCCTGTCATATTCCAAAGCTTGGGTTTTGGTTCAGGGGCATCTCTGTATTCATCCATTTTCACCAGTGGAGCGCTTGTCCTTGGTGCACTATGTCAATGGCATTTGTGGATAAATTTGGCAGAAGAGCTTTCTTTTTGGAAGCTGGCTGCGAAATGATATTTTGCCTGGTAATTGCACTTTCAGCCTCTTGTTCTCAAAAATATTTTAACAATACTTTACTGCGTTGAGTACTTACCATCTCTATTTGATCTGTAGGTGGCTGTGGCCATAACTCTGGCCTTAAAGTTTGGTCAAGGAGAAACACTCCCAAAAGGGATTGGAATCTTTCTTGTCATTGTGATATGCTTGTTTGTCTTGGCTTATGGAAGATCTTGGGGCCCTCTGGGTTGGCTAGTACCAAGTGAAATCTTCCCATTAGAGACAAGGTCGGCTGGTCAGAGTGTTGTGGTCTGTGTGAACCTCTTCTTCACGGCATTGATAGCACAGTGTTTCCTCGCGTCACTGTGTCATCTGAGATATGGGATTTTCTTGCTATTCGGAGGATTAATCATCATCATGAGCAGCTTCATCTTTTTCCTCTTGCCAGAAACAAAGCAAGTTCCAATTGAGGAAGTCTATCTTCTCTGGAAAACTCACTGGTTCTGGAAGAACATAGTAGGAGAAGGGGACCAAACTGGTGACCTGGATAGGACATAAACATTGCAAGTTTAGAATCAATCCCTAACGGAAGAATCTATGAATTTAATTATTGCAAATTGTTTTGTGCTTGTATATTGTACTGGATTAGTGAAGTTTCAATCAGCAAATAGCAAAACAATTTGCACATGTGGGCAGTGCAAACTTAGAGATCAATAAAATTGATGCAAAATAAGATATCGGATGGCAAAATGCAGGTGGAAACTGGAATGGAATGAGTCATATCTTTCTAAGTTTCTAATCACCTTTTGTTCTATGAAAAAATAAATCTGGATTGAGCAACAAAGTTTTGCGAAGGACAACAGCAATCCCAGAAAGGTTGATGCGCATTATGCTTATAGTTAAGCATGTTCATCCACTCTCAAACTTCTTGATGAAATCCATCAAAATCTGTCTTCTGATATTAGAACTTTTCTTTCTTACTTCTTTCTGAGGAAACTATCGTGTTATCCAACACTTCCAAAACCACCCCCGCTTCTCGCTCCTCGAACTTTGGCACATCTACCTTGCTAGGTCAATGCCTACAAGCAGAACAACCAGGGATAACAGACTGCAAAAGGGCAACTGCCCTTTGATTAAAAAAATTTTCAATCATCCCCAGAGAGGAATCATCTAACACAACTGCACTACCGTTGTCAACGGCTTGCTGATTTGTTGAGATGTTGAACCACTTTTGAAACATCTAGCATATTATCGTGAGTAATAGGACCCACTATGTGGGCTTCCACCCTACTTTCAGTGTCCCCAGCAGTTCTTGCATTGGTGTAAGATCCAACTGCTGTTGCAGTCAGTCCTCCATGAGAGAAACATTTATTACTCGACACAGCCTGAGAATCCAAAATGGATGCATCCTACTTCCGGAACTATTGCTTACAGGTTCTGACTTGCATCAACACAGCCTGAGAATTCAATATGGATGCACTTATCGTAGGTATTCTTCCTAGATTCTGGCCTATCATCAAACAACCAGTCACCTCTACCACAGTTTCAATTCTCTGTCTTCCCCGGGGACATTGAATCTGCATCAGTACCTACAGATGGATTAAGTTTCCTCTGAGGACAGAACCTCATCACCTCCCTTAACACCCACATCCACAGAACCAGAGTGTTCTAAGACTTACATTATTAACAGAGAGCTTTGGGCACACATGATGCTGTTACTCCTTGGCCTTCTAAGGGCTGTGAAATGAAAGTTGCATCGTCAACCTTGGATTTATTGGCTTTCTTAAGATCATTATCTAGTCTTTGTAGGGTAGACTTCCAATTTTGTCCCGTAGCTCCACATAAGTAAGTGCACATAGGAAAAGATCCTGCAGTTGAAAAAATAATTAAAGGAATTGTTTTTTATTTCTTTTACTGATTGAGCTGAAATATTACATATTTTATATATTTAGAATTAATATATTTTAATTATTGTATTACATTATTATTGATTTTAGATCTAAAAATGGTTAAAATGTATAAATCTAAATTATGATTTAAATTGGTTTATAGCATAATTTATATTTAATTTTATAACTTGTAATTTAATTAGATTATATTTTTTTTCGCATGTATATAGATGAAGCATGCATATAAAAAAGAAAAAAAGTCAAAAGGGTCAAAAGCAAAAGACACGGGCCCAGTTTCTATAATGGGATTTGGACTAGAAGTGGGGCCTTATGGCTTTGGACGGAAACTCACGCCAGAGGGGCTTTTTCCTTTGGAGTGGACGCAAGCATGGCCTAATAGTAGCATTTTCCTTTGAGATTTACATGCGGGCCAGACTCTTTTTGGTTTTTACGGAAGCAACTCACGCACGCACGATTGGGGCTTTTGGTCTATTATTGGAGGCACGCGGGACCGGGAATTCATTCATTCTTTTTTTTCTTTTCGTTAAGGGACGCATAGAGGAACTACAGCGCCGTTGAAGAGCTCCTTGAGGGGTCCAACTGCTGTTACAATCCAGCCTCCTCCAGTGCTATCTATTTGGTTTGCTCTTTTTATTTTTTATTTTTTATTTAATTTCACTTTATAGAGGATTTTTGAGACTTTTGGTTTAGAAGTTTCGGTAATTTATTTGTTATTTATTTTACTTAATATCGTTATTTTTTTTACTCTTTTAAACCTTCATTTAACAGTGATTATAATTACTATGGATTGATTTTGAAAATTTATGATTTGAATACAAGGATGAATCATATAATCTTGATTTTGGAACTTTTCAATTTTCAGCTCATATTTTGTCAATTATTTTCTAATCTAATTTAATTTGTAGCTTAGTTTTATTAATCTCTTAGTTCCATTACATATTAGATTAATTAAAACTTAATTAGGACTTAAATAATTTCAGTTTTATAATTTAATTTTCAGATTAATTAAGATTGTTTAGCTTAGTTAATTCCTTTATTGTTAATTTTAATTTGTTAGTCTTTTACATTTCATTTCAACATTCAAAAATCTAAAAATATGAATCTAGTCTATGACTAGTACTTTTTTTTATTCTCATTGCACTTTTTCATTCATTGCATATATCACCACTTTTATTTTCTCTTTGTGAATATTTTCACCATTTTAAACAAGTTTGATTTTAAGCAACTTTTCCTGAAGAGGCGGGAATAAAAAACTTGACTCATTAAAAAATAAGCAGCACAAATGTTGTTCCAAGTGCAAGAAGATGTCGTGTAATAATTAGGAATAAATTCCTAGATCGTTTCCTCAAAAAAGGTTACTTAAAATCAAACTCGTTTAAATGGTGAAAATATTCACAAAGAGAAAATAAAAATTGTGATATATGCAATGAATGAAATAGTGCAACAGGAATAAAAATAAAAATAAAAACACTAATCATGGATTAGATTCTTATTTTTGAATTTTTAAGTGTCAAAATGAAATGCAAGACTAACAAATTAAAATTAACAATAAAGGAATCAAATAAGCTAAACAATCTTAATTAATATGAAAATTAAATTATAAAATTGAAATTATTTAAATCCTAATTAAGGTTTAATTAATCTAATATGCAATGGAACTAAGAGATTGATAAAACTAAGCTCCAAATTAAATTAGATTAGAAAATAATTGATAAAATACGAACTGAAAATTGAAAAGCCTCAAAATCAAGATTCTAGGGTTCATCCTTGGATTCAAATCATAAATTCTTAAAATCAATCTATAGTAATTGTAATTACTGTTAAATGAAGGCTTAAAAGAGCAAGAAGAATAATGAACATTGAGTAAAATAAATAACAAATAAATTGTCTAAACTTCTAAGTCAAAAATCTAAAAAATACACTATAAAATTTAAACTAAAATTAAATAAATATAGAGAATAAAAAAAGTAAGCCAAATGGATAGTGAAGGAGATTGAAAGCAGTAGAGAAGGCTAGACTGTAGCAACAGTCGAACCCCTCAAGGAGCTCTTCAACGTCTGTAGTTCCTCTGTGCGTCCCTTGTTTTCGCCCTGCGTCCCTTAACGAAAAGAAAAAGAAAAAAAAAAATGAATGAATTCCCGGTCCCACGTGCCTCCAATAATAGACCAAAAGCCCCAATCATGCGTGCGTGAGTTGCTTCCGTAAAAACCAAAAAGAGTCTGGCCCGCGTGTAAATCTTAAAGGAAAATACTACTATTAGGCCATGCTTGCGTCCGCTCCAAAGGAAAAAACCCCTGGCATGAGTTTCCATACAAAGCCATAAGGCCCCCCTTCTTGTCCAAATTCCATAATAGAAGCTAGGCCCGTGTCTTTTGCTTTTGACCTTTTTGACTTTTTTTTCTTTTCTATAAAAATGCTTCACCTGTATACATGTGAAAAAAATATAATTCAATTAAATTGTAAGTTATAAAATTAAACATAAATTATACTATAAACTAATTTAAATCACAACACAAATTTATTTATTTAAATTATTTTTACATCTAAAACCAATAATAATGTAATGCAATAATAAAAATATATTAGTTCTAAATGTATAAAATATGTAATATTTCAGTTCAATCACACCCCTCACCTAGCGTTTTGCTAATCCTTGAGCAAAATAATAAAAACTAATTGAGATGAATATTGCATAATGATCGAAATCCAAACAGAAATAATCAAATACAATTATGAATTTTCACAAAAGTGACAACAAAAGTGATACATTACTACTCAACCCCTAGAGGCTATACCTACCAAGACTATCTCAACAATTTTTCACATAGAATTGAGGCAAATGTCTCAAAACTCAAATGTGTGTGTGGAGCTAAACTAACTATGTATTCCTCATTACTAGCCATGATTTTTCATAGCATTTTTCAACCTTAAGATTAATCATTACTGATTTTAACTACCTCAAATCCCAAAGAACTAGCAGTTTTCATGCCAGCTCTATTTTTAAAGGTTGAACACTCAACCCCCAAAGTTTTGGGTAATTGTTTCTAGCCCTTAATTTAGGAAAGCTCCATAAATCGTTTTCATCTCATTTTTTTCTTTTTTTCGTTTTTTTTTTCTTCTTCTTCTTTCAAAAGGCTCAGTAGTTCTGCAGTTTACTTCTCCTATGTTAAATCAATGAACAATAATTTGAGGAACACTACAAATGTAAGCATGTGCAAAATGTCTTTCAAAACTTGTCATTCGTTCTACAAAAATCTCATCAAGTCTCATCTCAATAAGTATAGCATCCCAGTGTTTTAAACTACACATCAACAAAATATGATGCATAAAAAATCATGCTCTGTGCTTAAGGGTGAAAATAAATCTTCACAAAATGATTCTACTCAACTACTCCACCAAGATGCTCAGATTTCACAAAATACTAGAAATAGAGTGTGTGTCAATTATATGTGTATCAATGCTCATCACATTAATGCAATTTTTTTTTTTGTTTAAATCTGTGCACACACGCTACCCCCAACTAGTGAGAGACATGGTCCTTAATGAATCGAACGAAAGAAAACAAAGTGCACAAGAATAAGTAAGCAACACAGACAACCAAACATGTGATATAAAATCAAAACAAAACAATGAATAAATATAAAAGACAAAATGCAATTGAACAAAGCTGTAAAGGGGAAAAAGATCAAAACACTTCCCTGGAATCTTGCACAAGCAAGATCTTTTCGTGTGGATCAAAGATCTTCAGATACAGCTTTAGACGTTGTCTATTGACAGTGAAGCTATTGCTATTTTTTGGATTGACAATGTCTACCACACCGTGAGGATGAACCTCCTTTACAATGTATGGCCCCTTCCATCGAGATTTCGGCTTCCTGGAAAAAAGATGCAGTCTTGAATTGTAGAGGAGCACTTTCTGATCAGAAAAAAGATGTTTGTCATGGATCTTCTTGTCATGCAAGGCCTTCATTTACTCCTTTGCTAAGCGGGAATTATTGTAAGCCTCTCTCTTTATTTCATCAACAGCATGCATCTCTGACTCGTCGCAATCACTAGGCATCTTGCAAGTATTGAACACATTCATTTCCAATGTCATATTCCCGAATGTGAGTTTCAATACTCCACTTCGACAATTTATCAGTGCATTGGAGGTAATAAGGAATGGACGCCCAAGGATGATAGGCACCTGATAAATAGTAGTGGTTGGTTGCTACATATCAAGAACTACAAAATCCATTGAGTAGTAAAATTTGTCCACCTGGACCAACACATTCTCAACAATACCCCTCGGCACCTTGACTGAGCTGTCTGCTAACTGTAGGTTGATAGAGGTCTTTTTTAGCTCACCTAACCCTAACTACTCATACATTGAGAACGGTAGCAAGTTCACACTACTCCCCAAATCAAGTAGAGCTCTCCCAATTTCTGAGGAGTCTCGCTCAATATTAATGCATTGACTTGCTCTGTTAGAAATGTTTTCTTCTTTACATTCAATTTCCTCTTCATTGTGCACAAGTCCTTCAAAATTTTGCATACGAAGGCACTTGTTGTATGGCATCCAAGAGTGGAATATTAATCTTTACTTGCCTGAAGATTCCCTAAATCTCAGTATGGTATTTATTGTTTTGGCTAGCTGTCAATCTCTAAGGATAGGGAACCATTGGTTGGTACCCCCTACTAGCTTTGGCCTTTCCACTCACAGGCTTCTTTGACTCTGATCTCACTATCTCTGGTTCATTTTCAGTTTCATCAGTTTTTATTACATGTTCAGGTGTAGGAGCAACTACTTATCTATCCATAGTCATCTCTGGTTAGGAAACTTGATTTCCACTTCTCAAAGTAAGAACAACTTTTGTTGTCTCAATAACCTCCCCTGAGACATTCTGCACTTGCTGTTGCTGTTGCCAGTATACTTAAAAATTAGGCTGAGGCTATGCTTGAAATTTCTCTTTCTCTTGAGTGCTCAATATTGTGTTTATTTTATTGATGGTGTCCCGCAAGTCATTTATGGCTTGAGTGTTTTGATTATTTTTTGTGCCTGAATCTGCATGAATTGCTGAAGTGTATTGGCCATCTGTGCCATACTATCGTCTAGAGACTTCATTGCATATGATTGAGACTGAGAACTCGATAACTTTGATATGGCTGATACTGGTGATGAGCAGCAACCTGATGAAATGGCTACTGAGAAGGTGGAGGAGATCAGCTAGGCTGATCATTCCTCCATGAGAAATTTGGGTGATTCCTCCACCCCGGATTATATGTATTGGAGAAAGGCTGATTTTGTGCTTTGTTTACCCAATTCCCTAATTGCATATGCTCAAACCCATTCTCCTGAAATATTGGCATAATTGGGTAGTTCTGGGTTTTATGGTTTGAATCAGCACATAAAGAGCATGCTCCTACTGCTTTCACTGCCTTCACTTTTTCCATCTCCATGACCTCTAATCTTCTAGTCAATGCAGCTATTCGGGCTTAAACATCAGTGTCCTCTTTAAGCTCATATCTACCCCCACTAGAAATAGCCCTTAGTGGCTGTGCTGTCAATGAAACTCGATCAGTTCGCGTGTTCCATTGTTGTGCACTCTCGACAAGATAGTCAAAGAATGATAGTGCTTCATCAAGTTCCTTGTTAAAGAATTCTCCATTGCACATTGTCTAGTCTTTGTAGGGTAGACTTCCAATTTTGTCCCGTAGCTCTACATAAGTATGTGCACATAGGAAAAGATCCTACAGTTGAAAAAATAATTGAAGGAACTGTTTTTTATTTCTTTTTTACATGAGAATCAATATAGCCAGAAAAAGTTTATCAGACCTTGAGTTTGGCACCTATTTTTAGGTAGTTTCTTACATTTATTCCTTGACAATCTATTTGCGCTAGTTCACACTCTTCAAATGCCTTTCTGGAACTTTTTACTAGGTCACAATACATACCATTTTTCCCCGTGCAGTATACAACCATAAAAACTTCACTTTAGTTTGGAATATTGAATATCATTTGTCAATCAATACATAACTTCAACCAGAGGAGGGATGCCTAGCTTGCACATTGGTACAAGTATCCAACTCTAGTTGTGCATTTTAGTTCTGCTTCTATTGTTAGCCCTTCAAGAGCCTGCTCAATCAGTCAGCATGTATATTATCCAACATGCATGTCAAATCATCTCTCCCTAACAAGCAAACAAACAATTGCAAAGATAACACGACAAGGAGAGATTCTGAAACCACCTAGATAAGTAAATAAATAACCTCCATTTCACTAATTCAATCCAAACTATCCGGTTTGAATTCTTCAAATTGTTCAATCTCTATGGAGAAAAAAGCAACTACCAACCTAAAGCTCAAAAAATTGAGTAACGCTTCTAATTCGGCACCTGAACCAGCTTGTCAAACTTCTATTCCATGGCGGTAGCTTGAAGGCAAGGCGCGGCAGTGTAGTCAATACGAACGGTCCACTAGGTTAGTTTTCAAGGTCTCACTTTGACTGTACTTGAATTCAAACGGAGCGATGGTAATATCGGCCGTCCCGGGCAACCGGTCTCGATTATGGATGGGAACATTGGAGATTTTCACTATCTTTTGGATTTGGCAACATGCAAGGTGGGAATTGTAGGGGTCCGAGGTAGGGTTTTTGGAGTACTTGAACCTTACGGTAACAATGGCGGCGGTTTGATAAATGTCGGAGATGCGGGTTGCGGAATCGAAACCGCACTCTTGGCAGATATGGTCTTCGACTTCCTTGTGTGGCCGTCAGTGCTGTTCGAACTTCTTAGCTTGGCATTGTTCTTGTAGGAGAATCAAACCTCGGAGGACGGGACTCGAGAGGTGGGCTTACGGAATCGCATTCAATGGCAGTGGCAGCGGTGCGAAGATGGGAACGAGATTGGCAATTTTACCGCCATTGATCATTTGATTTTTAAAAGGAAAATATATTGGGGACTAAAAATATATATTTAATTATAGAATGCATGAATTTTTCTTAAAAAAATTAAGTAAATTAATTTACATAAAAAATTAATTTTTCAATAATAAACTTAATTTTTTTAAAAATAGCAGCAAGGAGCCCACATGTAACCGGTAGTTGCCACTCGGTGGCCATTACTCTTACATCAATGTCATTAGTTCTATCAGATGTAATTATAGTCTTAACTTTGTGGCTACGTTTGAATATTAAGATCATCTCAAATAATTTATAAATAATTGAATAGTAATAAAAAAGTAACGAATAATTTGTGAATAATAATAAAGTAATCTAAAATAATTTCATATGATCTCACTATCCAAATATAGCTTAAAAAAATTTTAAATGGTCTGTATAGAAGAGACAAAACAAATTATGGATGCTATCCGCACCTTCCAGGCGGGCAGGGGAGCGAGTTGGGCCCCCGTGGTAGAGTGGACTAGTTCAGATGCAGGGTCAAATTGGCCCGTAGACCATCCACCCACTCGTAAGCCTTAATGAGCCCCATCAGGTATGAAACCTGTTTCTGGGACATATTTGGGCTCTAAACCCGTCTTTTAAGTCAATTTTGGCACAAAACTTGTTTTAACTTTTCACTTCAGTTGAAATTAAATTATAAAATATAAAACCAAATGTTATTTCTAAATATAAATAAACCTAATAAAATTGCTAACTAATAATTCTAACCTATTATAAGTAGTATAAATTATTACACATTAACCAAAAACTATTACAAATTATTCTAAAAGTATTTCAAATTGTCAAATAGCTTGAGATTAAATACATTTAAAAAAAAAAATAAAGGTAACAACATGTTGCCTACATTAAAATAATAACATTATTAACATATGTACAAACTACAAAGAATTAATTAACAAAGCTAACAAATGTAGATATAGATTGAGATTGAGCCTCTTTTTCCGAAATTGCCCCTTCAACAATTGAATTTGAAATTAAGGTTGTCAAATAAATATAACACAAACTATTATAAACAAAAGCAAAATAATGAATTAAAAGTGATTACAGCTTCCAATCTTATTAGCATTATCCTCCCTGTAGCTCTCCCGCTCTGCAATGCCTACCACCTCTTAAACTTAAATTGGTTTCCCTTTGATCCAATTTTGAGTACAAACCAAAGCCATCATAGTGTTAGAACACAATGAATTTCAAAATAGATCCAATATGTGCCTTCAATGCTAAATGTAGATTCTAAGAGTACGATAGAAATAAGGATGGCCAAAATACTTCGGACTCTCTTCAAAGATGGGATACTTGACACATTTACCTTCCACAAAGCTAAAATATCAAATTCATCCACATATAGGTATAATTCCACCAACAAGTATCTTTTCAAGTCCAATTAGCTGTCTAAATTCTTCTAAAACTCGTGAGTGTCACTAATCCTCGTGCCCCACTTATGCTTTTACGGACTATTGGCTTCGGGAGGAGGCAATGCGGTGGATGATAAAACTTAAATATTAATCCCTAGAATGCAGCAAACTCATCATACATCCTATTGAATGTGTCTTTAACCTTTAGCACAAGCTCCGTCCGTCCCTTCTCGCTAGTGCTTCCAAGCAATACATCATTCCATCAATTTTGTACAGCAGGTCACGAACAATAGCCATATATAGCAAAATGTTTATCCTACTCAAATCTCTCTATTATTTCTCAAACTTGAGCCTCATGCTCAATGTCATAATTCGTAAACTAGCATCAACACTTTCGCACATTTCATCTGTAAAGTAGACAAACTTGTAGATAGTATTCATTGGATGTTATATATAAATATCCATAAATAGTGCATGACATCCCATAAAAAAACTTCAAAAATTCTACAAAAATGGGGATTTTTTCCCAATCAAAATCGTTAGGCTGCCCCGATCTTCCTTCAACCTCATCAAAGTGGCGTGCATATTGTGTATATCCTTATCACCCATGGCATCAAATGTCTTTCTATACTTCTCAGTCTTTTCCAATATTAAGAAAGTTGAGTTTCATCTTATAAGAACATCAAGACACAACATCTTCTTATACCCATCTTAAACATCTTTCAAACTGTCAGTCACAATAAAATTAAGGATATGTGCACAACATCAAACTCACCACCCAATATAGACATATTGTGCTCTCTAACCTTATTTTTTAGATACTCAAGTAGGGCTGAGCTCCGACTCTGACGGAGTCGGAGTAGTAGTTTCCGACCTCCGACTCGGAGTCGAAGCGGAAATTTTACTCTGACTCCGACTCCGATCGGAGTTCGGAACTCCGACCTCCGATCGGAGCTCCGAACGGAGTTCGGAGTTCGGAGTTCCGAACTCTGATCGGAGCTCCGACTATTTATTGGGCAAAATTTATGCCCTTTTGGCCTTTTTCATCTTTTGGGCTCACTATTGCCCAAATCTGAATCTGTAAAAAAATATATAATGAAAAGATAAAAAAAAATTATAAATCCAATAGTTTAAAAACTAAATAACTTATAGTTATTTACCCACCAACATTTGAATAAACACGCAGGATAAAACTTAAATATATATTAATTACCAATAGTAGCCACCAACATTCCATATATGTGTGTGTGTGTGTAGCAAACTACTAAAAACACGTTTCTTTCACCCCTGGCCTTGAAAATCATTTTAATTAAGTACAATGCATTTCAACAAAAGAAACAAAACAAAAAACAAAAATGAAAATGAAGTATGGCATGCAAGGCAACTAAAAATTTCATGGTGGCGTACGTGGCCTGACTCACTAAAAAATGAGCAGCACAAATGCTATCCCAAGTGTAGGAGCGTGTCGTGTAATAATTAGGAATAAATTCCTAAATCGTCTCCTCAGGAAAAGTGCTTAAAAATTAAACTCATGTAAAATGGTGAAAATAGTTACAATGAGAGAATAAAAATAAAAGTGATGAAATGTACAATGAATATGGGAGTGCAATGGAAATGAAATTTTACTAGTCATGGACTAGATTCATGTTTGTTGATTTTGAGTGGATGATGAAAAATAAGAAATTAAAATGCAAGACAGTAAATTAAAATTGCTGAAAATTAAATCACTGAAATGTAAAGGAACAATAAAATTAAATGACATAAAAGTAAATTGTAAAAAATTAAAAGTGCATGAAAATTAAATGACAGTAATTTAAATTGCAGGAAACTAAAAGTGCAAGAAAATTAAATGACATAAATTTAAATTGCAGGAAATTAAAAGTGCGAGAAAATTAAATGACAGTAATTTAAATTGTAAGAAATTAAAATTGCGAGAAAATTAAATGACATTAATTTAAATTGCAGGAAATTAAAATTGCAAGAAAATTAAATGACATTAATTTAAATTGCCGGAAATTAAAAGTGCGAGGAAATTAAATGACATAAATTTGAAATTAAATAAAAACAGGAATTGTAAGGAATAAACTTGATGTTTGGAAATGGAGACTGCGTTCTCCAACCCAAAAATCTGAACTTTCAATTAAAGTAAACTCTCAAAAATAAAATGGACTCTCAACATTTATCAAAGAGGACTGAAAATTTACTCACTAAACAAACTCAAAACTAGAAATGAAGACTTATAAAAATAAAATTTACTGAGCCATAAACTAAAACTGACTGATGAATGAATTATACGAAACTAAAAACTGAACAAAAAATAAAGACTGACTACAAACTCACTGACTGTTTTATTCTGAGAACTCTAGATTCTCACTCTAACATCTAACTCTTACTTAACACTAAAATCTACTCTAACTCTTGACAAGTTTCTCCGTCCATTTACAAGCTCTTATATAGGCTTCAAAAGGCTCTGGTTTGCATACGCCCGTGCTGTCCATGTCCCCATGTCCCCTGCTTTTTAGACTTCGTCCGTGAGTTCATTTCCTTTCCAGCTTTTATTTTTTTATTTTTTTTCTTCTTCTTGTTTTGTTTTCAGCCCAGTTTCGTCCGTGAGTTCTTCATCATTTTCTCTCCTTCTTTCTCGTTTACTTCCGCCCAGCCTCTTTTTTTTTTTCTTTTGCTTTTTCTTCATCCCGTTGCTGCGTCTTCTTTCTGTCCGAAACTGAATGTGTGGGTGGAAGTGTTGTTGCCGCTGTGCTCGTGGTGGTGTAGAGGAGTCCACACGGATGTTGGTAGAACTGCTACCATGGCTACAGGTTGGCTGTGGAGGAGCAAATGGTGACGATGTGCATGGCTGCCGCTGCCGCTGGAGGAGGCTGAGCAGAGAAGTTCGAATAGAGGCCTTTCGGTGATGGCGTTGCCAAAGGTTGAAGAAGTGGCTCAAGGTGGCTGGGCATGGCGGATAACTGTGGTGCTGCTATGAATGCGAAACCGTGATGCAAAGGTCGTGCATGGACAGAGGTGGAGATGGAGCACGGTGAGGCTACGCTGGAGGTTGAAGATGAATGGCCTAAACGGTGGTTCTTGGTGATGCAGTAGAGGAGCATGGTGGCTTGAGGTGGTGGTTCACGGTGGTGTGGAGGAGCTGCCGAACGCATGCAAGAAGACTGTTGGAAATGGGAGGTTGAAGATGACAAAAATGATGTGTCGTTTTTGTCTGTAGACAAAATGGCACGTCGTTTAGCAGAGGACGGCATTCAATTACACATTAAAACGACAAGTCGTTTTCATCTATTGACAAAACGACCTATCGTTTAGAAGATGACAGTTTTGCATTCCTGCTAAAAACGACAGGTCGTTTTTCCGTGCAGGAAAAACAATATGTCGTTTAGAAGACCTGTAAATAATAAAATAAAATAAATAAAATAAATAATAAAACTTAAACAATCAGAATAAATAATAAATAATTAAAGAAACAAAAATAAAATTAGACAAAGAAAATAAATAAATAAAAATAAAATTAGACAAAAGATGAAAAAAATAAAATATTAAAATTGTATTGTGCATAGAGAGAATATTATCAAATTAAATCACAAATTATAAAATTATGCATAAACTATGCTTTTAATCAATTTAAATCAAAACTTGGATTTATGCTTCTTAATCAATTTTTCATCTAAAACCAATTATAAAATAATAAAACAAGTAAAAATATATTGATTTTAAATATATAAAATATGCAATAATGCAGCTCAATCATGGCCCATGTTTGGACTCTTTATATTGCTTTCTATAAGATTTATACAAGTTGACCCATATATTATACATACACACACGAATATATGTAAATAATTTGTGTATGTTTATATTTGTTTGTGTATGTGTGCGTATATATATAAAAGAGTTGATCTAATAGTACTAATTAATGGACAACGTTGCATTAATACATTCACACTGTGACGAAAGTAGGATATATAATAATGTAATATATAACATAGCTCATATATTTAACACCTAAATTTAAGACGATTGCAATTTTATGCTTAATTAGTGTTTAACAACAATAATGTTATGGTTAAAGATGAAAAGAAAATTGGAAAGCAGTACTGTTTACCATTGTAATTTTAATCATGATCGATCCCCTTATTATTATCTTTCTATGTGCATGGCATCATATGATAGGTTAAAAGCTCTAAACAATAGTACTATTTTGTTTTAGTTTTTGAAATGACTCTAATTACCAAAAAATAAAACTAAAAATAGTAATTATATAAATAAATAATTAATTAGCTAGCTTGGTTTAATTTCCTGTACAACATGGTTTATTATTCATCACATCATGCAGCTCGATCAATTGAACATGGATCATGATCAATTGATCATGACCTTATCCTCCACCTACGCTTGCTTCGAGAGAAAAAAAAGCATATTAGCTAACATTCTTAACGTGACACTACCGATGCCATGTAGTTTATTTATTGGGCAATATTTATGCCCTTTTTCATCTTTTGGGCTCACTATTGCCCAAATTTGAATCTATAAAAAAAAATAATGAAAAGATCAAAAAAAATTTATAAATCCAATATTTATAACAGTCTCATACAGTGACACAGTCTCATTTATAACAACAGTCCAAAATTCGAATCTGTAAAAAAATATATTGAAAAGAAAAAAAAAACTTAAAAACTAAATAATCATAAGTAATAACAGTCCCTTACAATCCCATTTAATAAAGATAACTACATAAATAAAAACACGAATTTCAGATTGGTCATGCCTGAAAGCTGAAATGAAGATAGAAAGTTGTAAGTAATAAATGAAAAAAACTGATAATAACAAATTGAACATGGTAAAAGTAGAATTTGATTCTCCATATTATTCTTACCAACAAAGGGGGTTTCTCGAAGAAATAGAGTTCTCCATCCCAACTCTCAAGGGGCGTCCATCTCAAACTCTCAAATTCTCAATCATTGGCAATTATGTTAGGGTTCACAATTAGGTCTATAAAATCATAAAAATTAGAAGTTAGAAATATTAAAATTAATTAAATAAAAATTTAAAAGCATATAAACTTATAAAGTTACCCGATTCAAGCCTATAGCTCTCGGCATCAACGCCAACAGTATCTAGTCCAATGGGCGTTTCACTGATCATATTTTGTGTGCAAACGAGGGCCTCCACGGTTGACGATGATAATGAACTCCGATAAGCATCCAACACGCGACCTCCAGTGCTAAATGCTGACTCTAAGGCGACCGTAGTGATAGGAATGGCTAGCACATCTCGGGCTATACGGGAAAGGACTGGATACTTGGTGGAATTAACCTTTCACCAAGTTAGCAACTGAAATACATCACTAGGTGCCTCGACAGCTTCCATAAAATATCGTTTAACCTCAGATGTACATTGCATAATATTCCTCGTTGCAATGAGTTGATGATACTGTTGCATAATACGATGGCGTGTAAGCCCAAGTCTGGACGGGTCAGTATCATCGAAGGAAACTGTCGATCCCGTTGGCCTCGAATGTGAGGAGCTATCAGCTACGGATGATGGTTGACAACTATTGTTGTAGTGATGATATAAGTCATCAATATCACTTTTAAGCATTGTAATAAACTCTGCAGCCTTTACTGCCCTGAGGACGGAATTTACCCAAAATTCTAGAACGGCCAACTTATATCCGGGGTCAAGGATCACAGCCACAAATAGTAATCTATTTATCTTCTCAATATTCCTCCAATATTTATCATATTTGGTCTTCATCCTTGTAGCCATAGCAGATAACAATCCCCTAGAATCAGTACAACTATTTTTCAAGTGGAAGTGAAGCTCTAAGAGCTCGTTGAAGTACAAGTTTCCAGTCGTATATTTGGATCCAGATATCCGCATGGTTATCTCATAAAAAACTTGCAAAAATTGAACAAAATACCTCACACTAATCCAATCATATGCGTCCGGTGCACTGAGCCCCTGTCCTGCTGACTCCAACAAGGTATATCTCAGGCCCCCATCCTCGACCTTCATCGGCTCGAATGCTCTTTGGTACTTCTGTGCCACATCCAACATCATGTATGTAGAGTTCCATCAAGTCAGAACGTCCAAGCACAACATACTAGAGCATTCAATCTGAAGATTTTTTACTATTGCCTTAAACTTGGCAAGCCTTTGGGGGGAACCCCTCACATATCGCATAATGTTGTGAACTCGGGTAATGGAAACATCAACCTCTTTTAACCCCCCAACAACTATGAGGTTGATGATATGAGTACAACACTGAACATGAATAAAGTCGTGGTCCCGAATGACATCATCGTTCACCGTTGTGTTCCGCTTAAACCAATCAATTGTTGTTTCATTGGCACTAGCATTGTCAACTGTAATACACATCACTTTTTGAATCCTCCACTCCTTTATACAATCATCTATCTTCGCCCCAATAGATGCACCTTTATGAACCACAATTTCTTTGAAGCCAATAATTCTTTTATGCAAATTTCACTCCCTGTCAATGTAGTGTGCTATGATACACATGTAGCAGACGTTCTGTATGGACATCCATGTGTCAGTCGTAAATGACACTCTCTAGCCAGTGGTAACAAACATCTTCCTTATCTCCACCTTTTCCTTCACATGCATTTTCATACAACCTCGCATCACCGTATACCGTGATGGAATGGGAAAGCGTGGCTCAACAAAGTTTAGAAACTTCCGGAAGCCTCTTTTTTCAACTGTGGTAAAGGGCATCTCATCAATAATTATCATCTCTGTAAGCATATCCCTCAACATCTTATCACTGTATTGAGGGATGACCAGTTTCTTAGCATGCGTACCATCAGTGGCCGTAGAAGTTTCGTAACTGAGGTTGGTCTGATCAATGGCCGCCAATCCGTTCGCGATCTTATATTATTGACAACCTTGAAGATGTGCTATCATCACACTGGTTCCTTGCTTCTTCGAATGAAATTTACAAAGTTGACCACAATAGTGGCATCTTGCTTGCGGGTTTGCAATTTCACCAGGAATTTTAGTGAAATGCTCCCATGTCCACGACCATTTTTTAGAAGCCCGTTGTGGTTGATCATGCTCAATGGGCATCTCCTCCTCTTCGTTGAACATATCCTCATCCTCACCCTCTATATCTATTGGGAGTGGGAGTCGACTACTCGCACAAGATGTGGCTGCTCTAGATGTAGCTCCTCTAGATGTGGCTACCCTAGATGTGGCTCTAGGGGTGGAAGTACCCACCGGTGTAGGAGTTGTAGCATTGGCATCCGCCACATCCCCCTGTGGACGATCGTCTCCACTAGGTCTATGATCCATATCACAATCAAAGAAGCTGCAAAAATAAATTAGAACCAAGAAATTAGTTTAAAAAATAACTAGGCTATATTAGTTAAAAAAATTAGCTTGTAACCAAAATTCAAATATCGATGCTTTTTGACAAGGTTTGTTATTATCTCAGCATTTTCCATTCGAATCGCAAAATTAAAAGTCATAGAGCTCAAAACAAGGTTTGTTATTATCTCTAAAATAGTCTAGGTATTAGGTTTGTAATCTCGCGCGAGCAGACTGTCGAGCGGGTGTCGAACAGAGCTCTCGAGTTCGACTGGTTACATAGTCGCTCGAGCGTCCTGTCGAGCGAAAGTCGAGCAGAGCTCTCGAGTTCATATTAGCTCGAGCGGACTGTCGAGCGGGTTTCAGCGGAGCTCTCTGGTTCATATTAACTCGAGCGTACTTTCGAGCGGGTGTCGAGCGGAGCTCTCGGGTTCATATTTGCTCGAGCGGGTTTCGAGCGGAGCTCTCTGGTTCATATTAGCTCGAGCGGAATTTCGAGCCGATGTTGAGCGGAGCTCTCTGGTTCATATTCGTTCGAGCGGGGTCGAGCGAAGGGTCAAACGAACATGGCTTGAGCTAGAGGGTCGAGCCACAGTTAAGCCAAACCTCAAAAATGACATTTTTGAGATGAAATCAAGCCAAACTCAACAAGTACAACTCAAATTCACCAGAATAACCACCTTTATGATCTGAAAATAACTAAATCTAGGTAATCCAAAAATAAACATAAAATCAAATCGAGTTAGGGCTCGGAATCGGAAACATACCAAAGCTCAAATGCTACGGAGGCTGGCCTGAGAACGAGATGGTGAGACTACGAAGTACGGAGGCACTACGCGGAATGGCGGCGAGATGAACAATCACTGGTTCAGACTTCGGAGAACTGGAGAAGAGAAGAGAAAGAAGAAGAAGGAAGAAGGGGAAGAAGGAAGAAGGGGGTCCTGCGTTTTGGACCCCCCGTGAGATGAAACGGCGCCATTCCACATTAAGTGGAACGACGCCGTTTAGCGATTTTTTATTTTTAAAAAAACCAGATGTAAAACGATGTCATTTTACATCTGGTTTTTTTTTTTAAAAAAAAATCGGAGTCGGAGTTTGGAGCTCCAGTTCACTCCGAACTCCGATTCCGACTCCGACGTATTTTTCGGAGCTGCTCTGACTCCGGCTCCGAATTCCGATTACTCCGACTCAGTCGGTGTCGAAATCGAAGCGGAAGTCGGACGGAGTCAGAGATTTTGGAATTTTGCACAGCCCTACACTCAAGTATTGTATCATTAGATGAGATATTATCAACCGTTATTGTCACCACTTGCTCCAAACCCTACTCTTTTATTGCGAACTTCATCACCTTCTCAATAGTGTCACCTTTGTGATTGTCGATTAAACAAAGTTTAAGAATCTTTTTATGTAATCGCTTATCTACAACATGTGCAATCAAATACATGTAGTTTAAGTTTTAGACCTAGGTCCATGTATCAGTGGTGAGCAAACTCTTTGATCCTTCAATAAATTTCTTAACAAATCTTTCTCTAGGCAATATAATTTAAGAACATCCTTCACCATTGTGTGGCAAGAAGGAATATCAAACCTAGGTTCTAAATTCTTAGCAAAGACTTAGAACCCTTCACCCTCCATAAACCAAAAGGATAGCTTGTCTACTATGACCATACGAGCTAAACTAGTCCTACACCTTTCTTGGTCATACTTCACAAACCCTTTCAACATAGTCCCCCCCCCCCCCCCAACAACTACCATCCACATATTTTTAAGTCTAAAATCTAACCTAGAATGATTCTTTGTAAGCAATGAATGTTTTATCGGACTTTTCTTACACTATTCTTGTAAATGATTTTTCAAACAGGATGTACCATGTTGTTTATAGTGACATTCATAAACAATACTTCAATGATTACACTTTACTCTTGGGTCAATGGGTCACTACCCTTTAACTTGGTAAAATGCTCGCACACGATGGGAATGGGTTTTTTCTTGAGTAGACTCATGAGTGTAGGGGTAGGTGCAGGAGAGGTAGCACTAGTGTTAGTAGTCAAACTTAATGCACAATCACCATTATCCATGGATTTGACAAGCAAGAAAAAACCTGACATGATACAAAGATTAAAATCATACAAATTGTTTTGGGCTCTCATAAGTGAAACCTCATACTATTCTAGAATAGTATCAGGTTTTTAAAGTGAAACTCCATAGTTTTAAGGTTTCAAAATTGAAACCCTAGAACGGCATGACAAAACAATTTGGGATTTCAATCTGAAACCCTAAATTAGGTTAGAGGTTTGTATTATTTAGGGTCTCGAATATGGGTGTAAAAAAACCAAACAACAGATTGAACCAGACCGAATCGGTAGGTTCAATCTGATTTGTAAGCAGTCCGATGCGATATCGGTTCTTAAGAACCAAAATTGATTCTAAATTGGTGTGGTACCAGTTCTCATATTTTAAAAATTGGTTTAAACCAAACCAGACAGGTATATAATTTTTCTATATTATATTATATATATTATATGCTAAATTTCTAATTAATATAACATGAAGTTATAATCTTATTATTCAAGTCTATTAATCTTATAATATAAAATTAATATAACATGTGATATAACAAAAAATTAATTTTATAATATAAATTAATATAATATAAAATTTTAATCTTAAACATAAATATTAATATTAAGTTATTAATATAAACTTACTTTTGATATATACACACACACAGATATATATATATATATATATATATATATATATATATATATATATATATCAAGGATAAAGGAATTTTTGGCAGAAAAAATTATAATATATTTTTTTTTTGTAAATATATTTTACTCATTTGACCATATATACTCATATAAAAAGTCTAGAACTTATATAGACTATAATTAAATTCAATATTATACTAGTATATTTTAATTATTATAAAATATTGTACTTATACTATAATATAAATAAACTAGTAGTTTAGTATATGTAAACATCATATTTTTGCCGACATAGATAATTTGTAAAATTAGAAAAATTAGACCGAACCAGAAAAAATGAAGTTCTAGTTTCGTTAGTGAATCGGTCTGGTATTGGTTTTTAAATTTTCAAAACCGGTATGTACTGGTTCGGTTCTAAAAAATGTACATAACTGGACTGAACCGGTTACATCCCTAGTCTCGAATTCAACACTCTAAAATCATTGAGGGGTTCAATCCGAACCTCTAAAATAATTTAGGATTTCAAATTGAAACCTTAAATTTTTTCAAAACAAATTGTCAAAACTTCAAACACCGATCCAATTCTATAGCATCCAAAACACAACCCCTCTCTCCATTTAAACAATCTCATCATCTTTTGAAACAATCCCAACAAACAGATTTTGGGATTTTAAAGAACTTAGGATTTTGATTTCTGAGATACTTACGAGTACAAGGTGAAATGGAGAGCACAGGGATTTCGGCGATGGCAGTGAGAGAGGGTCTGAGTTAGGGAGAGAGTCAAGACACAGGGTGGAGGGGAAAATCTTTTTGTCATTTCATTACAAGTCTTTTCTTTTAATATATATATATCGAGCGGACGGGTGAAAATTCGGGCAGGCCTAGGCTAACCCGACACCTTAAGAATGCGGGTTGGTGACCCCGCCCACCCCAGGTGAGGGGCCAAACGGGTGGGCTGGATGCTAAGGATCGCCTAGTAGGCCTAGGACAAATGCTTCTTAGATAAAATGAATACATCTACAGATCTCTGCTTTAAACATTATAGGCATCTCCTCCTCGTATTGGCTATGTGGCATTTTGCTAAGAGAAATAGACATTTTGACAGTATTGATGTGTGGCAATTTTGCTGCCTATTTGCCTCTTGACTTTCCTAACATTTTAACAGTGTCTTTGTCCTCTCCGTCCCTATTCCTCTCTTAATTGACAAACCAAATAAGCTCATTCAATAGAACATAAGAAAACCTTCTCTCTTGCACATGAACTCATAGCAAACTTCTAAGTACGCATCAAAATCAGTGGCTCTATAACACCTCTTTCATCCAACTTCTTTCTTTTCTTACTCCTAATTTTTCTAAGGTCTCTAGCAGCTTCGACTTACACTTCTCTCTTACCATTGAAAAGATTTTCAATCACCACTTCTCCCATAAAAGCAAGCTCTTGGTCTCTCTCTTCCTCCCTTGGGGCCTCCCAAACTAGTATAAATAAATTCCTTTTTCTTAGGTAGTGGAACTGATGTTGGTATTGTAATATGATGGGATTTTCTTTTTCATTTTTTATGTCAACTTAATATGCATAATGTTATATAGATATACACAAACATGAATACTCGGATTCTCACGTACTTAACTTATTACAAACGTCCCAAAAAATTGAGTTTATCCTCTATATAGCTGCTGCCCGAAACTTAAGTTTATTCTCATATAACTTATCTTTTGTTGTATAATTTTATTCTCTATAGACCTATTGTTGAACTTAACTTAAGTTTACACTGATTTCTACATAGTTGTTGCTCGAAATTGTTTTATTTTCTATATGATTTGAGATATTGTTGTTTAGTAACATTTTGTCATTCAATATCTTGTTGAAGGATGAGCACACTAATTGATAAAGATCTATTTTTCGTCTCTCTTACAAAGTGTTGAACAAAATATTAACAACCCTTATGACTAGTGCACATGATAATGTTAAGGTCTAAGTGACACAACCCCAATGTGAAACAATGGCACCTACTAAAAAATCCCAAAAATGTCATTCATCACGGAGGAAGATAGTCTCCTCATATCACCTTGGCTCAACATTGGTATAGACTCTATACGGGAGACTGACCAAATGTTCACACAATTGTAGAATAGAATTTATGATTACTACAATACCTATAAAAAAAAAAATCTAACAGTTCAAAATGCTCTATAGTCTTTTTGACCAATCGATGGTCAAGCATTACAAATAAAATTTTTGGATCCTTAGCCCAAGTTGAAGCGATGCCACCGAGCAAGATAAGATATAATTTAACTGTAATGAATGTTATTACAGTTGTAATTATTAAATCCTTTCAATGAACTACATACTTATTTCTTCAACTATTTTTCAGATTGGAAAGGTGCAACTTCTGTACCAAGAGCTGCAAAAAACCAACTTTAACATGGAACATTGTTGGAATCTTCTGAGGCACCAATCAAAATGGTAAGTGCGCATCGAAGTCTTGAGAAGAAAAGAAAATAATTCACGTTCAGATATTATTCCATACTCGATACGATTAGGGAAATATATTATTTAAGAGAACATGTCCATCAATGCTTAGAGGCCTCCAAGCAAAAAGGTTAAAAAAAATGGAGAAAAAAAAAAAAGAAGACAAAGAATCCAAATGTAGTGAGTTTAATGAGGTCTTAACCCACATGAGCGATGATAGGAAGACATCGATGATGGATAGAAGAGAAGTGATAATCAAGGCTAAGAGGGATATATATGAGTTAATCCATCTTAAAAAGAAAAAAATGATATAAAATTATGAAATTGGATATTGATTTAAAGAATGTTGTGCAGCAAGAGTATTTTCATAATCTTTAATTGGAAATTATTGAGAAGCAAAGAAATAGGTCTCCATCTCATACATAGTTGTTGTTTGCTAGCTGTTTATTTTGTTTGGACTTGTATGGCTTATTTTGTAATGATTGGGGCAGCAAAGTGTACTTTGGCAACATTGGTATTTTGGTTGGTTGATATGTGGCTTATTTTGTAGAGACGGGCAGCAAAAAATACTTTGATGGGTTGGTATTTTGGTTGGTTGATGTATAGGCTGGGTTATTGCAAAATGTATAGTTTGATGCTTAGAAAGCTCTACTTTTAGTGTACTTGTACACTAAATGATGCTGATATTAAATTGTAGTCACCTTTGTGCAATTGTACATTAGATAAAAGTTCCAAATTGATTTTGTATATATTTTTATGAGATTGTGTTTGACAATGAAATCAATGAATGGTTGTTGGATAGGTTTTATGTACTTTGACGTGTAGATTATCGGAAATTATGAAAACTAAAATAAAAAAACTATTTCAAAATAGATATAAAAAGATAGACATTAAAGAGTAGATAAAAAAAATTAAAGAAATTAAAATAATAATAATATTTTATCAGTATAGAAAGTGAAATGCCTACTTCAACGTGGAATTAAAATTTTGAATGGGTAGGCAAAAGACAAAATGTGGCATTTTATCTAAAGTTTGTCTAAAACTTTACCCATCCCGCACCCTGTTCTTGCCTAGGTGGGGTGATTAATTGACCCCCACACCCCATCCTTGCCCTTCCAACAACATATTTTTTACAAAAAATCACAAATAAATTAAAAGAAAGCACAAAACCAACAAAAAAAAATCTTAGATTTGTGCATAGGTCATCATATGAATACAGAATCGTGAAAGTATGAGTGAGAAGAGAAAAGAAGAAAAGGAAGGGAGAAGAGACAATGATAGGTTGGAGGTTTGGAAGAGAAAATGAGAGCAGAGAGAAAAATAAGTATATTTATATACAGGGTTTTATTTTATTTTTTAAATTATACAAGTAGGCAAATTGCCCGCCCATCCCCTAGCGGACGGGCGGATTGGGTGACCCCCTGCCAAATCCTAATTGCTCTAGCCAACACAAGATAGTCAAATTCAACCATCTTGTGATAGTCCAAACTAGTTGAGGCAATGCGAATGGTGGTCTGAACCATGGCCACCACCTAGTGGCTAGCGAGGAGGGAAGACCTCTCGTGGCTTAGGTTTTTTGTTTTTGTATTTTATTTAGGTAAATTAATTTAATTATTATTAGCAGTTTTTCCCAACACTGCCACATGTTTTTCTATTAACTATGATAGACAAAATTTCTAATAAAGTGGCTTAATTAAGAACTTTTGATAGCAATGAGTGTTATTTCTAAAAAAGCACAAATCTCAGCTTAGCCAAAGCACAAGAAATTATTGATAAAAGAAAAATGATACTATGTTGTTTGAGTTTGTCCCTTTAATTTAATCGCTCATATATTTTATTTTTTTGCTTAATAGTTAAGAAAGTAACTATTAATATATTGATATATTTTAAATATATATATATATATATGTATATAATTTACAGCCGGAGACGTGCAACGGTAAAATTTGGACAGCAATTTAGCAACACCTTGATAAAATGTTATTTTCATAAAGATAGGGCATGGTAGTTGTCTCGTAGGTATAAAAATAATTACTGGATATTATTTGAAAATGATGAAGTGTACACACGGCTTGTCATAAAATGAGATATTATTAAAATGGTTTATTTAAATATTAAGTTTTATTATAAAATTATCATATACTTTTAAAATTTTGATAATAGATATTCTCATCTTATTAGAAAATATATGCAAATAAATTGAATTTTCAAGTTCCTTTTTATATACTAAATATATTGTTGATGTGGAAGCCTACTACAACAATTTACCTAAAAAGTATTGGTATTTAAATATTTTTTTATGAATATAATGAATCCCACAATAAGTGATATATTACATTTCAAACTTCTAAATTGCATAAATCATTAAAATTATTTACGCAAACATTAACATTTTCATGAAATTACATATTGTAATAGAATGAAGTATCACATATTCGTATTTTATACTACTTAATAATTCGTCTTTTTAAGTGATATGTCATGGAGGATAATAGTCAATATCATGGGATTATCTTCTTCTTTTTTTCTTTTTTCTTTTTTAATACAATGGGCGTGGGAGGTTTCGAATCCATGTTCTTTATTTAAAGAGGGACCGTATGCGATCAGACCATCAGACTTTTGACAATATATTATTAACAAGATTTGGACCCAATTTCTACCCTTTTAATGTCATTATGCTTTTTATGCAGTATTATATTATATATTTATCGCCTGGACTCAATATTAGATGCTTGAGAAAAAGTCTAAATAATATTAGAATGAGATTATTTGTCCACGATATTAAGAAAATTTTGTGGAAGTTGTGGATTAATAATATATTTGAATTATAAGGAATTTTTAGTAATATTTAGAAAATATTTATTATTTAAATTAAAATTACAACTTTTTGATAAAAAAGAAAGAATTCATCACGTGGTCAACTCGTGGTGGCCTAAATGGGAGTTCAATGGCGGCAGCCTGATCTAAACCGCTCATGAGGGGGGTCAACATTGGCCATCCCTGTGGATGGTTCAGATTGAACTGCCCAAGGTGTGGCTTTGTGGTTGCCATTGGCCATCTTATTTTGTTTTCAACCTCATTTTTGTTAAAAAAAAGAATGAAAGTATGTTAAGATGATGAGTAAAAATGTTTTCAATCAAAATGTTTTTGGGTTTTGCTTATTTAGAAAGAAAAAGTCTGGGCATCAACCTACTGTTGGGAGCAGCTGTCACACACCTGACGTGTGGACCGGATTCACTAAACGCATTGGACCAAGTTCACTCTAAACGCACACACGCCTCGCAAAGACTTAGCCCTCACAGGTCTCTCATTCCTCATCCCTCTTCGAGAGCCTCTTCCGAATGTGCAGAGTGTCTTTCGTTTCTTCAAGTCAAGCAAACCACCGATTAGAGCCCTCCCCACCATGACGCGAGCCCTCACGAGGAGATCAGTCCCCAAGCCTCTCTGCCCCTAAGTCATTCAGCCCTCAGTCCACCGACGCGAGAAAGAAGCCCTCAGTCCACCGACGCGAAGCCTTCAGATCTGCAGGAGGGTAAATAATCTGTGATTCTAGGGTTTGGGCATATGTATTTGGTAGAAACTAATGGTGCGGGGCTGTAGATATTTCCGATGTTGCCTCTCATGGCATACATTTATCTTTTTTCTCTATGTCACAATAGAGCGATTTCTACTGCGATTTCGATTTCGGTTCTCACCCGAAGCCCCTAACTCTTCTGTACTGCGAGCATATTTCTAAGTTTTTACTGCTTTCAAGCACACCACATCACCACATTGGTTAATTTCATTTAGTTGTTTATATTGCTTGCTTTTTGTAACTGTTAATTTGATCTAGAAATGATTTGTTAACTGTTTTTTTCCTTTTTTGGATATAGTGTGGAAAGTTCGTATCAAATTGCATGGTGTGATTTGGTAAGCTATATCTTTTGTTCTTTCATTTCTGGATGACTGTACTTTTTTTTTTGTTTACTTGGTGAAATAATTTTGGAATCAGAACTGAGAGATTTTTTGGTTTTTTTTTTTTTTTTTTTTTTTTTGTGTTTTGTGTTTGTTTGTTTTGTTTCTATGTCATGTCTTTTGTTGTAAGAAGGCAATGTTGGGCTAGTTGCCCCACTGAGCTGACAATGGGCGTGAGCCGACTTCTGTTGCTTTTATATACAAGGAGGAAACAATGCACCAGTTTGATGGGTCTTGTTCGTCTTCAACTAAGAACTATTGCCTGTTTTGGTAGTCTTTCGAATATTACCTCCATAACTTGTATATAATATATTCCTTTCATCTCATTTGATAAATCTTATTAAAGATGTTAGGATCTGCTTAATTTAATGTGCTTTTATGGAAAATCAAGTGATAAGAGTTTAGCTACATTAAAGTAAACTAAGATTTATGCTACTATTGTATTCTAAATAGTCAAATCTATGTGCAGGTCAGCTTCTTGGGACTAATCCCTTAAATATATCTTGTTTTTCTTTACTCTTGTTTGTCCAACACTTCCATAAGAATTGATACTGATTTTGTCACCCTTGTTGATTAATATGCCCCTGTTTATCCCATTTGTTTGTATCTACTTGTTAATGATTCACATACTTGGATGCTTCACAATATGCTTGTTATAATGGATCTGTAGTTCGGAAGAGGGAGGATGACGTATTGCGAAGAAGGGAAGATAAACTAAGAGAGAAAGAGACAAATGCTCAGAAGGTTGAGGTTGAACAAAATTTGCGGAGGGTCAAGAATAGAAATGAACGAATATTATTATGTTTGTACTGGGTTGTATCAATTGTAATAGTTTCTGCTTAGTTCAAATAAACTATAGGGCACATGTAAATAGGTGCGTATTTTCTTCATTTTTCTTGTATGGATCAACTGTAATGGTACCCCCCCTGAATTAGGCAAAGGCTGATTAGGTACTTGATCAGGCATTTTGTTGTATATGGAGAGAGGTATTGTGGAGGCTATGAAAAATCTAGTTTTTTTGGTCACTTTTCTGAATCTGCTAGGCTATATAGATTTTTTCCTAATCTATTTTGGTAACTTTTGAGCTTATATATGACATTCTTCATCACATTTTTTTCTCAATCTATTATACACACAGGATGATAAGCGGAACATGCTCGGAACACCCTGTATATAGATTTTTTTCCAATCTACTATACACACAGGATGATAAGTGAACAAAAATCTGCACAAGTTATATAAATTTTTTTCCAAACTCACGCATGCGCAAAACAAATCAATTGAACTGACATTTAAGCTTGATTGATTTCATATACAAGTTTCGTATGGTAAGCTTAACAACATGTACTCCCAATTCCTAAGGAATCACAAGCTTTACATCTCCACAACACAGTCTCCACAACCCGCCTATACACAAAATCCATACATGGACACAAAACCATCTATACACATAAACTTGAACACAATCCACAACAATTATATACACAAAAATCCCTCCACAACTGAACAGAAAACCATTTACACTGCCATCAAATAATCATCCTTGGATTAAGTCATCTAGTAAAATATTGAGTCATAATATTCATTCCAATTAGATACAACATTACAAAGCAACTTATTACAACCTAAGTAGTCTCATAATATTCATTCCAAAATCCAATATTCCAAAATCCAAGATTCTAATTTAAGTAGTCTCATTTTCTTGTTTCTTCCTGTGTGCATACTTTTAGCACCAATCTAGCTTTTCCTCCATTGTGCAACACATCATTCTTCTTTGGAGTACCTACTTTCTTGGGAAAAAATTGAAGAAACAATGAAACAGGGGTGTAAGTCAAAGTGCCACACAATAAGAATTATGAACTAAACACCAAATCAACTGAAATCATGCCTCAATGCTCCCCATCATAAATACAACATAGTATGATTGAATTCAAAAGCATCTTGAAAGAAAGCCCATCAGAACTAACTACTTAAATCGAACATCTTAATCAAATAAATCAGAATGGTTCTAACATACCAACCAGTCCCTTCATGAATTGGTTGGATCAGACAACAATACATGTAGATAAAGTCAAAGTTATCGGTGACAGTGTACAAGAAATGGAAAATCTAATTCTTTTGAATTTCCATTCGAATGAATTATGAACCAACTACTCATTTTGCCAAACTTCAACTAAATATTTCAACTAAAAAAGGTAAAAAGTTAATGAAGCAAATACCAGAGCAATTACAAACAAAAAAAGAAAAAAAAAGAAATCCAAACCTTCTGAAGGGAATGACTAGTCAATGATAAACTAGCAAGGTTGGATGTATGTATCTCGATATGCATGTAGCACTCAATACAATGATGTTGGTAGAGGGGTGCATGAAACTCTTGTTCTTCATATTTTCAATTATTTAAAGAGAACAAATTTGATGTTTGTACTCCAATTACTACATTATAAAAAGTATACCACAGGCTCACAACTAATTGTTCCAAACAACAACTACTAACCAAATTCAAGTTTCACTTTTCCTCCCAAAGGTGGTAAAAAAAAAAAAAAATCCTCAAGGCTTAATTACTACATAGAAACACAAGTGTCATAAAAAACAAAAGGAGCAGAGTTCACAAAGGCTTTAAGCCAAAAAAGTACAAGGATTAGGCCAAGAAAGACATCGCTCGGCCAAAAGGGTGTGACTCTCGGAAAATAAAGCTAGGCACATCATAGCTAATGCAATTTCTAGAGGACAGAGGCAGAAATTCTAAAAGCCAAGAAACCTCTTTGTCAAGGGAACAAAACTTTCGCATGAATTTTCAACTTTCTTCTTCTCATCTCAAACAAATTTTTCAGAGTGCAAAATAGTTTATTGTAAAATTAGTAACCGAATAAATTATTAGAAAGCTAGTGAAAGGAGCAAACATTTATGCATTGCTACGAAAAGAAAAAGAGAAGAAAACCCTAAACACAAAATCACTCCCCCGACACAAAATTCAAGCACAATCACTAGATGAAGGAGACAATAAGAAAAGAAAGCTATATTCTCAACCATATCCCACCACATAATACAGAACACTGACACAAAACAAGCAAAAGCCATATACCAAATTTTACCTACGAGCATAATAGAACAGAAATTTCGAGAAAGCTGAAATCTACGATAGCAAAGTACAATAATTTATTCTGGAGATAAAAAGAATAATTTCATCCAAGGAGGTGCTGGAAGAGAAAGCTGAAAACTACAATAACCAAGTCGAAAAATTTATTCTAGTAAGAGAGAGAGAGAGAGAGAGGAGAGACCAATTTCTTCCAAGGAGGGGCTGGAAGCTCAACAACAAGAAGATCATCTTGCGCTCCAGTGCCAACTTGTTCTTCCTTCTCCATTTTCACCGACAAAACAAAGCAAATCTAAACCCAACTAACCTGCAATGGAGCGTGCGTGTGGTGAGATAGGAGGGTCAGGAATTGGACGGCGTCGCGGGGTGGAGCTAGGCATAGGAAGGGCGACGCGGGTTGCTTGGCGAGGGGTCTTTGCAGGATTTCACTTGGGTTTGCTCCATTCAATCAGCTCACAGGGACTAGCGGCGTTGGGCAGAAGAGGAGTGTTGCGAGGTGGTGCTAAACAGAGAGAAGCTATCGCAGGGTGGCGTTGGGAAGAGGAAGGCGATGCGTGTTCGGCTAGGGAGGAGGGTGGGTTTCGCCGTTCGCGGGATGCAAGCAAAATTTGAATGGGGAAAAGAAAAACCCACGTAAGATGTGCAACGGTTTATGCGCTACAGTGACCAATGCGTATCAAACCTCATTTAGAAAAGAATTTGCAAGAAAAGTTTAGAAATGTTAAAAAAAAAAAAACTTTAAAAAATACTCGATTAGATTGATAAAATGATTCTCTTAATTTAATTTAGATAAGAAATTAAAAATCCAAATAAAAGAAAATAACAAAGATTCTATCACCTTCATTATGAATTCGATCGAAATGCTAATTTTTCTAGGATTTATAGGACATACAAGTCGGTGTGTAAAAAAATTACTTGTTGTAACGTTCATTATAGTTATAAAAAAAAATTAAATAATATAAAAAAAATTAAATAATAATATTTCTTAATGTAAAAAGCCGTTTTTGTATATTGTAACATCCTGGATTTTAGTGTATTTTAATGAAGGATTTATTTAATTTATTTTATGATTAATTATCTTGTTTTAAAATTTTGGGAGTTTTTAAATATTATTTTAGAATATTTTAAATTGTGAAAAATTATTTATTGTGCTTTCTTATTATTAATTATTGTTTTAGATTTAAATTGATCTTTAATTTAAATTGGTTTGTTTGTAGGTTTTAAAATTACTATTGTTTTATTAAAGCATTTCACTGCGTTTGATTAATTTTAATTAGTGATCTGCAATTTAATTCGTCTTTATTTTAAAGGATGTTTTTGTTAGAGTTTAATATTTTATGTTAGTTAATTTTGAGTTAAATTGATTTATTTATTTTAACTATTTTAAAAATAGTTATTGTTTTATTTGAATATTTCACTGCGTTTGGATTATTTTATTTATTTAGTGGTTTTAAAATCGTTTTCATTGGATCACTTTCGAAACCCAAGTTGAAAAGTCTGGATCTCACTTTTTCCCTCCTCTTTTTTTTTTCTTTTCTTTTTCTTTTCTTTCTTTTTTTTCTTCTTCTCTCTCTCTCTCCCTCACGCGACCAGCCCCTCTCTCTCTCTTCTCTCTCTCTCGTCGTTCGACCTATCATCGTGCAGCGCCGCCTCTGGCCGGCGGTGGTCGACACCGCCGGTACCACCGGCTTCCCCGTGCGCCGGCGAGCCACCCCTCCAAATTCCAGCCGACGCCGCGCCGCCGTTAGCCTCCGGAAGCCGTGCGAAGCCGCGACGTTCCTTCACCCATTCCGCCGTCGTCCGGCCACCTCCGGCCACCATTTCTTCACCACATCTTCACCAGCCCAATACCAAGAATTTCCACCCAAACCCGGCCCCGATCCGTCGCCGGAGCCGGTCATACGAGCATCACTTCCGATTTGACATTTCGACCTTAAAACTGTCCTTTTCTGCCACTATTCACGGCCAACCACCACCACCATTAGATTCCCCACCTTCCAAAGGCCCTACCCTATCAATTTCAAGTCTTCGTTTGAAACCGTGAAAAATTTCCATTTCACTGCATTTCGGCCAGTGTTTTTATACTGTGCGAATTTGCTGCTTTGGTGTTTTCCAGTGCCTCGAAACCTTCGTAAAATTGTTTTAAAGCGCTGTAAGTATTTCCTAAACAATTCTTTGAGATTTAATTATATTTTTACAATTAACTGCTATACTTTATATATGTATCCTGGTTGGTTTCCGGACTGAGTCCGAAGAGTTCGGGGGTGGTTGGATTGATCAGAGTAAATGTTGTGTGTGATTATTGTGATCTGGTTGTGAATTAGAGATTGGATTATTTGTGGATTTATTAATTGTTGAAAATTGAATTATTTGTGGATTGATCAATTGTTGGATATTCTGGATTTGGTTGTATTGTGATTTTGGGAGTTGATCATTGATTATGTTGTCTCATTTCATGTTGCACGCATGACATGTTTGTAAACTGAAAAACTGGATTTTTCGTGTGTTGCATGCATGTTCATGTGATTATTTTGAAAACTGGGTTTTCATGAGAATTGGATTTGTGGGTGCGTGTGTATCACGACCCCAAGCCGAGATGGGGCATTATCTCGGTGGAGCTCCTCTGGTCACTCGGGAGCGGAATATACTGAGTGACGTCCCCTGGGTTGTCGCCGGGCGACAACGGGATCGGACGTTGGACGTGCCAACTCCGTGGCCCTTCTGTTGGCGGGGGCTAGAGGATGACCTGGCCACGAACGCACAGGGTGCGGAACTGGGCATCTCTCGTAAAGTAGCCAGGACGTGCGGATGGTCCATAGGGGAGGCCATGGTGCATATGGTTAATTGGATAAATGGAAAAAGAGCTGTTTTCTGGGAAAATAGCGTGAGTTGTTTTTGTGTATCATTTTCTGGGAAAATGATAGATAATGATTTTTGTGTGCCATTTTCTGAGAAAATGGTGGAAATTGTTTTACTGAAAATGATTTTTGAGCCAATGAGATTTTTGGCGTGCGTTGCACTATTTCATTTGCATCATGGGCATGCATGATTAGTTATTTAGATATGGTTATATCTCTGAACTTGGTTAGGTTATAACTTACCTGCGGTACCATTTCATGGTACTGCAGACTTTGTTGATGATGCAGATGCCGAGCCTGAGGATCTGGCTCCGCCGGAGGAGTGATCTGGGATCACTCGTGTTGTAGCTTTTAATTTCAGACTTGTATTTTATTTTCTGGGACTTGGCTTTGTTTTTAAGGTATTTGTATTTTAGATTTCTGTATTAATTAAAATTCTGGTACTAGTAGACTTTATTACCTTCCGCTGTGTTTTTATTGGTGCACTGCTTATTTGTTGCACACACTGACACTTGTCGTTGGGATGCGTGACCGGTTGTCATCATCCCGGATCTCTCGATTTCCGTGCTGGTCCGTACATAGAAATCGAGGGCGCCACATATATGCCTCTCTCTTGTTTATTACATCAAAAAAATTGTCTGAGTAATGATAGGTATAATTATAAATTATATAAATATCACATATTTTGTTTAAAAGAATGAGATTCATTATTAAAAAATTAATTTTTTATATATATCTCATATTCATACACATCTTTTAAAAAAAAATATATGACGCTTGTATATTCTACGATTATAAATACTATTTCTCAAATTTTATTAACGATAAAATTATTATTTTTATATCATACTTCAACGTCATTAATATATTAAAAAAAAATTCTACTTATTATATCTACATTACATATTATACACGATTTGTTTTTAATAAATATGTATGATATAAATAATGAATATAAGAATTTAATTAATTTAATAAAAATTAAAAATAAATATGATACGTGGAATGATGTGCAGTAAATCAATTAAATAATCAACACTTATTTTTTACTTTCAAGAGAGGGCTGTAGCGACGCCGTTGAGCAGCAGGACCTTTGTTCCGGCTGTTCAATGTTCTATTCACAGACAACGAGGGTGGTTAATAACAGTTTCGTTGTTTAACTATAGTTGCTTAAACAGCTTTTGGGGATTTCGGTAGATGAGCTCCACCAGGTGACCGACAGTGCTCCAAATGCCTCAGAGATACGTTTTTGGGAGAGCCTCCACAACCACAGGTACCTTCTTGATTCAACCCACAACTCTATTGAATCTTTGTTATTCTTTCTTTTCTGGGTTCATCATTGTTCTTGATCTTGAAAATCTCTATTTTTCGGCTTCTTTCTTTCTGCTTGGACTAGTGGGAGCACCTACTCCTGAGTTTCCCCCCCTCGTAATCCTGTTATCTTGATGGAAAGTGTTGCATCGATTGAGACTCGAGAAATTCTTTTCTTTGCTAAAGAAATCATGTTAGTTTGGGTTTAGCTTCTATCGAGGTGTAGTTGTGCATGCGTTTTATTTCTAATATGTCCTTCTTTCTGGGAAGCCATTCATTTAATGTTTATTTGCTTTTTTCAGTACTGTACTTAACATTTCGGGGTCAAAACGTGGTGATGAATATCTGATCTTTGAGCTATCTAAATGTACTGAATATAGCTGGTTGACTGCTGCCATTCTTTATGACATGGATATTGCTGTCCTAGCCCAGAGGCTTTGTCACATAGCAATCTGGAGATTGCTGGGGATCATTGGCATGGTAGTTGCTGTTTTAATTGTTTCTCAGGCTTTTGAACTACCCCATTGGAAAACAACTCCTTTATCTCCTCCTAGTAAGGGTTCAACAGCTATGGTGGCTCGCAATGCCACACTTCCAAACAATTCACCACCAACTAAACCCTTTGTTGCTAATCTCAGGGTGGACAATGATACTTTTGCTTCTGATTCTGACAAAGAAGCTGGGTATGAGAATGAAACCAAAGAAACGGATAAACAAGATGATCCAGCTTCATATGATGACAAGAACCCTCACAAGGAGGTCAAATTTGAGAAGGATTACCCTAAAGCAGGCACAAATTTGACATTAAATAAAGTTCAAAATCGAGATGGTATTTTGCCAATTGAGTCACAACGAATTTCTACGAAAGGCATGGGAAACTTTCATGAGGATTCAAGGACTTCATTCATTGCTGAAAATGTGTCTTCAGTGAGCACTGCCAAACAAACCATGGAAATGAAGCCTGCAGAAAAGAAGACTAAGCCGCTGCAAGAAGTTTCTGTCACCTGGAACAATAAATTTAACATTGTAAGCATTTCCAATCCAATATTGAAGAGGTTGCACAAGCAGCCAATATCCATATCCCAGATGAATTCCATGTTGCTCAATAGTCCTGTACCTTCTCGTTACATGGTAAGGATCTAACATTGAGATTTCTATTTGAACAATGGGGATCAGTCAAGATATCCAGATTTTTAATTTAAATATTTTTCTTGATAACAGAGGCCAAGGCCAAGGTGGTCTTCTGTACGTGATCGTGAACTCGTATATGCAAAACTGCAGATTGTGAATTCTCCCTTGAGGAGGAACATTTCTGGGCTTTATGCTTCTGTTTTTCGAAATGTATCCATGTTTATAAGGTGAGTACATTTGTATGTTATAGATGGCTAGCATCTGGTATTTTCTATTATGAACTTCAGAAAGCCCTAAATTCAGAGGGGGGTGGGGGTGGTGGGGTGGGAGGGGGTGGATCTCCCTAAATTCAGAGCATTTACTGCTGGTGGCTTCATGGTATCACGCTAATATTGCTAAATAGTGTTTGTGAAACTTCAGAAAAAAAGAAATCAGTTTAATACTCTTGTTCCCTCCACTTCATATGTGAAAATTACTGCATGGTTGACAACTCTATTTACAGCTGGTTTTTTATATAGAGTTTGAAGAAATGGCATTGTTTGTTAGGACCCCAAAATTGGTTTGATTGATGTTCTTAAATAAAGTTGAACTTAATAATTATTTAATATAGTCATTTAATTCGAGATTCATGTTGAATTGGACATTTATTATATTACTATTCATCTTACTAATATGTTCACAAGTTATTAAGAACGTGGTTTGCAGGTGCATTTAGCGTAAGTAATATAAAGATATAAATCATGATTGCTAGTTATTTGTAATTTTTTTTTTGTAGTCAGTAATAATATAAAATTGAGCTTTTAATCTACAAAGACTATGATATCTTAACTGTGACGATTCATCTTGATGATGGAAGTGCCTACATTTTGAGTATATCAAACTGGGTCACAGTGAGTTTAAGTTCTATAAAATTAATGTCACTTGAACTTAGAACTCATATTCACTAATTTCTAAGCTCTCATACTTATTTATGTGGATATTAATGGTTTTATTTACAATTATGTTAGTAATTCCTAGAGTGAAATTTTAATTTAATTGTCTAAAAAACCATAATTAACAGGAGTAATGGGATTCTTATGACACAAGTAAATCCAAATCCTATTAGAGTTAGGAATTGATTGTTTTTTATGAGATCTCTGTCCTAGGTCTATTTAAAGAGCCCAAAGATGTGGCATGACATATAGTTTTTTTCATTCAGCGAAAAATTCTCTCTCTAGTTTCTCACTAGGCATAGAAACAAATTGGGTCCCACCCTTTTCCTCTGGCCGTGCTCTGTTACCTATGTATAGTGGATAGCGGAAAAGTCTTTTTGGTTTTTTGAACAATCTGTCATTCGAATACGAGAATTTAAACTTGTTCTCTAACACAAATTTGAGGCATAATTTTGAATCCATGGGTGATGTATGCGTGATTGATAACAAAAGAATATATCTGTACTCCAAGGACTTATTTGAATCATAATAAACAGATTTGTATCGCCCACCTAGAGTGGGAAAAAAGAGAGATAGAAACATGCAGTGGAACCCACAACATTTATAGCTGCCCGAGTGAATTTCTCAGGCAGCATTAAATGCTATGAGGCCTACTTCATGTGTCTATTTCTCTCTCTCGTCTTAGCCCTAGAGTGGGATGTCTATCCATAATAAACCAAATCTTTAGTTTTTTACTTATTGATTTTGTTCAACCCGTGCAGAAGTGTTGGTAACTTTCTAAACTACATACTTGTCAAAGAACTTTCTAAACTACATGAAAGTTCCCTACGCCTAAAGCAGGCAATTCTACAGGATTTAATAATGCTCTTAAACTACAGGAATAGAGTGCTGTGTTAATTCCTGGATAGTTCTGGTTCTTTAATATGTTTATGACTATTAAGATTTGGGATTGCTTCTAATAATTTCTAGAGGCCATTGGACTGGGGGAACTGTCCCTTGAATTACCCGAGGTACACTTGCGGGAAACTCCTTGCTGAGGGCCTGTGCACCCCCGGGATTAGTCGGGACTTTTTTCTCGAACACCCAGTGCCAATCAAAAAAAGATTTGGGATTGCTTATGCTGTCTCATGTATGTATTTCATGTTTTATTATATCAGTTAACTGATTCTCACTGTAATTTCCCCAAAGAATCCTACTCATTGACTGAAGAGACATGCATCTTCTTTAGGAGTACACCTGTACCCTCCTTTTATTATTTTAACCCTCACATTAACCAAAGAAATGATTTCATAAATACCAATTGCAGGAGTTATGAATTGATGGAACATACACTCAAAATCTACATATATAGGGAAGGAGAAAAGCCCATATATCATCAGCCAGTGCTGAAAGGAATTTATGCCTCGGAAGGATGGTTTATGAAACTGATGGAGGGAAACAAGAAATTTGCTGTGAGGGACCCTAAAAAAGCTCACTTGTTTTATTTACCCTTCAGTTCACAAATGCTAAGGATTGAACTTTCTGCACAAAACATTCAGAGTAAGAAGGATCTGGAGAAATATTTGAAGAGATATGTGGACCTAATTGCAGGAAAATATCGTTTCTGGAATAGAACCCATGGGGCAGATCATTTTCTAGTTGCTTGTCATGATTGGGTATGCTTTCCTCATACCATTTCTATATGATTTACCTTTTCATAATCGCTAAATCTCCACAAGTTGGATAAGATTGTGTACAGAGTCCTTGCTGTAATGAGAAGTAGCCAGGGTCTTATGGCTTTTTCATGTCTAGGCATGACCTTTATCCGTGGGACCAATGACCAGCATTAGTCTAAATTACTTCAGAAGCCATGAGCCAACACACTTTGTCTATGGAATTTGCCTTGGTTGTGATGTTGATGTAACACTAGTTTTTTCCTTTTTAAGATATTCTTGTGGCTTTCAACATAATGTAGCTCCACAGGTCACCTTTGGTTTTGTGAAAAATTCTGATAATTGTCGTGCTTAGCCATTCCTTGCTTAGCCATTCCTTCGTAACCTCTAGCTAAGCCTTATTCTGATGAAGCATCTTAATATTCTGACAAGTCTATGATGTAATTTATTATATGAAATTTCAGGCCTCCCTAGTCACAAGGCAGCTTATGGGGAATTGCATCAGATCTCTTTGCAATGCCAATGTTGCTAATGGGTTTAAAATAGGGAAGGACTCTACTCTACCAGTAACATATATACGATCTGTGGAGGACCCTCTAAAAGATATGGGAGGAAGGCCTCCTTCACAAAGGCATATTCTTGCCTTCTTTGCCGGGAGCATGCATGGTTATGTTCGGCCAATTCTGCTACAGTACTGGGAAAATAGAGAGCCCGACATGAAAATCTCTGGTCCAATGCCACGCGATATTGAAGGCAAAAAAATCTACAGGGAGTATATGAAGAACAGCAAGTACTGCATCTGTGCCAGGGGTTATGAGGTTCATACACCTCGAGTGGTTGAAGCCATTTTCTATGAATGTGTCCCAGTCATCATCTCGGATAACTATGTTCCTCCTTTCTTTGAGGTATTGAACTGGGAAGCATTTTCAGTGTTTATTCAAGAGAAAGATATTCCAAATTTAAGAAAACTTCTGCTGTCAATCCCGGAAGAGAGGTATCTTGCCATGCAGTCGAGAGTAAAGATGGTACAAAGGCATTTCCTTTGGCACAAAAACTCTGTGAGATATGACTTATTTCACATGGTCCTTCACTCAATATGGTACAACAGACTTCTCCAGATGAAAGTGTAACAAGAGCATCAAACTTTGTCAATAGTTCATGGGGTAACCAGCCGCCAAAAAAAAAAAAAGGAAACACGGCATGTCATTGTAATCAAAATGAAGCTGTAGATATTGAAAAATGAACCATTTTGGTCTACTAGCCTTTTTTTAGCAGCATAATATAGCATGTTAATATATTATACAAGGATGTAAACATGCTCAGGCTCCCTTGCAAAAAAGGAAATTGACCAAATAATTAGTCTGGTTCTAGTTCTAGCACACGGGCAAGAAGCAGGATCACCGAAAAGGAGGTTTTCAGGTAGTCCCAAAGTTTCTAAATCTGATGAAGATTTAGATGTGTTTGGATGCTGAGGTGATTTTAAATAATCTGAATTGATATGTAAATAATAGTATTTTATGGATTTTATTTAGATGTATTTGAATGTAAATAAGTTGAAATATATATTCGAATGTATGAAGTATATTGATATGAGTTTAACATTTTCATGAGAAGTTGAAAAAATAGTAGGTCTATCAATGATTGGTTTGGGATGAGTTGAGCTCACTCCAACAACTAAACACAGCAATTTATTGTCTAAAACATGGGACTCCAGCTCTGTCAAGAGTAAAAATGCCAAGCAGATGCTTAGATGTGTCCTGCTGCGTAGTTTTATTTGGGGGCATTTCTATCTCTTGTATGTACATGTTGATGCTAGTTACAGGTAGCAGAGGCCGCAAAAATGGATTTGACAAACATTATGCTTAAATTTATAACTTTTATGCACTAATTCTGAATTAGTTCCTAACAACCTAACAGAAAACAGAACACATCCACCATTTTTTTCCTATTTTGAGTTTTTGGACATTTCGGCCTTGTTTAGATGTTGAGTTGAGTTGAAATAAATTGAGTTCTTTATAAATAGTAGTAAGTTGATATAATAGAGTGAATTTTGTAGAACCTATCTAAGATGAATTTAGATGTGCTTAGATATTAATATGAATTTAGATGTATTTATGAAAAGTTAAAAAATGTTGTGGGTCTCATATGTAAAGAGGTGTTGAGTCGAAAAAAGTTATGGATTTCACGTGTAAAGATGTTTTGAGTTGAGATGAGTGATTTAAAAGTTAAGTGTTGAGTGTTGAATATTAAACTTAATTTAAAATTAGACTAAACTGAATTGATCTCAATTGAGTCTAATTTCCAAACGGCCGATCTCGTTTTATGAACTGTGAAAAGAGTTGCTGTCCCAGCCAATGGCTCAGCGCAGCGGACAGAAACAACACAATGCTGAATTAAGATCCCTCGACTTTTGCTCCAGCCTTGAGGTTTGAGGGGAGTGATCTGCTACAAGATGGGCAACGAATTCAGACCTTTCAATGCCATTTGTCCACTATTCCCAGTTGAAGAATTCCCATCACGCCACGTTTCCTTTTCGCTTCAAACTTCAAAGTCAAGCCATTCCTTTTCTGTTTCTTTTTTGGTTCACTTCAAAGCGAAGCCATTCTTTTTCCCGAGCAGACCTTTTTATCTGAAATACTTATCATTGACGACTAATTGGTAGGTCCCACTTATCCGAACACAGGCCCAGGAAACCGAATATGACTGCCTCGTCTTTTAAAAGCTTCAGATTGTCCCCTAGGTTACCCAACGCATAATAATAGTGATTGTTTATGGGTCTCCAGAAGTCTGGTTTTCACAGTTATGTTAGTTAAACTTTCAACGATTTTCTGAGTCACGGATTTTCGCCAGGGTTCCTGGAATTATTTCGTAACTCCAATTTGATCAATTTTTCTAATCACCTCTTCTTACTTTCTCCAAACAGAGAATAAAAACGGAGACCAGAAGAAAAGAAGATTTATTTCTTGCTTTCGAAACCGAACTTAGGTGGGCCATAGAAGATTAAAAAAAAGGAAAATAAAAAACAAGTAGATAATGATCATCTATTGCTCCAGTTCCATTCCCCGACTCTCTTTCATTCGGTTGGTACTGTTCCCAACATCTTTTTCGTAGTTTCCTTTTCATTGAATTAAATTCACCGTGTTTTGGTTTTAATTTGATTTTCAAACTTTCTTGGGAATGGCGTATGTGGGTTTCTTTTTCTTTTTCCCTCTTTTGCATTTGAATTGGTTTTTTGATTCTTAATACTCTTTGTGGGTTTCGCAGATTTCTGTTTCTCTTTCGTTGTTTGGCTTCAAGTTTTGAACTTTACTTGCGTAAGTCACTCACTGACATCTTAGTTTTATGCATGTCTCTGTTGAGGATGAGTTATATGCGTTTAGAATCTAGATCGGCCTTTTGAAGGATTGGGGTATTATTGATTTTGTTCATCTGGGTATATGTTGTTAAATACTAATTTGATTCATTGCTAGTCTGTCTTGGTTAATGTGGAAAGTTGAACTGTCTGTGCTTGAATATGAATTGAATTTTCCGTTCTGTATAATTTCTGAGTGACAAAGCAATGAGCTATGTGCTTTGAAAAGAAAATTGCTTACATTGATATTGCTTGTAGAACTAAATGTTCTGTGATATTTGGAAGGATCCGAAAATTTCAGTCCTTATCACCTTTTACCAATATTCGAAGTGGATTATGAATTTGAAAGAGGCCATTTCATTTCTCCTAATCCGATGGTTTGACATTTTTCATCTCTATTCATGATGGGTCAAAACATTATCGACTTCCTCGTAAAGATGCGTTATATAATTTCGATCTTATCTCGTTCGACGAAATTCGATTCTAAGACCGGTTAACGTACCCCTTGAGTCTTGACTGCGTCAAAAGGCGTCTTTAACATTTCCATTTTGTTCTAACTTTGTTTGTGAGATTCGATTCTAAGACGAGCTACTGCACCCCTTGACTGCCAGAGCCAATGCCTTCTCAGCCTATTGAGATTTAGCTGAGCCAAACCGCACCTTAGCTGAGCTTTAACTTCTTCTTTGCTGAAGGTTGGATGGATGTTAATAATACCCTTGTGATCTCCCACAACAGCAAAATCCTTTTGTTTTTCTGTTTTGACTAATTCAAAAACTGTTCTGCTTGAAGAAAAAAAAAAAATCTATGATTTAGATTTTCTCTTCCCTGAAGTCCAATATTTCCTTTCCAGATTTTGTAGTGCTTTCTTTGGAGACCCCCTTTGCTTCCTTCAGCTTGGATTGCAGTCGCATCTTTATCCTCAAAATTCTGTTAATTAGGTTGTTCAATGATTTCAGGTTTCAAAGAATTCATGGGAGATGTACATATACAAGAGGAAATATCTGAAGTCCAATCAACAGTAAGCACTAACTCCGGTGCATCAAGGAAAAGTAACTATATTGTCTTGAGGAATCTTGATCTTTCATAATGTGATTTCTTAAATTATATTTTTTCCACATCAGGTTGGGCGTTTTTCAAGCCATTGTTACCTCCTGGATGTACATGATCATCAAAGAAAGCATTTGGTAATACAGGTTTTCTGTTCCTTACCACGTGTTTGTGAGCAAGTTTTGATTCATTATCGAACTTTCTTGATGAATACCATGACACCTTAGCCTGTTAGTATGGACACATGCTGAGATACTATTTACAAAAATCCCACATTCAAAATCTGTGTAACTAACTGGTCTTGATAGTTTCCATTCAACCCATGGATTAGGCTCTGCATTGACCTAAGGTATACATCTATCTTTGACCACTTATCAAGAGTAAAAACATCTTTCTTTGGAAAAATTGAAAAGTATTAATAGAATCTTCAAAAGGTTAATTTGTTTATCCCACATGTGGCTTACCCATATAGAAAGTGAAGACAAGACCATTTTGAGATCAGTGTTGAAAAGTTGAAAACATGCACTGTTCCCATATATAATATGTATATGTAATTTTGGTTGACGTTAGAGCTTTTCCTCCAGATTTAATAGAGGGTGTTGTATCAGGTCCATGGTGATGCTGTGAGGAACACTAATCTTCTTATGGATACTCTCGGATTTGACTCATTAGTGGATGATATTTTCACCCATCTCTTGACTTTGACTAGCTATATAAGTCTTCAATTCATTCAATTTATTGGTGAGTCACTTGTTTGTTAAATATACACATGCTGTTGGAAATCGGTGTCTTTGCCATCAAAACATTAATGCCTTCTATATGGAGAATGTTTTGTAGTTCACTGATGTTTTCGAGTTATCCGCGTTATTGGACCATAATGGCTGCATTTTGGCATGCTTCTGTTTTTGCAGAGGATCTTGTATTAGGAGATATGGATAGAAGCTTAAATTCATCATCTTCTAAACCTTTCATCTCCTTTGCAAGCCCTACAATCCTGGAAGGGAGAACCTCAGAACTTAAGGAAGAGTTTGTTGTAAATACAAGGTCTGAAGTTGTTGATAACAGTTACAGTTATGGGAGTGTCCCTATCTTTTTTCAAGGGTAAGAACTTTCTTTCCATTAAGATCATGTATGATGCTATCCTATAAAGACTCAGCAATGCGTATTGAACTGTTAGTCAAGGGTTTTGATCAAATGTGACAAATAGGAAATTGTCACGATCAACCTATTCTTATATGTTTCAGATGATTGAGATTCTCTGTGGTTTCAATCTGTTTCACCTCCTTGTTTCCTTTCTCCCCCTTCCTCCTAAGGGAAGGTTTGGATAGTGAGTTGAGATGAGATGAGATAAAATTTGAAAGTTGAATAAAATATTGTTAGAATATTATTTTTGTTTTGGGATTTTAAAAAGTTGAATTGTTTATTGTATATTGTTTGGAAATTTGGGAAAGTTGTAATATAATTAGATAAGATGAGATGAGTTAAGATGCTCTGAATCCAAACAAGGCCTAACTAAAGCAATGTTAGTTCCTTTCTTTGAAATAGTTGTCTACCAAGAATACGCGTTAGGGGATCCTCTGTTACCATTACTCTACTTTGATTGCAAATTTTTGGTCTCCTTGATCTATTTCCTATGGATGCAGGTTGATGCTTCCTTTATTCAGTTTACAATTTTCCTGGAGTTTGGCACTGTACTCTTGGAAACTGTCATTTTCATACATTAGATGCATTCAAGCTCAAGTTTGGAGGTAAAAGAAGTAGGTTTTACTATGAAAACTGGTGGGTTCATTTACCGTTGAAGAGTCTGTGGGTGGTCTCTTTCAGTTTATTTCAACAGATGTTATTATTATCAATTTTATGCTTTTACAATTTCTTGGTTTGGTTCTCTTATAACATCTATATTTGTTTTGCTATAATCAGCATTATATCTCGAGTGTGTAAAACATTGCGCGGCTCTTCTGATGATATTGGATGGTTGCAACACACTCCAGGAATGGCTCCTGTGAAGGATGGGACGCCAAGATTCTTGGAATTGCTTGCAGGCATTAGGTAGCCAGCCTAAATTTGTATATTCTTACTGCTCCCACCTGGGGCAGGGGGCTGTGTTCGTTATGATCTTTTTTTTAGTTTTATCTCTGGGTTCATTTGACTAGTCTGGAGTTCATTGATACTTTCTGTTCAATTATTTCATTTTCTATTATTGGAGATGTGGACTGCAACTATAGTTGTTAAGAATTTTGCTAATATACAATTATCTATAATCTAAACAATTTTATCATGCTCAAATGGAGAAACTCCTGTGGTGCCTGATATTGCCCATATGTCCAAGTTCTGTTACTGATCACTGTCCTCTGGGGGCAGATGGTTTTTATATCATCCAGTTGGCAGTTTGCCAAGCACCATTTCCATCATTTTTCCAACCATAATATGTCATCAATATATTTCAACAGTAATGCTAGGGCTGTTTTTTTTTTTTTTTTTTTTATTACTGCTTCTTCTCATTAATTGGTACAAAAGTTGTATTATTATCGAACAACTAGTTGCAAACCTGTACGATGCACGGGAATAGTTAAAATTTTAAAGTAAACATAATATATGTAATTAAGTTAATATACTTTGAGCCATCATGTGATAAATAGAATCTTTGAGAGAGTTTCAATGTTAGCACTTTAATCTCCAAGATTTGGTTGAACATCTTGGTCTTCTCTTCCCTTATTCTTTTTATGTTTGTATGTTAATGATGGGAAAAGTCTACCCATAAAGAGACATAACTTATCGACTCCATAACTTCAAAAACTCAATAACCTGTATGAATTCATTGATTACAAACCTGAAAAGGCACAAGTTAGTAAGATGATACTGATGTTGATGAATACGAGAACGGTTCATTGAAGTCTAATGCTTCCGAAATTAGTTATTGTGATAGATTATGTAGTCTATAAGATAGTGAACGTATATGCTTTATGATTTTTTTTCTCCATGCAATTGAGGAGTTTCAATTATGTATCATAAAATTGTTTCATAAATCTATATATCTTGTTACTTGATATGTTTTTCTGTGTTTTCTTCTAGAAATGGAGACCACAAGCTACCCAATTCATTTGTCTATCTGCTAATTCCAGGTATGAGAAGATCCCTTTGTCCGGAGTTTGCTTTTTATTCATTTTTCCAATTGGCATGGGCACACCCACTTAAATGGGAATGTTGATCTGGCAGGCCTCTTTAGTAATCACGGTCCCTTATATTTTGTGGGCGCTAAAAGATTCTTTTCAAAGATGGGTCTAGCTTGTCATATTGCAAAAATTCATAGTGAGGTAATATATGATTACTTGACACAATGCGGATATCAGCCAGGGTGCGTGAAATTTCATTTTCTAACAATGTCTTTTATTCATTTCAAACTGTATGTTCTTGAGATTCTTCCTTATAATTTATAATTTGGCTTCCTTTCCCATATCTTTCTATATCCATAAATGACATGAAATTATGCTAGTGTGGCTATCGTCAAATATCTTTCCTTGTACACAGGCATCGGTGGAGCACAATGCATGGGAACTGAAGCAATATATTGAGGAGCTTTACTGGGGATCAGGCAAGCGTGTAATGCTGCTGGGGCACAGCAAGGGTGGGGTTGATGCTGCGGCAGCATTATCAGTTTACTGGCCTGATTTGAAAGACAAAGTTGGTGGTTTGGCGCTGGTGCAAAGCCCCTATGGTGGCACCCCTTTAGCTTCTGATACTCTCCGTGAAGGCCAGATTGCTGACAAAGAAACACGCAGGATCATGGAGTTCTTGATATGCAAGCTTATTAAGGTATTCAATTCCTTTTGCTAAAAAATCATGAATGATTCCTTTATGCATGTAATAAAGGACCCCTAATCATAATTTATGCTTGAGAGCATCTTTGACTCATGCTATTAAAATTTAAAGAACTTAAATCTCATAGGTGGGGGGCCTGTTCGATGCTAGTTACCTGTCGTCTTGGGTCAGGATAGTCTTTTATGTCATGTCTCTTGTAGATTTAATTTCGTGCTTCACAAGCACATCCCTTAAGCCTGCCTTCATATAGACTTTTCAAGTGCAAATTCTTTCGGGGAAGTTTTACTATCAGTTCCATCATTCCTTTTGTCTCCTATTCTCCAAGCCTGCATACTCAATTACGCTTGGCATGGGTTTGATAAAGTGCTAGTAATTTGATGTAGTATCAAATTTTTTGTTAAAGAGTATGCTGATTTTTCTTATTATCAATTTTTGTTTCAAACGTATATTTAGGGTGATATAAGGGCACTGGAGGATCTCACATACGAGAAGCGGAAGGATTTCGTCATGAAACACAAGCTCCCTGAGAATATCCCTGTGATATCCTTCCACTCTGAAGCAAGTATAGCTCCTGGCGTCCTTGCTACAATGACCCACATAGCCCACGCAGAACTTCCCTGGCTCCCATTTCCAAACTTTGGGAATGAAGAGTCTGATAATATTGTTCAAGCCGGACGTCAGGTGCCCGTAGTGATCCCTTTATCTGCTGCGATGGCTATATGTGCACTTCATTTGCAGCTCAGGTATGGGGAGAAGAGTGATGGTCTAGTAACATGCCGTGATGCTGAAGTTCCAGGCTCGGTCGTTGTCAGACCAGACCAGAAGCTTGACCATGCTTGGATGGTTTACTCTTCAAGGAAGAAGAAACCCGGTGAGCCTGATGCTTGCGAAATGTGTGAGGCTCTTCTGACTCTGCTTGTGGAGCTTGGGAATATGAAACAAGAAGAAAGACAGAAATCTAAGAAGTAATCCATAATTCCAAACAGGGGATTTTTTGTTATTGTATCTTCAGTTAAGTTACACCATCTTGTTTCCATAACTATTCAGAAGAGCAATGGTGGGTGGCAAAATCTTGCCACGTAATTTTGGATCTGTTCTTATGGAAGAGCTTCATTTAAAGCTTCAAACAAAACACAAGATTTTTGTTCATGAACTCTCTCCCGGGGGGGATTGGATTTTGGGGATGTCTTTAGATTATGTAATACTTGAAATGCAGTTCACTCCATGATAATTGCAAGAGTATCATTTGGCCGAGACAGTTGTATCATTTTACCTGGAAGCTTCGTAGGAAAAAACAGAACACACGACAATACATATACAAACATACAAACATGTGTGTGAATAGATATACACATAAATACACATGATGGATGATATCTGTGCCGTTATTGGCTCTGACAGACCGTCAAGATCAAATCAAACATGTACAATGTTTCCAGGGGTTGTACGGTGGGGATAATCAAGTGGCTCGGTATAACAACAGAGTTTCAGAAACCAGTGTCACAGAGAGAGAGAGAGAGAGAGAGAGAGAGAGAGAGTTATGGTCGTGGTGCCGTGTTGATTCTGTACAATCTGGACCCATCCAAAATTTCAAGCTTTAAAAGCCCATAAGAATGCGTGGATGAATCAATACAAAGCAATAAATCTAGGTAGGCCACTTTACCCTTAAAAGGGGGACTTAGTAGGCCCAAAGAGTCTCTAGCCCTATTAAGTTGTGCCCTTAAATTTGTATGAGGTACGTAGCCAACCAACCACCCCGCAATATTGCATGGAGCTCTGCAGTTATGGCCAACTAGTCGACTGTTAGCATCAAAGGTGTGATGATCATGTGGTCCTGGATGCTTCATTCATCCAACGATTGATAACCAGTCCATTTCCACCCTTTGGAGCTTGGGATCTCTCTCTCTCTCTCTCTCTCTATATATATATAATCATTTCATAAGATCGCCATTAATGGGTGCATCTTTGATAGAGCATTATTTTGGAGGTAATATTTGTTATCCTATATATTATACTCTCTTCCTATTCCAATCGTGATAATGCTCATCAATCTTTATATTTACTAGTCTTAATTTTTATTTAAAAAAAAAAAAGAAATAATAAGTTAAATGATTAATGATACGTCAATATAGCATATTTAAATGGAATGTGGGCGCGATATATGACAAGTGATATATAGAACTTAAACTATATTACAACTATTCTAGAACTGCATAATAAAATAATATTTCTTCTAAATTTAAACACATTGAAGTAAAAAAAAAAAAAACTTTAAAACAACTAATATTTTATTCATTAGTTGCGTAAAAGTTGTTAACCACTTGTCTCTTGATCATTTCTCATAAAATATAAATTTTTTCTTCAATAATGGGTCCGTAAATAAAAATAATTAGGATTGCTCCACACATGATTTCTTGATCAAAAACTTTTTTCGTATAATCATTTGTCCAAGTTTTCATAAAAAACAAATAACTAAAACAATTTATACAAAATTTAAAAAAAAAAAGAAAAAAGAACACAGTACCACCTCACAAAGCTTTTTTAAAAAGACTTTTCATTTTTTACCTACACACTCTCACGAAACTATCTCGTTTGTTTTCGTAGATGAGATGAAATGAGATGAGTTAAGATTAAAATTAAAAGTTGAATAAAATATATTTTTTTAATATTATTTTTATTTTAGAATTTGAAAAAGTTGAATTTTTTATTTTATTTTGTATGAGAATTTAAATTTGAAAAAATTGTAATAATGAGATAAAATGAGATGAGATGAGTTGTGAAACAAATGAGACTTTAATATTACAAAATACATTTAAAAAGCTTTTAGTAATGAATGCTACAGACAGTACTACAAATTTAATTGAATAGGCTTTATAAACTCAAATAATGAACCAGTACCAATTAAATGAATTATAAACTGGGTGGTTTGGACTCAAAACTCATTTTAATTCATCTCATCTCATCATTAGAATTTTATCAAATTTTTATACAAAATATAATAAATAATTTAACTTTTTCAAATCTTAAAATAATAATAATAATATTAAAAAATAATATTCTAACAATATTTTATTCTATTATTAACAAATCATCTCAACTCATATCTTTATCCAAACCACCTAGTTTGTAAGACATTAATTTGTAGAAAATTTCACTAACCAAACATGTAATGTTCTTTGTACATAACACGAGCTCATTAATAGTCTTTCGTTATATGAGAAATGTTTTAATAATAAAAATATCTCATAAAAATAAATTTACAAACTGATAACTTTATATAATACGTTTAATTGTAAAATTAAATTTAACGTTAGGCATGCCATGCTGTTGAAAGAACACTAGACGAAATGTATATATATATATATATATATATATATATATAAATATAAGACAGCAATGCCCTAATAAATCTGTAAGAGAACCTTATAACTTGTGAGTATGGGTGCACATGAGTGGCATGTGAAAGAGATACATCGATAACCAAGCATTTAAATATTTGTCTGCCAGGAACAGAAATATATATATATATATATATATATATATATATATATATATATATATATATAAGATGGCTCCTCTCATTAATGAATCAAAGCCTGGGGTTCTGCTCTCTGCAACTACTCAAGCGTACGTACGTGCAGTCTATTTTATAACAAATAAATAAATAAAAATCCAATACTTTAATAATTTACACCTTCAAGTGAATCTGTAATAAATGATCATTTTCTATCGACTTCAATACAACTAAGATAGAGACTTCACTTTTCAGAATCCGAAAGCATTGGGGCATATAGAAATACTGAATCAGCCCACAATCAAGGAAGAAATTTTTTCAGAAGAATTTGTGCATGATCTTGCAGTTTTTTGTGTTTATGAGGTTCGTGAGACGTTCAAAGCGATGATTTTGACTATACAATTTTATATATAACATTATATGTACTGAGTAGTAGTTCTATTTTATCGGGGGGGTTTTTTTTTTTAATTTGAATTTCAAATTTTGAGTTTTAAAATTTTCACAATTTTCTCCAAGAATATATATACCGGAATATATATAAGATATTAAAATTTTATTAATAAAGTTGGCACGCAGCCATGCACACTTCCTTAATTAGCTTTAAAATTTAAACTGTAAACCCTAGAGCATTGAATATATAAGACCATTATTCTTTTGGCTCAATCAAGTAATTATAATAAATTTAGTTACATAAATATTAAATTGTACTTTAAATAGCAAAATAAATTTTTTGGCGTCAATTTTTTTTATTTTTGTTCCAATTTTTTGGAGTCAATTAATAATAAGAAAATGACACACCACATCTCTTTTAATTCTTTTTTTATTTTTCCCATAACAAGTAATATGTGGTCATATATAGATGATGAGTATAACAACTCAATTAGTTTAGTGAGAACAAAATTAAATAAATAAATAAATAATTCTAAAATATATTATAAGGTATATGTGATGTGGGATGATGAGTAACATCTCTCATATATATAAAATAGGCCTCGCTCATGTTGACATTAAGATATAAAAACTAAGCTAACAACTATGTAAGATCATGTATCCTTAATTTTGTTGGCTTTGGATTTTTTTTTTTTTTAAATTGGCTTTATGTTGATGGACAATGTCATGATGCGCATGCATGTCATCGTATAAATAAAATAAAAGTGAAATGTGAGTACGATGCGTAAAGTTTTTCTATTAATAATAGGCTTTCGATTAGTCACACACGCATAAAAACCTCCAACGTCTTTTTTTCCTATATAATATATAGACACACATGCACACACTTACAATACGCATGAAATTAATTTCTAATTATTACAAAAAAAATTGCTTATTTATCAGTATTTTTTACAAAAATAACTATAATTTTTTATCAAAATGAATTTATTTTTATCACAAATAGTCTGCATTATTGTCATAAATAATCCATCACAAATACTAACTTTGGTAGTGAGCTATGTCTTCTGTATCTGTAAAGCTGGAGAAAATTTTCATTCGGGAAAGAGAAAAAATTGTTGAAAATTTTCAGCATTAATTATCAAGCACGTACATACATATATATATATATACATGATCGATCCAAATCAAGGTTTACCTTTTTCAAGACATGGAAAGACATATTAAAAAGAGAGAATTTGGGCTAGCTAATAGTACTGTCATTAATTTCTTTGAAAATTCATGAAGTGATCATGTACAAAATTGGAATTTTTTTTTATCTTCCAACCCTCACTCGATGATCTGCCTTCCTCTAATTTATCTTCTAAACCCTAGTCTCTAGACATGATCGATCTAGCCTTGCAAGAATGAAGTGTTTGGGGGGCCATTTAGAGTAAATGTAAAGGGACCCTTGAAGAAGCATTGGGACAGCTTTGTCTGTACGAAATTTAAAGAGTGGACAGAAATTTAGAAGGCAAACTACTGTAAGAAAGAATGACATTTCATTCTTAGTCATTGGCTACAAAAATTGAAATGATTTCAATATGGAAAATGCTGGGGATCCCGCTAGAAGCTTCTGCTGGGGATACCATTGGTTTTTTTTATTTATTTAATGATTAAGTAAGTATTTTTTAATAATGTTGTCAATTTTTTTAAAATATTAAAAATATTAAAAAAAATACATGTAAAAAAAAGTCAAAAATAAAAACACACAAAATTAACTAGCGGTGTCTGTAGAGCCACCCTTTAGTATATCTTTATATGTCTGCCATGAATTAAGTATGATGCGTTGCCAATTAGGTTTTGCCAAAAGAAATTGATGAGCTATATTTACAAAGATTCTTGGCCGAAACATATATACAAATAGTAGTAGTACTGTTACAACGCTAAGATGATGGCATGCATGGAATTCATCATGAAATGATCTTCGATTGTTTTGAGACACGACTACTGTTTTATAACTCTATTTTAAATGGAAGTACATAAATTCAGAACACTATAATGTGACTGCACAACCCTAAATCAACATGCATGAACATGTAAACACTGAATATTTTATAAATATATATTTATGCGGAGAAATTAAAACTAGTCCATGCATGCATGATGGCATGATGCTGTGCGTGCTCAATACCACATGGTTTGCACTCAGACAATAACTCCAATGTGCATGAATTTTATCAATCCCATTGAATTAGGTCAAGAATCCGAGACTGCTGCTGCATGCATGCGAGCAGCACCTCATCGAGAGCAAGGCTGTTGCGGGGCCTAAATAGCCATGCATGCAGCCCATGATAATCTATATATATATAAACAGCCGGTGCTGGACTATAATTTTTTTTTTATAAAGTCCTTATATATATGGGACCCCCAATCCATATGCAATAAAGGCAATTACTTAGAATTGTCAAATTCTTTTTTTTTAGAAAGAGAAAGGATTGGGAAGGTTAATTTCATACGCCACATGCACTATCATCTTATTTTCATTCTATTATATAAGATGTGATATATTTATTATTATTAAATTATTTTTTATCATCTAATAGTGATAAATGTGACATATCTTATATAATATAATGAAAGTGGAATGAGAGTGATATATAACATTACTTAGATCGGAAAGGCAACATAATACGTACTTAGTTTTTCATGATCATTTTTTTTAATTAAATAATATTATTTTTCATTGATTTTATTATTTTTAATTATGCAGCACAATATTTTATATAGAATCGATCACAGTAAAAAACCTAAGAAAAAGATCAACGTACGCCATTTTATTTACTCAAATACCGTCTAAAAATCACCGAGATGCAATGGAATATTCTAAGAAAAACTCCTAGGTTTTCTTCTTTCATAGAATTTGAACAGCAACTTAAAGACTAGAACACATAATAAAAATAAATAAATAAATAAAAAGGACAGAAACGTCCAAGAACAGGAATCCTCATGGGCCTTAGAAAACTGACAAAACTTGGTTAAAACAGTGAAAAGATAACAGGAAGGACCCAAGCATGGATGTGTTAATAGGCAATGTATGTAGGTGGGGAGGACAAAGGGGTCATTCTGAAAGGTTTGGTGTGGAACTAGCTAGATAGAGTATTATTATTGCCATACATACGCTCAGAAGAGATAGGTGAAGATAAAAAGGTAAAGATTTATTGAGATGGTGAAGATTGGTTACCCTAAAACCCATCCTTTACGTCCTCTCTTTTGCATTGCTAGGACAATCGAATTGTGTACCCTAAGATACCCCCTAGAGTCAACATTTTTGTTACTCTCCAAAGTCTCACCCCCGCCCGACTATTTATGGCAAGTTTTGACATATTTTAAATAGAAACTTTTTAAAAATATTTAAAATATACTACATCATTAAGAATTAGAAATGATAAAATTAAAGATAAAGAATAATATTTTTTTATACGAGAAACATTTTAATTATAAATAAATTATATAAAATTTAATTGATATGATATGGACGTTAAATTATAAATTTATTTTTATGTAATATTTTTATATTTATAGTAGGTAAGTATATTTATATTGCAAGATAATTATAGGCGGAGAAATTGATGAAGATATATAGGGTAAAAGGGAGGGCCTGTTGCCGTGGCTGTGGCTAGGCAGACAGTCGCGTAAGGACCGTGGGGGCTCTCTCTTGGGGTAGTAAAGCCTCACGTTTACCTTGCATTTTCTTTGTCCTCCCAACTTCTTCCTAATAAAACCCCCCCTACTCCCTCACTTCCTCCTCCATTCTCAGTTCCATTCCAGTCTTTCTCTCGTCGCTTCCTCAACCCTCTACCTTAAAATTGTTCATGAGCTCTCTGCAACTCACTCCTTTCTCTCTCAGACTCTCTCTTCCGTTCTACTCTAAGACCTACGTACAGTGAAGTTTTGAAGCTTTTTGTGTTTGTGCGTGTGTTTGTGTTCTGAAGCAGCAATGGCTGACCCGCCTTACTCGGAGACCGAGTCCAGCGCCAACTCTTCTTCACCTTCTCCGTCTTCACCATCCTCCTCTGGGTTGTCTCACTCCCAGTCTTTACCTCCGAACCTGCCATCCAACCCTGACCCGAAACAGCAGAAGCGAGCCCGAGACTGCAGCAAGCACCCGGTTTACAGAGGGGTCCGAATGCGGACCTGGGGCAAATGGGTATCCGAAATCCGCGAGCCCCGGAAAAAGAGCCGGATCTGGCTCGGTACCTTCTCGACCCCGGAAATGGCCGCCCGGGCCCACGACGTGGCCGCGCTGAGTATCAAAGGCAACTCGGCCATTCTCAACTTCCCCGAACTCTCCGGGTCGCTTCCCCGTCCCGCTTCGAACTCCCCTCGGGACGTCCAAGCCGCCGCCACCAAAGCAGCTTCCATGGAATTTGAGGTTCCCAAAACGCCGACGTCCTCCTCCTACTCCTCCACCTCCTCGTCATCGTCCTCAGTGACTACGGTATCGTCGTCGTCGTCGTGCGACGTGTCGACCCCAGAGGAGCTGAGCGAGATAGTGGAGCTGCCGAGTCTGGGGACGAGTTTCGAGTCTGACGAGTTGAGTAACGATTTCGTATTTGTCGACTCGGCGGATGGGTGGCTGTATCCTCCGCCGTGGTGTCACAGCGGCATTGACATACAAATGACAGAGGCAGAGGGTATGATTCCAAGTTGCTTCGAAACATTATTGTGGCAACCTTATTAAAATATGATCCAAACCCATTTTTACCAAGTGTGTATGTGTGAAATTCTTACCGCTTTTTTATTTTTAATTTTTAATGCTTGTCTTTTTCTTTTCCTTTTTTATTTTTTATTTTTTTTCTTTTTAAATGTGTGAGGCAGCCCTCCATCAATTTTGCTTTTAAAGGGCTAAAAAATCTAAATACGTTTCTTGGTGATCAAGTAGCTTGCCAGTGTTTGCTAGCTCTTTCATTTCCTTTCTTTGTTTATGGCTTTACCTGACTCTGTGGACTGTTTCTTCTTCAATGGTCCACACACCATAAAAGAGCTTTGATCACTATTCTTCCTTTTTGGTGACATTCAACGTCGACACCCATCTCTATCTTTATTTTTATACACTTCGATCGGATATTCTCTCTGAAATAATTGTCCAAAATCTAAAATCCAAAATAAAGATAAATAGATGCGCAATGTGAATATGAATATTTTAATAAATACTGATCACCATTGAATTCCGTGCATAAAATTTACATAAATAACAATAAATATTGTAATACTTGAGTTATATTTGGTTAGTTGAGTCTTCAAGAACTCATCTTAAACCAATTATCGATAGATATATTATTTTTTTAATTTTGATAAAAAAATTGAATTTATCCTAACATGTTTAATATATTTACACACATATTTCAATTTATTTACATTCAAACGCATCTTAATAAAATTTGTAAAATACTATTTTTCACAAATCATTTGAGATCATGATCTCATCGTACAAACGCAGCCTTACTTTCAATTTAAGAGATCTTGTAACGATAAAGAATCTGAGATTGAAAATGCATATATATTAACTAATGAATTGAGGAACATGGGGCTTCAAGTTTCAAGAAATTCTCAAACTTTGTTAAATTGTAGAATTATATGTGTATAGTACCAGTCGAAGTACTAAGAAATTAAGGAGTTAGTCAGGTTTGGATTTAAAAATCACTCATTTCATCTTATTTTATCGTTACAATTTTCTCAAATTCTCACATAAAATATAATAAACAATTCGATTTTTTCAAATACCAAAACAATAATAATATTAAAAAATAATATTTTATTCAACTTTCATCTAAAACCATCTCATCTCATCTCGCTATCTAAATTCCACCTAAAAGGAGTAGTAATATTTTTTATTTTAGAAGTTTGTGAATGATCAAACGCATGATTTATAAATTGATCTCCACATGTATACAAGTTGGATTAGAAAAAAGTATATAGTACGTATTATTCAAGTTCATAATTGTAATTTGCACTACTGACAGATGCGTTTCAACCACCTTATATTCCCCGTCCTGATAGCGTGTACACCATTCTATTTACTTGAATAAAATCCTCTGGAATCTGGATATATAAATTAGGTCAGAATTTATACTAAACAACTAAGCTTGCATTGGCATTTACGTATATATATATATATATATATATAGAGCATTGCTACTCATAGGCCCACACACCACACACCAAACTGTTATTTATTTTTTTTTAATTTTTTTTCAATTTTTTTTAATTTTAGTCTTCTTAAAACATTTATATTTTTTTATTCACCATCTATATAATACACATTTAATAGGAGAAACAAATAAAAATAAATAAAAAAAGTTGTGGTGTGTGGTGTGTAGGCTTATGAATAGATTTTTTCATATATATATATTTATATATATATATATGTATGTATGTATGTATGTATGTGTGTGTCATTCCAAAATTAACAGATACAACTAGAATAAAAATGATTTATACAGTCTTAAAATGTGTAAGCTTTACAAACTTATTTTGGAAAAAGTGAAGAAATCTTAAACTCACATGAAATAACTTATTTTTTTAATAGTTGATATTTTTTTTTCAAAGAGAGTAGTAAGAAGTTGGATACTCTAAAACTATATCCTTGTTATGTTACGCAGTTCAGATGAGATAAAATGAGTTGTTTTGTTGAAAGTTGAATAAAATATTGTTATAATATAGTTTTTTTTTTGAAATTTAAAAAAATTAAATTGTTTATTATATTTTATATAGGAATTTGAGAAAGTTGTAATAATTATATGAGATGAGATAATTTGGTTTTGTGTAATCAAATCAACCAAAATTACTTCTTATTCAAACCCAAATCAAATAACCTGGAAGAAAAAGAAAAGAGAGAGAAGAGAAAGAGGGTCTAAAAGAGCTAGAGTCGTCTTTGCGGCTAATCTCCAACAGTAAAATTTGATGAGGTCCAGCACGATAGGCCAGCTCAAAAAACGCATTCAGATTCCAATTTCAATATTCCATTAATCACCATGCATGCCTCCCACCACATTCGATGTGATGGGAGTACTCCAATATGTAATAATCATGCATGATGATCAAAGTGGGAAGTAAAAACTTTGAAGGCAACATCCCTCATCCAAATTAACCTTTTAGATCGATATCATACATTCAACACTCGTACATGTCTTTTGAGAAAGCATATTACAGGCCCTTGGTCGGCCCAAAAAATAATACAACAAAAAGAGGTAAAAAAAAAAAAAAAGAGGATGCATCATACATGGACGAAAAGAGGTAAAAGAAAAAGTTCATTTTGGTTGTTTCTTTTTTTGTTTTTTTAAATGTAATTTTTATACTTTTAAATATTTTAAAAAAATACAATATTATTAAAAAACACTTACTTAATCATTAAGAAAAAAAAAATGATAACCCTCAGCGAGAAAAATAGCATTTTTCTTAAAAATTTGAGAATAGGGGATCTTTGGATTCACATTGGATGCCATTGTACTCATGTTGTTGAGTATACGTAGTCCTTGATTTGTTGTTGGGGATTTGAATCTTCTCGTACTTTTATAATTATGAGGTGTCATCGCTTATTTGTAAGTTACCTCTCGGCACCATTCATTTTTAGATTCACATATTTTAGAGGTATGAGCCCCTCGTTCGTAAGAATTCTATGAAAATGAAAAGAGTTATAACTTTTTTATAATTATTTTACAATTCAGTTTAAAGCAACCAATGTAATTGTGATATTTTATTAAAAAATAATTTTAATTTCACATAATTACCCTTCATTTTAAGTAGAGTGATAAAATAATTGTAAATTAATTATAGATTTATCATTTTCCTAATGAAAAACAACTAGCTTGATGTTTTTCAAATAAAAAGTACTCTGCATGCATGCATAGGTTTCAACAAACAAGACTCTTCTTTTTTTAAAATTCAAAAATTGGCCCCCAAATCTAGCAAAGAGAATATATAAATATATATATATTTATATATATACACACATATACACATATACAGCGTACATTAAAAATAAATAAACTACAAAATAAGAGCCTCAAAATTTTTTAAATTAGTGCTATATGTATAAAAAGATCTTATAAAAGTAAACTCGCAAATTAACCTGACTTTTAGATCAATTTTATAAGAAAAAATAGATAATTTACAATATAATTTACTATATAAAATTACGTCAATTTGTAAATTTACTTTTATGATTTAATTTTATCTTAAAAAATCATACATTTTGTTGTATTTCTATTAAAACATTTAATATGAGATTATTTGTTATAATTTTAGAAATCAAAACGTTCTTTCTCGTGCTCTATCTTCTAACAAAATTGTCGGCCTCCTGGTCGGTCAGATCCCTTAGAGCTAGAGCTACCTAGATACTTGATCGATCGATGGGGGATATTAAAATGATCATGTGTCTACGTATATAGAAATATAGGAATCGTGCATTTTAGTCAAGCTTTCAAGACCCCATTACGTACATCATCATATCATCATCATCATGGCTACCTACTGTAAAACGTAAGAGCTAGCAATTAATCGATCGAAGACCCCATGCATGCGTTTGTTTGCTAATTACCATTTTTTTTTTCTTTTGTAATATATTAAATACAGATATTTTATCTATCAGATTACAGCTTTACCCTAAAATTACCAACTTAAAATATGGCGACCGACTCATCTCAATTAAAAGATAAACACTACTTACTATATAAGGATTGTGTTTGGGTGTTGAGATGGTGTCTGATAATTTGAGTTAATCTGTAAATAGTAATATTTTGTAAGTTCTATTGAGATGTATTTGAATGTATGATCAAAGTAAGTTGAAATATGCGTTTTAATGTATAAAGTAGCAAACAATCTCCAAGTAGTGTATCTCATCAATTATTAGTTTGAGATAGGTTGAAATGGGTTGGACACCCAAACATAACCTAATTAATAAACCTAATATTAGATATAGTCCCTGGCATGCAATCTCCAAGTCCTCATTTTGAAAAAAGTAGAGTCTATTATAAAGAAAAAAAAAAGAGGCCTGAATTCCATATATATGAACCCACTTTTTTAAAGAGAGTATGCAAGACAATTGTATACTTTAAGACTATAAATATTATTTTTTCTATATATATATATATATATGTATATGTATAATATATTAGCAGGGTGAATAAGAAAATGCTCAGAAAAATAAGACATTTTTAATGGCTAGTGGTGATCAGGCACGCGGTGAAGTACTGCACAAGTATCATGTAGTCCTTGTGAGTGATTATATATATGTGTGTGTGTGTGGGGACTTTAATTACATATATATATATATATATAATCAACGATATTTAATTTCACTTAATTTGCCCCAGTACGTATTTAATAAAATACTCTTCTAGCTAGCTTGGCATGCAAATTAAATACTCTTTCCAGGAAAGTTTGCATTTATTTTTATAATTTTGAAGTGTTTATAGTGATTAATCATAGCTTAATTCCCGGTCAACCGAGGTTCTTAATTCATAGATCTTGATCAATTAATGTGAATGATCAATGGCACGTACCTTCCAAGTTCCAAGCCTGGCGTGTTTGCGCTTAATCGACCGATCCAGACTGGATCAATTATCCATACATGCAGTACTTACGTACTTGCTGCTTGCTTGACTACTTGCTTTACTAAGATGGATCAGTCTTAATCAAATATATTACTTTTGAATTAGTTAATATATAACAACCTGTCTTTTGATTCTTGATGCATGAGTACGCGGTAGTACCCCTATTATTGGAAGTTGAACTTAACCTATTTTACTTTTTAGCATAAATATTTGAAAAAGATTGGTCCACTAGAACATAAAAATAATTGTTGACTTTTACTTTAATAATAATAATAATAAATAAATAAAAACTGAGGTTTTGGATCCTAACTTATCGCACTCAGATCTCATTCTTTGATAATAGAAAATTAATATTTGCAACCTTAAGATATGTAAATTTTGAGCACTTTTTTTAAATAAATAAATAAATATAAATATATATATATATATATATATATATATATATATATATATATTGTAGACTCTACTCTTTTGAAAAAGACCTAATTTCTGAAACTTGCATATCCTATAACTATATTTAACATTATTCTTAATAATAATAAAGAAGAGAGTGAGATTTTGAATTTTTACGCTCACTTAAATGTCCTCTCTCTATAGAAAGAATAAAAAGATAATGACTTTAAGTCGTGATATAATTACTACAAGTGACGTGTACATGATTAAAGATAAATTTTAAATTTTAAATCTTACGTATCAAATCTTATCATTTAAGTGACATGACCGATAATATATTCTATACACTACGTGTTTGAGAATAGAGTGACTCTTAAGCATATATAAGTACTTACGGTTCCTATCGTGTCTAATATGGCTTCCATCATTCTTATATCTCAGTAACGTAAGCCGGACTAGCTAGCTAGCTGCAGTTTTCAGTTCATACATATAAATGTATTAAGGTACATTAGTTCAATTACTCTAGTTTTGAAGGCTTTTTATACTATTGACATAATTTGATTTGTAAAATTTAAATTTTAAAATTTATTTTTTAAATTAAATTATGTTATGCCGATAATGTGTAGTGTAAAGAAGTTGAAATAGAATTACTCACTAAAAAAATGCTTAACATGATAAAGATCAAGTCGTACTTAACGTACAACTAATCACGTTTAACTTTTAGTTAGGTATATTGGGAAGTCAGTTCATCATGACCTCTTTATAATTATATATGTCTTTGATTACAAGTACTGCATGCAGTCGGCCAGCAGCTTACTTTTAAAACAATGTTTTCCTTTTCTTTCTTTTCTTTGCCGACATATTGCGTATTAGATTGTAATCCAGCAAGACTTCTCACCTTTTCGATCTGATGGAACCCCAACAAAGAGCCTTGTCTGAAATTTAGGGTTTAGAAACTTTAAAAGAAGTGACTATTAATTCTCCTTTTATGACATGGTTCGTGCATCATGTGCACCTGAGGAATATTACTGATGAATGTATGCAGAAACTTCACATGACGAGCAGCTTCTTGATAAGATCGATAGAATTTTGTCATGCAGGAGATCATAATAAGATCGATCCACGCTTAAGTTTGGACAATAGCTATCTCTCTCTCTCTCTCTCTCTCTCTCTCTCTCTCTCTCTATATATATATATGGTAAATAAGGTGATCATCACCATGAATATTGACCCACCTCAACATCATGTACAAAAACAAACAAGTGTCTAATCTTGTTTCCCAAAAAATTTGATTGATCATTAGCCCCTATTAATTTAATCATGAAATTAATAATATTAATCCTTTAAGCAGCCGGTGAACATGATATTATTGCAGTAACTATATATTAAGCCAATAATGATCATCATGATCTCTTGTCATGACCCAAATGAACGTACATTAAAGGTGCGTGCATGCATGCTAGCTAGCTAGATTATTATTAATTATACAATATTAATAATATAATATTTTTTGCGCACGTTGAAGTTTCATTCCTTAATTAAAGTAAGTACGTAGTACTGGCTAATTAATTCCTTTTCATCGATCTGATCATGATCTGTCGTTTTACATGCATGCTCGCAATATGCAAATTAACTCCACGTACGAGCAAGGGGGCAGAAAACTGTGCGTTTCAAACCTTTTTTTTTTTCTTTTTTTTTTTTTCTGTTCTTTAATCGAACCTGGCCTTATCTTGACTTCTTGTCAAGTTTCTTTGCATTTCTAAGTATTATAATCAACCGCACATTATTTAATTTGTTGCTATTTGGAGATAGCTAGCTTCACTGTTATTTTTTGCTTCGCGGGGTGGGGGCTTTGCATATATATGTCAATCGTTGTCTTCCTTTACATGAAGCACTTACTTTTTGGACTATATGTAGATTAACCTTTGTGGATATATATATATATATATATTTATAACATCTAGCATTCGTACGTGTGGGAGATTACTTGTCATGGCCCCTTCTTACAATATATTTTTATAAATATATATGAGCGAGTTTAGAATTGAGTCGATCTTTATACGAGCTTAATTATCAACATTAATCGAGTTGAGTTGGATTTTATAAAAGTTGTCTCGTTTAACAATCAATTATAACTTTGTATTTACAAATAACTCATTTAATATGCAAATCACGTGCAATCGAATTTGAAGAAATCAAATTCAAGTTGAGTGCCAAATAGTTTTATTCAAGTTACGCCCTTAGTGACCTAATGGGAAAGGCTCCAATAATCCTCCTAAAAGGGGGATGTAGATGACTTTCCCATGAACGAGAGAGTGGCAAGAATCTCTCATCCTGTCACTATCTTGTCTAGTTAATTAGGAGACATAAGGGGATTCATTCCTGTAAAAAAAAAAATCAATTTTTTCAAGAGTAATGATAGACCCAATCATTTTTATAATCATTATTAATGTCATGTTTCGCATACTTTTGGATCAGGTTCCGACAACTCAGGTCTTTAGAAATGAGTCTACAAAAGATGGAGAGAGGTGCAACTTGGAGAGGGCGGCCTTGGGGCCAAGTAACCTCCGATGCCAAAATTAGTAAATATTTTTAGAAGGTTATAAATAAGTAAAAGAGCCTAGAGATTAGAGAGACTTCTTCATACCTAGAGTTGTCTATTTATACCGTGGTTAGGAGGGGGACCAATAGTCTTTGTCATCACAAAGTCCGTGCCTTCCTTTCTGTTTCTACTGTCAAACCTTCTTTAATGCGGTGTGGTTCTGCATTGACTTCATAAATGTGGCGTGTAACTCAACAGCTATGTCATTAATGCGACGTGGTTCTCTAACTTCGAGTTTGGTCTATACAAGCCATAGATGATCTAATGCCGATGGATTGAGGGTCCTTCACATTTCCCACTATGCTCTGAGCAGGTCTATGGGTTCTGAAGGCAGCGGCAGAATGTCAAGCTAACTTGTCTTGTCGACTATACCTCACCCCTTCTTGGTAGGTGTTTCGTCCCTTCAGCGAATTTGGAGGTTCTCAGGCCAAGTATTGGGCTGAAGCTCAGTGGGCTTTAAGCAGTGGGGAAAATCCTCTTACAATCATATTTTGAATTAAATTATTTTTATAAAATGATAATACTTTTATAATTATCTTATAAATTATTTTACAACTAAAAAAAAGTAGTGAAAATGATTATAAAGAAAGTGTGCCCATAATCTTTTTCTCAATTTCTTTAATTAGTTATAGGTCGGGGATTTAGGATTAGGGAGGAGATCAAATATTAGTGCATTCTTATTAGCTTAATCAAATGTCAATGTAAATCAAAATTTAGCTAACAGTTCTTTAAAATGGTTTACAATAGCTAAGAGTCTAATGACCTGATAGCATATAACCTGGTTCTCTAAATAGAAAATCTAAGTTCTTACCCCTCACTCCCCTAAAAAAAAAAAAAAAAAGAGAGATGGTTTACACTTAAAGAAGTAAAAGGAAAATATTTTGTTTGCTAGCTAGAATAACTTTCTATGTTTGTATGGTTCCTCTTTAGAAAATTTCACTCATTATTCTCACACCACACATCACACTAATTATTATTTACATATATAAGTGTTTGGGTTCTTATAATTTACAATAGATTTAAATTGTAAAATATGAGAAAAATAAATAAGATAAAAATTTATAAAATATTAAATTAATAATATTTTATTATTATTTTACTTAATAAATGAATAATCTAAAATCTATATTAAATGAAATAGACAAAAGAAGTAAGAAGTGGCGGCGCCGCCGGAAGGGAAACCAATATTGTAAAGGCCGAGATGCATAGACTTGGAGACGACGAACCGTCGGCATGGCAGGGTCAAGTGGTCACTGCACCTACGTCTTCCACCGAACGCGTCGACGATTCTTCCCAAGCAAGAGAAAGGGACCGCTGGCTCCTACTTAGGCTAGGTGGAAATTACCAATAAAATAACAATTAAAAATTAAAAAAGCTCACCGGTCCGACATTTCACATCAAATAAAGTTTGTAAAATGCTTTATAACTTTTTTCTGTTTTCAACAATTGCGGTTGTCTATTCTGTCATCAATATCTTTTTCAAGACTAGTAAAGAATAAATAAAATGCATGGCTTTGACAAATTTTGTCTATTATTATTATTATTATTATTTTCTTTTGATTTTGACTTCGGCCTATTAATTATTAGATTTACGAAAAAAATTTCTACAAATATTATATATATATATATATATATATATATAAAAGAGGGAGATAAATATTATTTTAAAAATAAATAGCTACAATATGGAATCTGATTTGGACCCACGAAAAAAAGTTGGTTCATATACAAACAAAGCATGTTGAATTCACCAAGAGACTCCTGTCAATCTGTCATGGCAAACTTCTGATCACACCTTTAGCTATTTGCTGTCGAGTCTATTTTCAACCCCTAATTTCTTCAGCATTACTTTTTTTGAATAATGATAATAAATTACTTCATTGTAGAAATAATTGATTCTAGAAATAAAACAAGTAACGAATAGTCAGGTCTTAATCAAAAGTAAAAATAATCAAGATTCAGTAATTTAATAGGCTGGTTTAAATATTTGGAATATTTTAAAATATCTTAAAATTTTATAAATAATTGTAAAATTAACTGAGTTAATATATTTTATTAAATTTAAAAAATTAATTTATTTTTTAATATTATTTTTATGTAGAAGTTTTATTACTAATTTTGATAGATTAAATATTATATCATAAATCTAAGTAGTTGGGTATATAGAATAAGTTATTTATCTTATCTTTTCCAAGAATTTAACTCCGTTAATTTTTACCTCACTCGAAAATGTCACAAATTGGACCCACCCAACATGAAGTAATCATGCAAGCATGCAATTTGTCTAGTAAATAAAAAAAGTAAGGTGACAGACTTTGATTAATGCGTTAATGAACTTTGATCCTAGTTTACTTGGATAATTCGTTATCATGATTGTCAATGTCAAGGAAACTGCCAATGATGTGATCCAGTCTGATCAATAGGTTCTTTGCAAAATGGTGTGCTTAAGTCAATAAAAAAATCCTTAAGTAGTTATGTATTGATGATTTTATCTCTTCTTTTGGTTTCCTTGCTTATAAATAATTGTGTATGTTATTTAGATTCGACATCAACCAAAATGACAGGAGTAAAAAGGTTTGTCAAATGGTTTTGTTTTTTTATTTTTGAAAAGGTTAGTGCAAAGTTCCAAGTCACATCTATGAAATGGAGAGGACTCGAAAATATATTATTTAATTATAGGAGTATTAAAAATCATCTAACATGTTGAAAAATAAAATTTTTTACTAGGAAACAGCATATATATATATATATATTTAAAAAAGTACTTGTGATTGGAGGATCCGAGGAGTATCATCGAGAAAAATTATCGATTATAATTTTTTTTTTACTGAATAGTTAAGGAAATATATTTTAATAAATTTGTGATTTTTTTAAAAAACATTAAGGAATTAAAAAAATTTTTAAAAAATTTACACACTCGGTGACTTTTCTGATGTTCTTAGCTTGTGGCCCTGTGCAACAGCACCCTTTGTTACGGGCTTAGCCACGGACGAAACCAGGAACTTTCAGTCGTGGCCAGACTACCGTTGACACAAATTTTAAGGCATATATGTGCGCGTGCGTGCGCCCTCAATGCATACAAAAGTACTTGAGAGAAGATTCAATTAGTACGTAACGAGAAATGAGAAGTTTGAGGTAATCAAAGAACACTGGCGTGGGCAAAAATTTTGCCGACTTCGATTTCGACTGAAGTTTGCTTTGATTCTGACTCTGACTCTTAATAAAATTGAAAAAATCAGAATTTAGAGTCAGAGTTGGAATCAGAATTGAAGCCAGTATTGGATCCGACCTCTGAACTTTGACTCCGATATCTAAATTAAATATATCTAGACATATGAGTGGCCTATCGTTGAGAATGTATTTTGCAAATAACAAGTCTCGTATTCGAACTCCAACTAGACCCATTTTTGCAAACTCTTTTATTTATAAAATGACGTTGTATTAGGGTTTGGAATCCTACTTATTTTTCGATTGTTCTATTGAGAAATCCAGGTTTTGAATTCGATTCTACCAAAGCTTTTCTAGGGACTAGGGTTTATATCATTTTCTTGTATTGTCTTGTGCCGCTCGTACAATTTCTTTAGCTTCTATTTGGTGTTTTCCTGCCGATCTAGGATTTTGATCTCAGGAAGGGATATGTGCTACGTTCAACATCCTTTTTATGCGGTTTAATTTGTCCTGAAATCATGTTTAGTTTTTTCTTTTTTTATAAAGATATCATGTTTAGTTGGTTTTAGGGGAGTGAGATTTTGGAGAGTTTTTTGTTTTTGGCAATCAGATTTGGATTTTTTTTTTCTTGGGATGGAAAATCATATTTTGATTGATTTTTTTTTTTCTGTTGTGATTTCTCTCACGTCTGCTCTGATGCTCCGACTCTGACTCTGACTCCGACTACTCTAATCGGAATTGAACTTCGACTCTAATAGAAGTCGGAGTCAAAACTCACCCCTAACGAACACTAACTAATTAATTCAGTATGATCAATAAAATTAGAGAAATAATATTTATAATTATAAAATATGCAAACTTTTTTAATAACAAACTTTACTTTTTTTGAAAAAAAATATGCAAAATTTAAACAATCCATAACTATATAATCTAGCATTACAATACATAAATTGATGATTATCACATACTTTTCTCATTCTTAATACTTCTATTTATAATATCTTGATCACTTAATTTTTTTTTTTTATAGGAGTATAAAAATCAAATTTTTCGTGGACCCCATGAAATATTTTCTTGGTGATTATAAATACGAGAAAAGGTGTGGTACATGTAATTAAAGGGCATACATCATCATCAGCTACCACAGCGATACTGGAAGATATGGAACGGATGGTCCTGGCCTATTGCAGAATGAGACCCATGGGTCCCTGCAGGTTGCTCCAATGACATTAATGTACCGACTTCAAGATGAGAACAGGATCAAAGAACGTGGCAGTGGCTTGAACCGCAAGACCTGCATGCATGCAGCAAATCATAAATTCAACAACCCCAGCTGGCTTTTCATGTAAAAATGGACGTTCATTAATAGAGCTGATATTTGCAGGGGAGATAGAGAATAGACTATTGAGGCGGTGTTGTGGCAGTCGCCAGGTACAAGTGTTGGCTGCCTCTCTCTGAGATTTGCGGCGTCCACAGAATCATACACATGTGGATAATGATTGATTTACTCTTCTCTTATTATTTATTTATTATTATTATTTTTTAATTTTTAATTTTATTTAATAATTAAGAAAGTAATTATTAATAAAATTATATATTTTGTAATTTTTTTAATAATTAAAGAGTTTAAAAAAACATTTAAAAAATGATAAAAAAACTTTAAATAAATTATAAATAGTAAGAAAAATGCTACTAGTCCCGCTTTTAAGTCCCATTTCTGTATCCCGCTTGACGTGGTCGAGTAATTTATTCATTTTAAAACATACAAGGCAACGGTACTCTATTTCCTTTAGATAATTTTCCTTTCTCCCGTGCGCATATGCCATGCTCTCCTTCTCGCCCATTGACCCCGCTAGCCCCCATCGAAGATTAAATAGAAAATTGATTATCACTACTCTCTGGAATCCTATTCTCAATCAATCCCGTAACCACACCAGTTAGCTAAAACCCAATTCCTCAACCGTTATTGCCAAAAACTCATGGGGTAGTACTAGGCTTGGCACCCAGTTGGGTGTCCTCTCTCACTACCCCAGCTCTTACGAGGAACTCCTCCAAAGTCATCTCCTTTAAAGTCTGTTGCTTCTGCGGCACGCTTGAGCTTCCATTTCCAGTCACATCATCCTTGCATATATATCTCCAGACCTCGTCCACGGTCTTCTGGCTCAATGTCATGGGTAGAGTTAGCGAGCCCTGCCTCTGTAAGTACCCAGCGCCAGCAGGAGGGCCGACAGCCCCTTCTGGTGCGGTACTTGTGGAGAAGTTGGTCGTGGTTTGGGTCTCCTCGGCACTCCAAATGTGCTTGAGTAGCTCGTCCATGTTCATGGATCCGAAGTCCTTGCCTAGGCTGCCCCCCATGGTGTTCTGCAACTCGTCAAAGGTCAGTGAGTAGATTGACGGCTGCGAGGCTAATGGAAAGTTTTCCGGCGGCCTTCCATTTCCGTTTGGCTCGCCTGGTGGGTCAACCCTGAAGTTCTTGAAGTTCAAATTGGTCGCCATTTTTTTTTTCCAGAAACCTGAATGAAACACAGTTTCGTTGCTTTTCTTGTATTTTAAAATGATTAAATTGTGCAAACGTCGGAGATGAAGGGGAGGGGAGATGACGTCGGAGATGGAGGAGAGGGGAGATGAGGTTGGAGATTAATAACACTCAAACAAGTTCCAGTCATTTTCCACATCAGTCCAGCAATGCCAACGGCTCCAGCTCAGATGCACACAAGGATTCCAATCCTTCTCAACAACCAGAATCCTCTAGAACTTCCTTGTGAAATCTGTTGTATTAAAAGCATATTTTCTGTTACACACACTCTGCACTGCTGGCTCCAGTACCACAGTGCACCTTCTGCTTGTTGTAATGCCATAACTGTTTTTGGCATATTTTCTCTATAAATAATACACTGTAAAACGATTCTATTCAATGAAGATGAATATTCAGAACATCTACTTTATCAGAGATGAGCTTGGTTGATCGATGGGGGCTCGCGGGGTCGATGGGCGAGAAGGAGAGCAGGGGCATATGCACGCGGGAGAAAGAAAAATTATCTAAAGTAAATAGAGCATCGTTGCTTTTAAAATGAATAAATTACTCAGCCACGTCAAGCGGGATACAGGAATGGGACTTAAGAGCGGGGCTAGTAGCATTTTTCAAATAGTAAATAAGTAGTAAGTGGGTAATAACTCTATCAGCGGATAGATTTATCCAAAAAAGATTTGAATTCAAATTGTAGTTTGAATTTTGTGAAAGAAACCAAAACTATTTTGGAATTCCTTACTAGAGGCAGAGTGTGTATTCGTATATTTATAAAACAGAGCAATTACATTTGGATGCGATCAAACCTAAGAGAATCTAAGGTTTTTTTTTTTTTATGGAAATAGACTCATTTCATTTATGATCCGAAGTTACAAATGTGACTTATCAGTACATGAAAAATCCAAACTATAAGTCAACTACGCATCAACTCTGGGGCTTCCCCACACACAAATTCCTTTGTGGTAGACATTATTTTAACTTCTAAACAAACTCTCTCTTAACAGAGAAAGCGTTCTGTAAAACAGAACTAAAATGCCCCATCTATCCTCCCAAAGAGGATGAGTATGAGACACTGCTATGGACATTAAATCCAATAGCATATTTCTAATAAAATTAAAAAACTACATTAACGAAAAAACTACAACTACACATATTAACAACTACAGGACCACAAGCACAGGTGAGACCCGGAAGACACGCCCACTCCAAGCATCGGCATCTCAGCCCAGACTGAACGAGTACCCAACTAACGCACGGACCATAACAGCTCGGCCGTACAATCACCAGATATAGCATCACCCACCACTCTCGAACAGCTCTTGCCCCAGACTACGTCGGATCCAAAGGCTCAACACTTCACTTGGGTCAACAAAACAGAAAAGCAAAACAAAATACAAAACACTGAAAAGGAAACAACACTGAAACAAAAAAAGCCAAGAATAAAAACGGATGAACAGTGCACAAATGGTCGGCAGTGGTGCATGCAGGACACTGTTCTCACTGGGAGGAAAGCCGACGGTCAAACGTGGAAGTCCCAGAGTCAGAGGTTCCATAGAGAGCGAGCGTGGCATCGGCAAAGGGCTCCTCGGTGGCCCGTGATGGCCACGCGCCAATGAGATCTGAAACTTTGTCCAACACGTGCGGGCTACGTTCCACTCAAACGGACGCCAGATTTGGTGGACTTGAAGATCGGCGGCTGGGCGTTATGCTGGTGGCGCGCATGTAGAAGGTTGACAGTTGGAAAGACACGAACGGCGATCCTCCCTTATTTGGCCTGAAAACACAAACAAAATCACAAAAAACTACACGAAAATAAAAGAACAGAGGGGAGGAGGAAGGAGCCAAAGCTCCCACCCCCTCTCGTTAGAACTAGAGTTTGGGAGAGTTTAGAGAGAAGGGAGAGGGTTTTCCTTTCAAGAGAAGGGAGAGCCTTTTTTTCCTTTCAGAATCTAAGGTTGTTACAAGAGATAAACATATGGATTACAAACATTCAAATATAAGATAGAGCCGTTGGAGATAAACTTGGAAATGCAACTCACTGGTTTGACGGAAACGACGCAGCTCACTAGTTTGACGTTGAGTTTGCTTGAATATTTGAATGATCATCATTATCACTAACATTCCCCACAAACTGGCGGGAAGATTAGAGATGGCCAGTTTTTCACGAAGGAAACAAAATCTATCAGCTTTATGCCCTTTGGTGAAAATATCTGTAGGTTGGATAGAAGTCGAAATATGTTGCAAAATAATGTCTTGGTGTACTACTTTTTCACGCATAAAATGGTAGTCCACCTCAATATGCTTAGAACGTGCATGAAAAATAGGATTGGAGTCAAGTGCAAGTGCACTAATATTATCGCACCAGATCACTGGAAGAGAACCAAGAGAGATTTTCAGTTCACATAACAACACTAGTAACCAATACACTTTTGCTATAACTAGCACCAGACATCTGTATTCGGCCTCAGTACTGGATTTAGAGACCACTGGTTGTTTCTTCGCCGACCACGGGATAAAATTGGAACCAACAAAAACTCCATAGCCACATGTTGAACGTCTATCATTGGGATCACCGGCCCAATCCGAGTCACAGTATGCATTGATAGGGGTTTCAAATCATGTTAACGGGTCGTGTTCGTGTTGTGTCAAGACATATATGTTATACTATATAGGCCAACCCTAACCTGAGTCTTTAAGTTTATCGTATCAAAATCTCAAATCCTAACACGACCCATTAACATAACAGGTCGTGTCGTGTTAACCTGTTTTGTCCCATTTATGGAAATGGGTTGAACATACCCAAAATTAACCCGTTTGACCTAATTAAGTTTAGCATAATTTTATATAAATGTTAAAATCACAATATTTATAAAAAAACTATAAAACTAACTACAAGTCCAAAATTACAACCCAAACAATAAACATATCGAAATTAAAATCTCAACAATTTTAATTTTAAGTATAAGGATATAATTTTAACTTTAACTTTCTTAACGGGTCATAACGGGTTGACCCGTTATCAACCCGTTAAGCAATCATGTCTTAACGGGTCAACCCGTTTGAACTTGAACCCATTAAGGCTAAACCCTAACATGCTTTTATCGTGTCGTATTCGTGTTGGGTTAACGGGTCATGTCACATATTGCCACCCCTATGCATTGATGGAGAAAGAATCAGGTCTGTAAAAAAGGCCAAAGTCCAGAGTATTTTTTAGATAACGTAGGACACGCTTAGTTGTTGTCCAATGAGCTATAGTTGGTGCTTGCATATGTTTGCAAAGTTGATTCACGGAGTAGGCGATATCTGGGCGAGTAAAAGTTACATATTGTAAGACACCGACTGTGTGACGATATTCTGAAGGATCAGGCAAGGGATCTCCATCAAATTTGGACAGCTTAGTACCTGAAACGCATGGGGCATGATAAGGACGTATGCCAATGAGGTTGACACGATCCAAGAGATCAATAATGTTTCTTGTCTGCTGAATATGCAAACTGAAAGAATCACAGGTAGCTTCAATGCCCAGGAAGTATGATAACTGCCCAAGGTCCTTCATAGCAAAGTCCAGCTGAAGATTAGAGATTAGCTCATCAATAAAAGACCAAACATTAGATGTCATGAGAATGTCGTCCATATAAACGAGCAGGAACACATGTGTAGATTCACAGTGATAGGTGAACAAAGAGGGATCAACCTAAGAGCTTACAAATCCGAGAGATAATAGGGCAGTGGATAAGCAATTAAACCAAGCCTAAGGGGCTTGTTTTAATCCATAAATAGATTTATGCAACTTACACACAAACTGTGGATTTGTGAGATCTTCAAAACCTTTAGGTTGAACCATATAGACTTCCTCCTCCAAAATTCCATGAAGGAAGGCGTTAGACACATCGAGTTGCCGAATGTCCCAATTGAATGAGACAGCAAGTGCGAGTACCATGCGAACTGTGGATGGTTTAATAACTAGACTGAATGTGTCATAGAAATCAATACCACTACGCTGGAGGTAGCCAACTGCAACTAGCCGTGCTTTGAGTCTTTCAATACTCCCATCTGGCCAGCGTTTGGATTTAAAAACCCACTTACTCAAAACAACATTGTTGCCGAGTGGACGAGGACATAGAGTCCAGGTTTCATTCTTAATCAATACTTGAAATTCACTCTCCATGGCTGCATGCCATTCAGGTATAGCAACAACTTGAGCATAGGAATGGGGCTCAGAAATAATAACACCTGCATGCAAAGCTCCAAGGGGGTGACGTGTTGAATAATAAAGATGAAAATCAGGGCTTAAGATGGCCAGTTTGTGACAACATGATAGGAAGGAGCTGAACTGATAGGAGCAGTAGATGGGGACTCAAGGACATTGCTAGGAGATGAGGAAATGGGAGGGTTGTAATACCCGCATCCTACTACGTAGGTCCTTACGTCATCTTATTAATCATTGAGTCAAATATTTTGAGATAAAGATTTTTATTATTACTTTCAATTATTTTATTTTAAGATGAGTATGTTTTATTTTTGAAATATGATTTATTAAAAATAAATCAAAGTATTATTTTTAAAACTTTGAAATATTTCTCTTAAGCCCTTTAGTTTTATTTATTTAAGAAATGACCCAATTAATCTCTACCATTGGATTGGTAGGTAAAAAGTATTTTGAGGTGGATAGATCCCCACCATCCATTCCTTAGCTTGCAAGAGAAGCCTTGACTAAGACCAATTGACCCATTTTCTTCTTGCATCCGTAAGCTTCCAAGAGAAGCTTTTTAATTCCTTCCTCCAAGCACCTATCAGTCAAGAAACTTTCCAAAAGCTTCCAAGGGAAGTAACTTATTTCCTTCCTTGCCCCTCCTCTAAACTTACGGCCAAAGCAATTCAAAAGGGAAGAATTAAATCAATTCCCCTTTTTACTTCCCCTTAACCCATTGGCTACACTTAGGAAATGAAAGAAAAGTTTTCTTTTTTTCTTCTCCTAGTTAACAAGCTGATGCACATCTTCCTCCTTTCTTCTTCTCTTTTCTTTTCATCTTCAAGAAAAACAAGCTCCTTTATCTCCCTCAAGCTTGTGACTCCATGGCAATGGAGGAAGAAAAATATTTTCTTTAAAACTTGGAACCAAAGCTTGATTTCATCTTCCAAATGATGAAATATTGAAGGTAAAAAACTCTTGGTTCACTTTCTAGCATGATTTTTATATGGATTTCGAATTTCACCATTTTCTTACCGATTGGTGTTTCAGTTTGGGGTTAAAACAGTGCTATCACCTTGTCTTCATCTACATGGGTTTATCACCATTTGATCCTCTATCTTGCCTCTTGAAAGGGTTAAGGGCTTAAGGTAAAAATCCTAATTTGACTCATTTGATTCCAATGTGATTTTGGAAGCCCATTAAGTTGTTTTAGCTTGTGTTTTGATGTGTTTGGTTTCCTATACTGCAATTAAATATTTATGCCCTGTTTTTGGCCCAAACCGAATGTTATTATAGTTGTTTTGCTACATATTTTCCTATATTTCAAAAATGCTATGTTGCTATTAAAATTAGTTTAATCATAGATGATGATTATAGTGATTTTAAATTATATATTTTGGTATCATTGCTTTGTGTTGAGATTTGGTTAGTAATCTATTTTTAGGATGCTAGAGGTTTGGTTTAGAGGTTTTGCTTGGTTCTATAATTTTATATCTTACTTTTAAAGGTATTAAGTAAGTAAATCATAAGTTTAAGTGTTTAATGGTTTTAAAGTTTCTTAATGGGTAACTTGCTATACTTTATGCTACTTTAATTTAAATGGGAGGTTTTATCTAAACTAATTAAATATTGCTTATATGAATAGGTTATAGTTTAGTTAGTTTAGATATAAGAGATTAATTGTGCATAATGTATTATGATATACAAAGTTGTCCAAGTATTCCTAAGTCCATGTCATGCAATAAAAATGGCCCAGTTATGTTGTCCCTCGTTTGGTTAAATTCTATCTAACCCAAGAGTCCTAAATATTGATGAGCTAACCTTTTTATAATGAGGGACTACAAGTTGATTATAGGGCATGTTCCCTAAGCCTGTTTAGCCTACTTGAGATGCCTAAATCTATTTTAAGGCCCATTGTCGAGAATTCCAGATTTTATCTCCTAATGTCCATAATTCAAAGTGAGCTTGAACTAAAGAAACCTTGCTTGAAGCCTAAGAATTCTTAACTACTTTTCATGTAAGTTTTAAAATAGTCTTTCCATGGACAGCTAGCATGTCTTAATACCTCAGTTATTTCTCTTATAAGTTGAGGTGAGGAGTAGTTATTTGGGTAATGTTAAGCATAGAATGGACGTTAGATTGAAGTATCGTGGCTTTCTCTTTTAAAGGGAGGGCTAAAGAATATTGTATGAGTATTAACACGCTTATGCTATTTATTGAAATAGGACCTATATTGATGATGGAAGTATCGAGGAGCATAGAGGTAAGTAGCTATGACCATGCTTCTTACTCCAAGCTCTCTTTATGAAAGAATATCTCTCTCTTATTGCAAATGTTTCTTTAATGGAAAGAATAAATGAATGTAGTATGTACAGTCTTTTCTTGATAGCCCTTGTTAAGTACCCTATCGATTATAATTGTGTGTACATGTATAAGGTAATGCAAACATGTAAATCCTAAGTCATGAGATTTTCATGCATGCTCTCAAGAAACTTATGATTATTCCTATATGTAGTATAGCATAAAAAATGTATTTTGTTCATAAAAATGCATGTACATTGAACTAAGAAAAATGATGAAAAGGTTTAAATGCAAAGGAAATGAAAGGAAAGGAACGTCTCATATTTTATGCTTCAAGTGATGCTTTAAAAGAGTTTTTAAATGTCCCTATGAACTGACGTTTAAAATGTCCCTGAGAACTGACGTTTTAAAATGTTCCTGAGAAAACGTCTTAAAAGGTCCCTGAGAACTGACGTTTTAAAGGATGATGTTAAGCCAATGTTTTTAAATGACATTCAAACTCATGCTTTTAAATGATGTTTATGATCGTACTTTTAACGATGTTTAAACTCATGCTTTTAATTGAGGCTTAACCTCATGCTTTTGAATGATATTTATGTTCGTACTTTTAAACAATGTTAAGCTTATGTTTTTAATGATGTTTAAGCTCATGCCTATAAATGATGTTTAAGCTTAAGCTCATGCCTTTAAATGATGTTAAAGCTCATGCCTTTAGGCGATATGAAAGCTTTAAATGATGTTTAAGCTCATGCTTTTAGACAATGTTTAAGCTCACGCTTTTAAATGATGTTAAGCTCATACTTTAAGTGACGTTCATTTCCTATGAAAGAACTGTTAAATGATAAAGGACTAAAATAAATGAAAAGACGAAATGACTGAAAAGAAATGAAAGTTTCAATGAATGAAAATACGTAATGGCCACATGAGTAAAAAGGAGTACCCAAAGAATGAATGAGCAGATTGCAATGCCGGGTAGTAGTATCTGATAGTGCACCCAGTGCTGCACCCTGACGGAATGAGATTCCAACCTGTGGCCACAGGCGAATCCAATGGCCATAGGGTCGTTAACCCTAGCACGCAGGGCGTAATAGCGTGCAATGACCTATGAAAGTGAAAAGATGAAAAGCATGAAAAGTATGTCTATGCATGAAAAGCATGTTTATGCATGAAAGATAAAAAGCATGTTTATGCATGAAAGATGAAAAGTATGAAAGATGTTTATACATGAAATGCATTGTTTATGTATGCATATTTTCAAAAGAAAAAGAATAGATGCCTATTATGTTCACTGCATAGTGTACTACTTATTGAGTATTAAACTCACTTTTGTTTTAAATGTTTTAAACATCCAGGAAATTATGAAAAGGTTGGAGAGCAAGGCATTACTGCAGAGAGAGAGACAGACGCTTAGTGTCTTCCCTGTTGGCAAGGGAAAAAGAAAGGAAGGAAAATGGAAAGAAAAATATACTAAGAATAGGTATGTACGTAGCGATTCTGCCCTTCGCGGGGTGGGGTCGTTACAAGGGTCGTGTCTGGTGGAATGGTGGACTCAAGGTCATGTTCAGTGGGCATTATTGGTGTAGTATGAGGTGGTAAAATTGAAGAGGAAGGGGAAGATGAAGGGAAAATATGTGAAGGAGGAGAATGAACTAAGGGTGAAGAATTACTTATCGAGGGAATGCTGCTGCCAGAGCCCGTGAGAGAAGATTGTACACGAGTAGGGAGCACAGCTTCATCAAAGATCACATTTCTGGAAATATAAAACGTCGGGAGGAAGGATCGTAGCACCGAAACCCCTTCTAATTAGAACAATAACCAATGAAAATGCATGGTGTGCTCCAGTAAGATAGTTTATTAGGCATGTAAGGTCGAAGACACAGAAAACATTGACACCCAAAGGAACGAAAACAGCTAAAATCCAGAGGAAGATGAAATAGACATTCAAAGGGTGAAGAAATTGAGAACTTGTGTGGGCAATCGATTAAAGATAAATATGGAAGTTAAGAAGGCATCGACCCAAAATTTCTTAGGTAATCCAGATTACATAAGGAGAGTGAGTCCCATTTCAACTATATGGCGATGTTTCCGCTTGGCAAAGCCGTTTTGTTGAGAGGTATGCGGACAAGAGAGCCGATGAAAAATTCCATTATCACTCAGAAATTGTTTTAAATTGGTGGAACAGTATTCACCACCATTTTCACTTTGTAATTGCTTAATGGTATAATTAAATTGTTTTTCTACTAAGATTTTGAATTTGACAAACGTAGCATAAACATCGGATTTATGATAAATGGGATATAACCAACAAAAGAGAGTAAAATCATCAATAAAAATGACATAATAGAGACAATCACTCAAAGATGGAGTGGAAGTGGACCATACATCGAAATAAATTAACTTTAGATGAGCAGTTGATTCTCTTGAGGAATCAGAGAATGGCAACTACTTGGACTTACCTAGTTGACATGATACGCAAATGGACTTTTTATTGAATTTATCACTAACAGGTAGAGAATAACTATTAAGAACATTATGCAAAGTAGATGACGAAGGATGTCCCAAACAACAATGCCAAGTGGCGGTAGAGGCCTTGACCCCAATAGTTAGGAAGAAATCATGAAATATAGATGACAAAAATTGATGCAGATTGATCGGGTACAATCCTCTATCACTGGGCCCCGTTATGAGCGTGTCCTCGGTCTTGAGGTCCTTCACAGAAAAATCAAAACCAGTAAGTTCAAATAACACATTATTGTCCTTACAAAATTTATTAATGGAAAGAAGATGGACAGATGCTTGAGGACAATAAGCAACATCATTTAAAGCAAAAGTAGAAGAAGGAGTTTTAATAGTGGCATTGCCAGTGCGTGAGATTATCAAACCTTCCCCATTACCTATGCCCACAGAATCATTGCCTTCATAAGGTTGAGAAGTTGCTAAATTAGCTGCATCAGAAGTAACATGAATATTCGCACCACTATCAGCATACCATTGATGCTGATTAAGGTAGGTGGAATTAGCCTCAACAACCATAGAAGCCAACTTTGTTAGAGGATTCCTCCCTTGAAAAGCATCGTTATTCGGTTGAAACAATCTAACGCCTGGTGATTTTCTCTTTTGTAGACAAGGTGATCGAGACTGAGAATCATTGGACACAAGTGTAGATGAGGAAGCTGGCAAGTGGGGTAGAGGCTGCCGAAATGGTGAAGAAGATGAAACTGAGCCAAGAAATTTGGACGTACCTAAAGAACGAGACCGATTGTTATTGTTACTGCGTGCTCCTGGTTAAGAACCAAGTCTGTGGGAGTAAAGAGCATAGGAACCAGTCTCAGGTTGTATGGTGTGATTGTGAAATTTCTGCATAAGATCATAGTTGAGCAGCTCGGCATAGAAATCTGAAAAGGGCATGGATCTCTCCTTTTCTCCTTTGCAAGCAGCATGTAAGTGGTGACAAAGGAATGAAAGGAGGAGTTGAGTCCATTGAGCACAGATAAAATCAAGTCAGAATCCTCAACAAGTTTGCCAACCGCTGATAATTCATCGGAGAGGGATTTGACTTCATCTAGGAAGCTTTGGCACGACATGGAGCCTTGCTGAAGAGACTGAAGTTTTCTCTTGATGAGAGAAACCTGAGAGATGGAAGGTGCAGCAAAACGTGAATTAAGGGCCTGCCAAGCAAGTCGAGATGTTTCCAAACCATAAATAGTGGAACCAATGGAAGGAGAAAGGGATGAGACAATCCAACCAAGCACGGTTTGATCCTTATACTGCCAAACTACATAGGCAAAGTTAAGAACACCTTGGGCATAGAGCTCATCACTAGCATATTGAGGAGGGTAGGGATTGGAACCATCAACAATTCCCATCAAACCATAATTTTGAAAAGGTGGGAGTAATTGAGCACTCCAGGCATGAAAGTTAGTGCCATCAAGCTTGATGGAAATAACTTGTGCTGGAAGGTGAAAGGTAGCAGAAGCATAAGATGAAACAACCATAGGATCGAGAAAAGCGTGAGCTATAGAAAATCTGATACCATGAAAGAAACCAAAACTGTTATGGAATTCCTTACCAGAGGCAGAGTGTGTATTCGTATATTTATAAATAGAGCAATTACATTCAGATGAGATCAAACCTAAGAGAATCTAAGGTTGTTAGAAGAGATAAACATATGGATTACAAACATTCAAATATAAGATAGAGCTGTTGGAGATAAACTCTGAAATGTAGCTCATTGGTTTGACAGAAACAACGCAGCTCACTAGTTTAAAGTTGAGTTTGCTTGAATATTTGAATGATCATCATTATCACTAACATTCTGATCGAAGATGTTTTTTTTTCTTTTTTTGGTTAAATTTGATTTTTTTTTGTAATATAAATATATAGATATATATATATATATATATATATATATTGTGTGTGTGTGTGTGTGTGTGTGTGTTAATAGGAATGGTATTCTCTTTTGTTGAGAAGTTCTTCAATGACCAGTTCATTATATATAAACGTGCCTTCTCCTATTGTGTCTTTCCAATTACCCTTTTGAATTGTTGGTGACTTACCAAGACCAGACCAACTTGTTGGTTCAATTTTTTGGTTTTTGTTTTCTTCTATACACTAGAATACTTATTTTGGAGTGTTTAAGGTCTCATTCCTCCTTTTGTATTCACTTTATAATCTATGAATGAAAGGTATATGTATGTGTGTATATATATAGCACCGCTGCAGCTTTGATCTAGTATATTTGTGCTAGCTTTAGCATATGTGATAGACATATACACCAAATCTAAAGGTCCAGATAGTGACAGGTACATTGTTAATGTCAAAGATCACACAACTAGTCAGAACGGGAGAAACAATCATTCCCGACCCACAGATGTGGCCAAGTCTCGATTAAGTAGTCTGAAGCTCGTGGTGGCGGTTCAGGGCGTAGATATGGTGCCCGTATGTACATCCATAACAGTAAATAGAAAAAGATTACTATAAATATAAATAGAGATGGAGACACACAGATTTACGTAATTCGATACAAGGCCTATATCATTGGGTCGTTTGGAGGGAAAATCCATTATAATAAAAGTATTTTACAGTCTCTAATGACCTCTCATTTCTTTCTGTACAATGGAGGTCGGAGAACCCTTTGCCTAGAGAAGATAATATATCTGATACTCTCGTCATGAGGTTGAAGATAATCCCTTCTTTTTATCCAATCATATCCCCTTTTATTGAGGCCATTGGGAGTAGTGAGGAATGGCAACTTTATATCTCTTCATCCATTGCGTGTTTGACTTCCCTTCCTCAGCTTTCTCATTTTTCCCGTCATTTCTCTCTTTTTCTTTGACACTCTTCTTTTCCTTTTTATCTTGTCTCATTCCTCTATTTTCCCACTTGCCTCCTAATAATGACCATTTGATGGGCTAGGCCTACTATTTTTATCCCCTCTAGTATGCTCGCGATTCTTAAGGTCGATTTGCTCCACAAGAAGGTCTTGAGAATGTTCAAGTCAAGCTACGATAAAGATATTCTATGAAACATTGTAGAAAAATAAATTATGAGAATTGGTTCCCGATTTTCTATTTGTTTGTGGTAAGCAGTCAAGAACTCTAATCGTGGAGTGCGGCTTGGAGAGATAGGCGGGAGATGGACTCGACTACGTTGATGCGAGCGCTGAACTTAGCTTGGATAGATAGGTAACAAATGTGCTTGACCACACTCGTTGTGAGCACAAAGCTTGGTTTGGAGAGGTAGACAGGAAATGTGCTTGACCGCACTAGTTGCGAGCGTGGAGCTCAGCTTGGAGTTTGTTTGTATGAACATTTTCTTGATAGGTTACATGAGACTGTTATTCTCAGGGAAAAGTGCATTTTTCCATTATTATTTTTTGCTATTTGTTTGTAGTAGTGGATTTTTTTTAGCTACTTGAGGGGATTTTCTATTGGTATTGATGTTAGAGTTCAGTTGCTATAACTCACGTTAAGTGGTCAGGGAGGTCATTGGCCCCCTGGGTCCATCTCAAGCAATTGTCGACCCTATCAACTCGTTCTCGAAGGTAACCCGTATGAGCCGGTTGTGAAGCTCAGAAGCTCGTTCCCGAAGGTAACCCACCCTTTGTCGGCACTCGGCGTTTGTAAAAGGTGGCCTTTATTTATGCTAGCTTTGACGTCTAGACGTGGGTGCAAAGGCATGCAGCATTGTAGGCAAGGGTCAAAGCAGTTAAGGGATTATCATCGCCTGTTGTTTGTAGCGAATCAAGGGACTTGGCTTCGTGGACAAGAGTTGAAGCAATCAAGGGACTATCATCGCCATTGTTTGCCTCGAGTCGAGGGACTCGGCCTTGTTGAGGGAGATGCTCGATCACGTTAAGGGACGACCCGTGTGCTCAAGTGGAGTTAGACATGTTGGGAGATGTGCTCGACCACATTGTGGGAGACTAACTCGACTGCTCGAGTGTGGTTGAACCTGGCGTGAGACGGCTCGACTGCGCTGAAGGGCAACCCGTGTGCTTGAGTGGGGTTAGGCCCGACGGGAGATGTGCTCGACTGTGTTGGGGGAGGCTAACCTGAGTGCTCGAATGTAGTTGAACCCGATAGGAGATGGACCTTGATCACGCTACTATTGCGGGAGACGAAACTCGACTGCATTGCTATAGTGGGAGATCGGGCGGGAGACAAACTAACTGTTAATGTAAAAAATCGCACAACAGGCTAGTACGAGAGAAAGAGTCATTCTTGATCCACGAATGTGGCCTAGTATCAATGAAGCGGTCTGAAGCTCATGGTGGTGGTTCGAGGCGTCAATACACTGCCTGTATGTACATTCACAACATTAATTAAAAAATATAAAAGATGAATGAGTTGCATGGTTGCAGGTAGTACACGTTGGCATTTGGAGGATATTTTGAACACGTTTGCTAGATCAGTGGTACTCGAACTGTTGCAAGAGAAACAAAAAGAAAAGGAAAAAAATATTTGTGTATTGGATTGGCATGCAGCTAAAATCAAAATGCATGCAGCCATGCACTTGGTGTACGGCTGACAGTCAGATACTAGACAGAAACTAGACGTTCATGTGCTTTAATTTTTGAAAAATGCTTTAAATATAAAAGATTATTCAAAATTAAACTCATAAAAATGATATAATTTGATGTTGTATCTTAGATTGTAAAATTAATTTTATTATGAAATAAATCTAACAAATTATATGAAATTATGTCACTTTTTAAATTTATTTTTATATAATTTCTTTTATCTCTAGATTCTTTACACTACTTTTTCTTTTTCGCTTGAGCAATGATACATATATAATATATTTTATAATATATTTCATAATACATATTGTAAAATAAAGATATTTTTATAAAATAATGTTAGTTTTGTAAGATAATTTATAAAAATATCTTTTTTTAAAAAAATATATCTATATATAAAATATTGTAAAAAGTAATGTATATTTATATATATATTTTTAGCACATTCTCCCTCTCAAATTAGGGCATGACCTGATAGAAAGGAAAGGACATGAGTACTGCATGAGCCATGAGACAGCGCGCAGATGACGCTATTACTCCGAGTGTGTGGGTGTCTCTCAGTACGTCAAACAATCAACGTCAATTACACCCACATGACTTTTGTTCATTTTCTTGTCCCCAATAAGTGTTTACTTTTGATTATTGTCAGATTTTGCTTTCGTGCTGTGCCCACTAACCACCATCGGATTGATGATTTCTGTGGACGTAGCAACGTCCATTAATGAATTATAGCAAAGATAAAAACTATTTTTTTGTACAACCCTTTTACAATTTTGTTATTAGTTATGCTTGACTAATGATATTTGGAAGGGTAGGTCTCATTGCAATAAGACCACTACTAGAGGATAGAGTCAGCCTATGCACTCAAGACTTAGGTCTTGTTTGTTTTTATAAATAAGATGAAATAAAATGAGTTAAGATGAAAGTTAAAAATTAAATAAAATATTGTTAGAATATATTTTTTTAATATTATTTTTATTTTAAGATTTGAAAAAATTGAATTATTTATTTTATTTTGTGTAGTAATTTAAAAAAATTATAATAATTAAATAATAATAGATAAAATGAGTTTAGAAGTTTTGAGAATACAAATCAGACTTGAGAGACTCACGGCCCAAGAGCCTATGACACAAACCGTGTGACATGATAATGCTGATTGATCAGGATGGTTATCTCGTCCACTTATTAAGAGATTATTCATGATGAGCCATTGGATTTAATAGTTATTTACATCCTTAGCACCTCTATAACCTAAAGGTAGCATATGATTTATGATTACTTGCACACTTATATTGAGACTACATCCCTTTGACTTAGGCGTCGGAGCTCCTTTGAGCGTCCAGTGCCACCCTCTCATCTGTTGTAGGTTATCCGAGTAGTTGGTAGTATGAAACACGTCATTTATAGTTCATCCCTTTTTTATCGTTCTCTTAAAAAATATCATGAGATTGAGGCCATGTTTGGATGTTTAAAATATTTCCAAATTTCGTTAATAGTAATGAAATGGTTTGAATGAATATATTTTATTGGGTTTTAAGAAATAATAAAGAAAAAGTTGAATAAAAATATTTTTAAAATAAGTATTGTATCAGAATTTGTGAAATTGAATACATAAAATTAAAAAAAAAATTGAATATAATTTTTTAATATAATTTTTGTTTTGAAATTTGTAAAAGTTGTATTTTTTATGTTTTTTTTTTAATTTATAAAAGTTGTATTGATTTTTGTATTTAAACAATGATTAGCTAATTATAATGAAATGAAAATTTTGAAAATTTGAAATTAAAAAATATTTTATATTTGAATAATATTTGAGAAAGAAGTTACGAAGAATTTTGAGAATTTTAAAAATTTTCATGTTTAGCAACTCACAAAAAATATATATTTTAGCAAGGAAAAAAAAAAGGCTTTTGCTATTCACAAATTGGTTCGTAAACACATTTAATTTTTTACTATAAGACTCACTACAATTATATTAATAGTTAGTGTGGTATATATTTTTTCGTATCAATTGATACAATATACTTTCAAATCATTTAATGTGATTGTTTTATCAATAAACGAGATTGCAAATAAATAATTTTTTTAAAAGAAAAAGTTCGTTTGTGAAAAGTTAAAACATGTCGGCCTCGTGCAGTTTGATCTCTAAGTAGAGAACCTTTGAACTTTCATTTATCAATCAATTCCGACACATCCCTAGAAATTTGTTCATAATATGTAAAGTCTTTTAAGGTGAGCCCACGCACACTCATGTCTCTAATTAATTTCATATAAAATATGATTAAGACAGAGAAATTATAAACAGTATGATCTTCTCCTGAAAATTATAGGCAGTATGATTAGTCGATTATATTCAAAAAATTATAATTTAAGATTTGACATTGGTTCCGTCATCCCAATCTTTAAAATTTGAATAATATGTAACTTTTTAACTTTTAGCTAATCACTTAACACTTAAAATCTACATTAGATTAGTTATTACATTCTCTATGATAATAAAATATTATTATTTTTTATTATTTATATTTTTTAATTAATTATTATTATTTAATTAATTTTTCATTTTATTTTTATTATCTTCAATAATCTCTAAAATATAATAATCTCAAAATATAACAAAATATTATATGAGAAAATTACATGATCACAAGCATATAACAATATAACAGTCCAATAGCCCTACATGTGTCAATAATTGCTACCTAAATATAATAAAAAAATACACTTTGACTTGTTACAGTACATTTTATATTTAAAAATGATTATAAAATTATTGTAGCTCATATTTTAGATAAAATTAATTTGATTTATTCAATATGAATAAATGTAAATGATATTAGTTAAATTTAAATATGAAAAGGAATTTGGTTAGTCGTAATGTCGGGAGCTCTCTTTCCAATAAGCTTTCTTTCTTTCTCTACGCGGTGCCGACGTTGACTTGGGAGATTCTATATATATTACACATGATGCAGATACGATCGAGAACAGACCATAAATACATGAGTCAGTAGTCCTGAAATAAAATTGAAGGTTGTATTTGGGTAGTCAAATGATGTAAGATTTTTTTTTTATTATTTAATATTTATTATTATTATTATTATTTATTTATTACTATTTACGTATCATTTGAAATCATCTTACTATAGAAACGTAGTATAAAATTAAAAACAAACAAAAGTAATTAGAGTGTACATGGTTGGGCTTAAACATATGGTCCTCCTGGAAAAGGCTGATCCATAATAGAACCCTGAAGGCCCGATCAAGGAGAGATGTAGGACTAAGCTGGCTTGGGTTGGCCCATCTTTTATTAGATAGGATATGTCTATTTGATTATATCATGAATCATGATGGAGATTACTAACTAACAGGATCAAGATCCTAGTTTTTTAAGCCGAAAGATTGCTTTTCACAAAACTGATATATAGCATGGAGTTTCACAGTTCATAATTTGTTATCTGATAGTACTTTTCACAATTATATTCATAGGTTTACCTAAAATAATGTTTCAATTATAAATAAATGATTACTTTAGTAGTACTATCTATGGATATAAAATGAGATAGAGTCCAAATCCATTGTATGAATAAAAGAAGGAGATGAGACCCAAAAAAAAAAAAGTCAAAAGAGTTTGATGATATACAAAAATGTGAAAGGGACATAAAACAAGTAGGATTCAACTATTCCAAAGAATGAAAAAGACCTTTATAAAGAGAGATGATCTCTAATGTTAATGTCAAAAAACACAAAACAAGCCGAAACGGAGAAAGAGTCATTCCCGGCCTATGGTAGTGTGACCTGGGCCTCGATTGGTGTCATCTGAAACCCATGGTGGCGGTTCGAGGCGTCGATACGGTGCCTGTATGTATATCCATAACATTAAATAAAGAAATAGTTCTGGAAATGTAAATAGAGATTGAGACACACAGGTTTATGTGGTTTGGCACAGAGTTTACATCCACGGGTCGTTTGGAGGGCAAATTCACTATAATATGAGTATTTATAATCTCTCGTAGTCTCTCGTTTCTCTCTATATAATGGAGGTCGGAGACCTTTTTTCTAGAAAAGATAATCTCTCTAAAGCTCTCATCGTGAGGTTGAAGATGACCTCTATGTTCTCATGAAATAGAAATAGTCGCTTAGAAGTCTAAAGCCCCCTTTACCTCAGATCTATTTTATTGTGGCCCAGTAGTAGTAGGTGAGGAAATTAGCTTTATGTCACTCATCCCTTACATGTCTGACTTGCTTTTCTCTTTTTTTCTCTTACGCCCTGCTTTTCTTTTTTGTCTTGTCCCCTTCCTTCATTTTCCCACTTGCCTCCTGACGATGATCCTTTGATGGCTTGGGCCTGATATATTTGGCCCTGCTATTTTTATCCCCTTCATTTACAATCGTGGATGAAAGATTTTTACAAAGACAACATCTTTTTTAACCTTTCTTCAACTATATTTTTTTCATTATATTGGGAGTTACACGAGGTCAGGAAAATTTTAAAGTCAATATATATAATAGATTTCACCCTCAAACAATCATTCTTTGTGTCTCTATTTATTTATATTCTATCTATTTGTCTTATTTATTATTTAATTCATGAATGAGCATCGAGTATCAAGAAAAAAAAAAAAAAAAAGAGCATCGAGTATCAAATCAATGTCCAATTACACAGGCCAGTCTACCGTATCGTTGGCCTCCAGCCCCGTCCGAGAAATTGCATAAACACCATTCATTCAAATACTACTAAGATACTGAAAAGTAAACCACGTCTCGAATCTTGATTGGAAGTACCATCTCAACAGTGATTGGTCTGAGAAATGCGTCAATTTTTATAGTTTGAACAGTGAATTTTTGAGAACCTTATCATGTAGGGATGAAATGTATGTATATTTAACCCTACAAATAGAATAACCCCCACAAATTTAAAGCGTTTTCACTGGAAAAGTTTATCGGACCCATGCTACAAGATACAAGGACTATCGTACAGTCCTAATTGGAAATAGGTCTACTCTGCTACTTTGAACCTCATGTTTCTATTTCATCCGAAGGTGGGATAATTTTTTCGAGGAGGAAAAAAGGCACTTGATAGTTGAAACCGTTTATAGGAACTCTCTGTCGCTGACACCAAAAGAAAACCAGTCCAATACATTCCTGTCCGCTTTGTTTGGGCTGGGTTCTAGTACAGGGCCAGAAAAAGTCGACCCAGAAGTGTAGAACCATATGGACCTTTCTCTATCCAATCAGAATGTCCGAGGAGGTACTAGAAATGAATGTAAGTTTCTATCCCTCTATGATTTGCCCAAAAGAGCCAACTAACGCCTACCAGAAAGTACCAGAATTCTCTTCTACTCCCCCTTCTAAAACTAGTTATAAACCTTGCACTCCTCCACATTCATCATCAACGAGCATTGTTCCAAGTTTCTCTCTATTTTCTACCATACATAAAGCCATTATCAATATCAACCAGCCAATCTATGTTCTTTCACTCCAAGCCAAGAAAGTTACTCCGAACATGTCACTCACTTCGAGCCTTGTTGGCCAACGAACCAACATCTTCGACCCCTTCTCCCTAGACATCTGGGATCCCTTCCACGGCTTCTTCCCTTTCGCTAGCAGTAAATCTAATGTTCCCAGCTCGGCAAGTGAGACCTCTGCCTTTGTGAACGCACGCATTGACTGGAAGGAAACTCCGGAGGCTCACATATTCGAGGCTGATCTTCCTGGGCTGAAGAAGGATGAGGTGAAGGTCGAGGTCAAGGAAGGTAGAGTTCTGCAAATCAGCGGGGAGAGGAGCAGAGAAGAAGAGGAGAAGATTGACAAATGGCACCGGATTGAGAGGAGCAGTGGGAAGTTTCAGCGGCGGTTCAGGTTGCCAGAAAATGCCAAGATGGATCAGGTGAAGGCTAGCATGGAGAATGGCGTGCTCACTGTCACTGTTCCAAAAGAGGAGGAGAAGAAGCCCGAGGTTAAGGCCATTGAGATCTCGGGCTAATTCAGAAATTTTTATTTTAGATGTGTGCGCGCGTGTAGTAATCTGGTTCTAAGAGTGTTCTGTCCTTGAAATAATCAGTGTATAATGCATTACTCTGTTTTGTTTGTCAAAGCCTGCAGTCTGCATGATTGTAATGTTACTGGTATGGTAGTGAATGCATGAAAATTTGTCTCACTATCAGCAGAGAGTCTAACGTTCCTTCTTTTCATTATGGACTAAATATTGAAACATAACAAAAATATTGAACACCCATTGCGACCCTGAAAAGGTAATCCATTACTATAGAGCAGATATCGCAGTTACATGTAAAAAAAGTCATTAAACAATATAGCTGACAACAATCATCGTGACATAAAAGCAGGATTACAGATTCATGTAACCTGCGGCAAACAAATCGACAGTTAATTCAGCATAAAAAATGAATATGGAATCTGGCTCCTCAAAATGTTGTAAGAAGAATGGCTTCTGGTAAACAGAATTTTAGAGCAATTAGATCAGTCCTGGTTAGCGAGTAAACATATATAGGATGTTCATATAGCATCATATATAGGATGTTCATATAATATCTACTAACACGCCTCATGTTTTCCTTTATCTCATATTTCACTTTTCAATCCGTTTGCTTCCCTGCAAACCCCAACCAGGCGCATGCCAAAAGGAAAATATCTCACAAATATCAATGTTCTAACAACCACGGAAGAGCTGTGTTAGCTTGTTAGCCTCCATCAACAATGATAAGATACTTTCTAACAAATGATAAAACTAGCAACAAAAATTCAAAAATTCTTTGAGTACTGTTCCATCTTTTACCTTAAAAAACCAGCTCCTAATTTTCCTCATCTCGGAGCGTCCATCAAGTTTTAAATGCTTTCACAGAATTTTAATTGCTTGTAGGACTGTAACCTTTCTTTTATCAGCTTCCAAAACAATCAAGCTCCGGCTGCATGTTTTAGGGCTGAAAACCGACGTCGTCGGCGCGGTTTTTGGGCAAAACCGACGCCAACCGACGCCTAAATAAGTGGGGGAGCCACCGATCGTAACGGGTCGATGGGGAGGAGGAAACCGATCGAGGCGGTTCTCGGTCGGCGTCGGTTCCCCAAGCGCCGATAATCTACAGAGAGAACAATGAGAGAGACTGTGAGAGAGAGGGTTGCATAGGAGAGAGAGAGAGTTACAGAGGAGAGAGAGGGAGAGAGAGTTGCAGACGACGGGAAGAAGACGATCGTGAAGAAGAAGACACATCACGCAACGACGCCGTTCCACTTAAGTTTAAGTGGAACGGCGTCGTTCCAGACTTATTTTTTTTTCTTTAGTCCTTAAAAAAACGACGCCGTTCGGTTTAATGCCAAACGACGTCGTTTCCATTATCTGTTGTAATACATATAGTTATAAAACGACGCCGTTACACTTAAACTTAAGTGGAACGGCGTCGTTTAGATAAGGGTATATTAAAAAAAATAAAGGTTTTATTATATCGGTCGGTTCAGCGGTCCGGTCCAGCATCAAACCGGGACCGAACCGCTAAACTTCGGTTTCTTCAAATTTCCACCGCACGCTGACCGGTTCTCTACCGGTTCCGGCCAGTTCCTGACGCGGCCGGTCGGTTCGCGTCGGCGGCGGCCGGTGGCGTCGGTTTCTGTACAGCCCTAGCATGTTTGTTGTTTCTTGCCGCTGCATACTTATTGTTAAATTATCTACTTATTGTTAAGCTCAAAAATAAATCACAACATCATGTGTTGTATTACGACCAGCGCTTGCAAAACAATCTCATTCCTCTTACTGGGGTATTCACAAAATATCAGCTCATCCATTCTTCTCCTGGAAGATATCCAGAATTTTACTAGTGCTGCCATTCCTTCTTTCCAAAGTTTTCCAGGAAGAATTGCCATGGCCCTGTTATATGTTCACCTTCACTACAGCTTTTCCGTTTCTAATCTTGATCAAAGTATCTCAAACTTAAGAGGACTCTCCACTCTACCTAAGGACCTTTATTACCAGTTGTCCTTGCAGGAGCACTTCCCTCCAATGAAATGATGAAATCTATTTGAATCCCTCAAGATAATTGGTCGTCCAATTATCTTGGATACAAACTTCATAAATACATGGCAGTCTCCACAAACACGAATGTTCTTTATAATCCTTATTGGTGTTTCTCCATGAGGTTTCTGAATTAACCAATATGCAAGAGCAAGTTTCTCGCTGTGGTAAGAGATCGATTCATGCTTTTCCTTCTCTCCCACATCATGTAGAACCAAGTTCGTATCAGCAGTAAACCCAGCTTTCTGGAGTTTCCTAATCAGACTGTTTAGTTCTTCATAAATCTGTTCTGTTTCTGGATGCGTCCGATCTTCTGATACAAATTTGTGGACTTTGTTATCAATCTCAACCCAACTGTAAGCAGCATACTTTTTTATATTCTTGTGCTTCATGAGAGATCTCATGGATGCCACATCTTTCCATCTTCCACAAGTGGCATACAAATTGGAAAGCATGATGTAAGGTCCAGCATTGAGAGGATCTAATTCAAAGAGATGTTTTGCTGCCATCTCAGCATGTTTGACGTCATGGCTGATTGCACTAACAGATAGAATGGTAGACCAGATTAGGCAATTCGGTTCATGGGGCATACCTTCAATAAGATCTACTGCTTTGTTGATGTAACCTGTACGGCCAAGGAGATTGATCATGCATGCGTAATGATCCAAAGTGGGTGTCATTCCATGCTGTCTGCTGATAGAACCAAAATATTCTTGTCCTTTTTCAGTTAGACGAGCATGGATACAAGCTGATAAAACACCTACAAAAGTTACATTATCAGGTTTGAAGTTTTCTTGCAACATTTTCTCATAGAGGGCCAATGCCTCTAAATCCTGTCCATTTTGTGCATAACCCCCGATCATCGCATTCCAAGAAACCACATTCCAAGTTGGCATCATTTTGAAAACCATCCAAGCATCTGCAGTGACTCCACACTTGCAATACATATCAACAAGGGCACTAGACACAAGCAAATCATGATCAACTCCTATATGAACTGCCTTCCCATGAACAGCCAGGCCATGACATAAAGAAGCTAATTTGGCACAGGAACTAACTACACTTGAAATGGTAAAACTATCAGGTCTGATATTTGCTACTAGCATTGAACTGAAAAACATCAAAGCATCCTCTTCTCTCCCATTTTGTGTATTCCCTACTATCATTGTCGTCCAACAGATCTTATCCTTCTCCTCAATCTCAGAAAATATCTTACTAGCTTCATCTACGTATCCACATTGAAAGTAAGCACCAAGAACGTTAGAAACTGTAACTTGGTCCGGCTTCATACCCAATGACTTCATTTCACAGAATAATTCAATGCATTTCTCGGGATGCCTATTTTTCACATACCCAGAGATAATTGAATTCCATGAAACAACATTCTTATTAAGCATCCGATCAAACAGCCATCTCGCACGATCAATGTCGCTGCATTTGGCATACATATCTGTCAAAGCATTCCAAATAAACACATTCCCAGACAAGTTAGCCACAAGAACCCTACCATGAATCTGTTTCCCACGCCTCAAGTCCAATAACTGTGAGCATGCATGTAATGCACTCACGTGGGTGTATTCAGTAGGCTCGAAGCCCTCCTTCTGCATGCTCACAAAAACTTCTAAGGCCTCGCTCGAACATTCATTCCCCGCAAAACCAGCTATCATCGTATTGTATGAAACAGAATCACGGAAATGCATCTGATCAAAAGTTGCCCGCAAATCCTCAACCGACCCCGTCTTTGCATAAGCGGAGAGCATAGCATTCCACGAGAAAACGTCCCTGTTAAGCATTTTGTCGAACAGATTTCGAGCATCCAAAACTTTACCGGATTTAGCATACAGATGAAGAAGACGATTCTGAAGGAAAGTGTTGGCGGGTTGAAAAAAGTGAAGCTCCATGTGATGTTGCAATCGCTTGGCTTGGTCGACGTCGTTGGCTCGGACACATTCGAGCACGAGACGTGTGTACGCATCGGAGGTAGCAGAACCACGAGAGTACAAGAGGTCTACGGCATGGCGAAGCTTGTGCTTGGCCTTCATTTTGTTTTGGAAGTTGGAATTTGAATTGAAGTTTTCCGTTATATCAGAGCGACATGTCAAGATCAAAAAAAAAAAAAAAAAGCGACATGTCCGTAACTAAAATTAGCACTAGGCCTTTGATCGTTAACGGTAACTGTTAGGGCAGAAGATATGTAGTCGTACTTAGGAGTCAAGCATGTGTGTAAATCGGTCCGGTATGGGCAGTTCCGGAGGTAATTTTCAATCTATCATTTTTTCTGGATTGGACCGAATATCTATAGAGACTGAACAGGGCCAGTAGCTATTAGTCTGGTTCAATTTAATTATTTAATTATTTTATTTTTTAAATAAATTAATAAAGAAATTTATTTAAATTTTATTATTTTATTTTTTAAATAAATTAATAAAGAAATTTATTTAAATTATTAAATTAAAATTAATTAAATTATTAATATATATTATATAACTAACTCATTAAAAAAAATATATTTTATATGGTCAATGATAATAAATTAGATAAAAATTACATTATTAACATATTTAATTACTATATAAAAATAACATATTAAATTATTACAAATATTTTTAAAATATATATAGCAGTTCGGTCTAGTCTGGTCTAACGTCCATAGACCCCGGGACCAGACCGAATTTTCTCAATCTATAATTTATGGGACCAAAACCGACTAATCTGGAGGTCGGTCTGGACCGAACCGTTTAATCGGGACCTACCGACTTATAGCCGTAATCACAAGGAAATAGTTTCATACGGGTGACAATATGTGACATGACTTGTGAACGAACATGATATGAAATTAGCGAATTTGAGTTTGATTTTAACGGATTTGAGTTAAAATAAATTGACCCATTAAGACATGATTTATAAATAAGTCAACAACTGATCAACCTGTTTGACACGAAATAAACCCGTTTTGAACCATTTAGAAATTATTCCAAAATTAACATTTTATTATTATTAAGTTGTAATATTGATATTTTCAGTATTCTTATGTTTTTATTGTTGAGATTATAATTTTAGATTTATGCTTATATTTGTTATTATATGGTTTGTAATATTAGTTTTATTATATATTAAAATTTGAAAAATATTAATATATATTTTTTAAGATATTGTGGTTATTAATAAATATAGATTTTAACTTTTATATGAAATTATATTAATTAGGTTAAATGACTTGTGCATTTTAATTCAACTTATTTACATAAAACAAACGAGTTTAAATGAGTTATGAGTATACACTGAGAAATGACAGGATTTTGTATGTCCAAATTTTTTACTTTTATGTATTGTTCCATAATTTTACATTACAGGATGAGTTATGATTCACAGAACTTGCATGCAAATGTGTAAAATTGTTATTGTTCATGTAATGTTCAACGATTATATATGTTTAAATTCTGCGAAATTTCACCGTGTATAAGTGATATTACCTTTATCTTAGATAAATGATTCAGACACAAAAAGATCATATAAAAATAAATTCACAGACTGACATAGCTTGTAGACTGATATGATATATGCTAGATTATAAAACTACTTTTGTTATAAAATATATCTAATTTATCATATAAATCCTCATTAGTTTATAACTTTATTTTTATAGAATCTTTTTGTGGTTGCAACACTTCTATTTGTAATATTGTGTTAATGTGATATTTTCTATAACTATTAAATCACATCTTAAATATAAAATGATACACTCAAAAGCCGATGTTTAAGTATAGATCATTGCATATGCGCTTCTATTAATCCATATGTACTGCTATAATCTATACCTTTTTTTTGTCCTATTGGGCATTTTTTCTTTTAAGAACAGAAGTCTTTCTTCATCTTAAATTTATAATTTCCAATCATGGAAGTTGATATGTCATTATTTATTTGGCTTATTGTGTCCATCATTAAAGTGAGAATCTATTTAAAATATTTCACGTAAACTAATATGATTGGAAATAACAAACTTTCAGAAGAAGAACATGATAATTTCTTGGAAATAACACTTAATGCATAATTATTATATTTATTTATTTTTGTCACACTTGCCTCAACCGATGTGAGAATTACTTGGAGCATCACATAGATATTTATAAAACAAAGCCAAGTGTAGCAATGAGAACGTACAGATCTCAGCTTGATAACCAAGCTGCTATATGCTATTGTGTCAAGTTGTTGTAAATGATATTCCTCCTGTTTATTTGACATTTTCCTACTTGTCATACAGCCATTGGACCCACTAATGTTTTAACAAGTCTATGCCTAAAAATCTAGTGCCTCCTCATATTTGGAGCCAAATGTCGATTGACGGTCAGCACTATAATTCAAGCGGCTAAAAACGGCACCCATTGAAAGGCTAAGATCTGATTCCTGAACCAGCTAGCCTAGCCTTGCAGGCCATCTGTTCAGACTGTTCTAGTGTAGTTCAGCTTGGAGTAATATTTTTTTCCTCGTGAATTATTCAAAAATTATATTTGTAAGATAATACAAGTAGGACTCATATCATTTCAACATGTGTCATAATTTGGGTGTAGTTGCTTATCCAAATTCTGTGCACCCAAATTAGTGCCCTTTTTTTTTTCCTCTTCTTTACAATATAAGTAGCAGAGAAATAAAGAAACCTTTGAAAGGTTTGTCACGTAGCTAGGTTTGCTTGTAAATTTCATATGTAATGTATTCTGTGTTTTCTCTACAGTAAATAGATTTTATATAAATTCATTGTCGATTAGCAACTTTTCGTGTGGGAAATGGAATATCTCATCTCATTCATTGCAATAAAAGGACAATTACCAGCTCTATTATATATTAGCAATAAACAATTTATTTCTTTTCTTTTTCTCTTTGTTTCTGGGCTACTCCGAACAGCCAAGTGCCACCCACCATTTCACTCTCTACACATGCAGTGGGTAATGGCAGAGAGACAGTGTCCATGGCCGTCTTCAACATTTTGTTCCTTTCGTTTCAGACTCAGACCATGTATTCTACCTCCTATATTTTAGTCAAATGTCCAACTTATTCCTTTAATTTCTCTTATTTTATCCATCGTCATGATTTTAATTTTTTTTTCCCAACTCTCCCGTGCTTTTCTTCTCCCACGCCATCTCTCTTCCTTCCCGCCATTCAACTTTTCCTTCGTTTCTAAACTCTCTCTCTCGAACACAGAGGTACGGACCTTTTTCTTATCAAATGCAAAAGCACAAATAATTGAAATACTCTGTCCTTTTCTCTAAACTCGCACTGTCTAGCCTCTGCTTCCTTTGTCACACCATCATGGCTTCCTTAAAAGTCAAGCAAGAGTGAAAGAAACCCAACCCCACTTACACACATTGTCACACAGACGCTCTCTCTTCTCCTCTCTTTTTTTTCTTTTTTTTTAAGTACGAGCAGAAGACAAAGGCAACACCATCACAGGCGCATGTACGAGTGACCCACCGAGCACACCAACAATGTCCAACATTTTCAGAGACAGAGCATTGGGATCCTCCAAAAGACACAATCAGTTACCTAGCCCCATGCAGCAGCCAGCAACATCCAGAATTTTCTGTGACAGAATATTGGGGTCCTGCAAGAGACACAACCTGTCCCAGAGCCCCATGCAGCAGCAGCAAACAACGTCCAGTATTTTCAGAGACAGAATATTGGTATCCTCCAAAAGGCACAGCCAGTTCCAGAGCCCCATTGATCAGCATCAGCAGCCAACAATGTCCAACATTTCCAGAGACGGAGAATTGGGATCCTCCAAAAGACACAACCAGTTCCAGAACCCTATGCAGAAGCATCCCGTATACTCGATCGAAGACCTGCCCTATCCATTCGGAGACCTGACCCCAAATCTCTCAGTCTCCGAGCTCCGAGAAACTGCTTATGAGATCCTTGTCGCGGCGTGCCGGAGCACCGTAACACTGCCTTTGACTTGCATCCCGCAGCCCGAGAAAGCTGACCGTGCTCCGACGATCCGGGCGTGGGCTTCATTGCAAAGGTCGCTGAATTCTTTTGTGGCTAGCCGGGTGAAGAAGGCGCTGGGGCCAAAAACATCATCGACTTCGAAGGGTTGGGGTGGCGGTGGTGACTCAGTGAGTCAAGGGCGAGGGAAGAAGCAGGTCACAGTTGGGGAGTTTACAAGGGTCCAGATGAGGGTTTCGGAGCAAACTGATTCGAGAATGAGGATTGCCTTACTGAGGATCGTTGCTGGGCAGGTGGGGAGGAAAATCCAACTTTGGCCTTTTTTAAGACTTATAACTTGGGGGTCATTAATCTTTTTTTATAGGTATTAACTTGGGTCATTAATCTATTAATTAATTTTGACTTATTTATTAGTTACGTGGTTTGGTTTTTCCAGGGAAGATGAGAAAGTTGAGGGAAATGAAAGGAAGGAAAATAGTTTTGAACTTTTTCTCCCGTATTGTAAAAATGGTATGGAAAAAAGAGCTTGAGGGAGGAATTGTTTGGGAGCGCAACTAAAATTATGGCACAGTTTTTATTCATCATCACCTTGTGATTTTGTACCTTTTTAGTCAGTTGCTGTGGTTAATTTTTTATTTACTTTTGGTGATTATCTTTACTGGTTAGAGCATTGGTATTGGCTTCATCAAAAGTCTAATCAAATGTAAAATTTGATGAATCTCATAAAAAAAGAGCTGCATTGGAGTAGCTAAAAACATAAATGTGAAGCTTTTAGTTACAGTAAATCTATAGGTTTCTTCAAATTTGAAGGGCTACTATTCACTCATCAAATCTATTTTTTATTTACTTTTAATTTCTAAAGGTCTTTTCTATTCACATTTAATCTCCAACCATCTTGTAATAATAATGTAAGAATCAAATTAAATTATTAATTAACATATGATTAGTTTGATTATAAAATATGAAAAAAAATAAAAATATTATTATTAAAAAAATAATATTATATTATTATTTTGATGAATCCAATGGCTAATCCAATGTGGGATTATAGATGTGAAGGTATTACATTTATGAAAAATATATACTTTTCATCAAATTTTAAAGATAAATTTGATGAATCCAATGCCAGTGCTATCCGTGGCATTCAAAGTTCATATATCATCTATCCATTTCTAAAGCTAATTGAACCAAAAGAATTTCCTTAGAATCCATGGTTCTCTGTTGCTTGAGTCCCAAAGTAATTTTTTGGGGTTTGCTATTTCATGGTTCAGGTTGGAAGACGGATAGAGTCGGTGGTTTTGCCACTTGAGCTATTACAGCAATTCAAGTCTTCAGATTTTCCAAGTCAGCATGAATATGAGGCTTGGCAAAGGAGAAATTTAAAGGTTCTGGAAGCAGGGCTTCTCCTGCATCCTCGTCTGCCGCTGGAGAAGACAAACTCTGCAGCGAGACGACTCCATCAGATTATTCGTGGGGCCTTAGATTATTCGTGGGGCTCACAGTCAGTGCAAATCTTTCGAAGTGTCGTTATGACTCTTGCTTGCAGATCATATGACGGGTCTGCTTCTGAGACATGCCACTGGGCAGATGGATTTCCATTGAACCTCTGGCTCTACCAAATGCTCTTAGAAGCATGCTTTGATCTTAACGAAGGAACATCTGTTATTGAAGAGGTCGATGAGGTTTTAGACCTCATAAAGAAGACCTGGGTAATTCTCGGATTGAACCAAATGCTGCATGATCTTTGCTTCTCATGGGTTCTATTCCACCGTTATGTTGCAACTGGCCAAGTGAAAAATGGACTTCTTTTTGCATCGAATAATCTGTTGATGGAGGTCGAAAAAGATGCCAAGGAAATTAGGGATCCAGTTTCCTTAAAGTTTTTGAGCTCTACATTGAGTGTGATATTAGGCTGGGCGGAGAAAAGGCTTCTTGCTTACCATGATACTTTCCACAGCGGTAATATTGAATCATTGCAAAGTGTTGTTTCTATAGGGTTATTATCTACGAAATATTGGTAGAAGATATCTCTCATGAGTATCGTTGGAAGAGTAAAGAAGTTAATGTCACCTGTGGAAGGGTTGAAACTTATATAAGATCGTCACTTCGCACTGCTTTTGCTCAGGCAAGTTTCTTCAGTATTATATAGCTAAATATAAATATGATTCCAACAATCCTTTATGCTTAAATGTATGAGTTAGGCTTTTGACAGGGACCCAACTATTAAAACTTGCCAGTTGGTGAGCCTTCAAAAGATGTTTGACTCCAGAACATGACTTCAGTAGAGTATCTCACTTTTCTGATGTAGAACTGAATCATCGTTGAGATCTTGTAATTAACTTGTAGAGAAGTTTGTGACCATTTCCAACCTTTTTGTGACACATTACCTAACTAAATTCTTCATTTAAAGGAAACTTTTTGTGAACATCTCCTTTACTTAAATCAATTCTTCCCTTGAGCTTCAATCCATCATTCCTCAGAATCTTTTTACTTGTCAACTGTAGTTAGTCAGTTGATATTTTCAAGACATTCTTCTTGTTGATCATTCCTTGGTATCTTTGTCTCTGTGCAATGGAGGATCTTCGTGATATGCTTGCTTATTCTTTGGTAGAAATTGTGTGGTTTAATAACCTTATGACTGTGGTTAGGAGTATATTTTCATGTATTTGGATCTATATAGTGTAAAGTCTGGACATTTAAACTCTGAGCTATGTACCTTTTCTGACTTTCCTTTTTCCTCCAGTTCCTGTTTGGGTATACAAAATCCATTGATTTTTCCCAAGATTATATTTGTATACATTTATGTCTATTTTACCAAGCTTGCTTCTCAGCTTTGCTATGAAAATAATATAACTCAAGGTTCTGATTGATCTGTCTTAATGCTAAAATGAAGGCGGTGAACTCAAGCTACCATATATCTAACAACCAGAACAGTTCTCTTCATGCCCTTTGCATCCTTGCACAAGACACTAGCAAACTGGCTCTTAATGAGAAAGAGATATTTAGTCCAATTCTGAAGAAGTGGCACCCTCTTGCAGCAGGTGTTGCCATAGCTACCCTTCATTCTTGCTATGGGAATGAACTGATGCAATTCATTAGGGGTATTAGTGAATTGACACCGGATGCAATACAAGTGCTGAAAGCGGCTGACAAATTGGAAAAAGATCTTGTGCAGATTGTAATTGAAGATGCTGTGGACAGCGAGGATGGTGGGAAGTCTATTATACAGGAGATGCTTCCTTATGAGGCTGAAGCTGTGATAGCCAATATGGTAAAGTCATGGATAAAGACAAGAGTGGACAGACTAGAGGAATGGACTAATAGGAATCTGCAACTGGAGGTATGTGATGGAAGGTTCTTGACTTTCAAGTTATTGGGATGTGATGGTATTTTTCTAAATTTGATTCAACAGATGCAAATTCAATATGGATTGATGATATATAAAAATTGGATGTAATGAGTTATTGTCTCTCTCTCTCTCTCTCTCTCTCTTTTATAGATCAGTACTATCATCAGATTCAAAAGGATATCATCATTCTCTACGTATCATTCCTGTGCCTGCACGCATACACAAACAATTTTATCAGATGCCAGTACCCCTTCATCCACTCCCTCCAAAAAAACCCACTTCATCAAGAGTGAAGAAGTGTATGATGAGAAAATAAGGAAGGTCGAACTCTGGAGGCAGAATAGACATTCTATTTGCCCTGGCTGTTGATAAGACTAGCTTTTTCATACTTTATCATTGAGTTTTGGCACATCATATATGTGGCAACTAGTAAAAATGTTCTTCACATTGGCTTACATGTTAAAGGATGGGGTTTAGTTGGGGAAGTCTCAGGTTAGGGTTTTCCCAACCAAAAGGGAAGGGAGGATGAAAGGAACTAGCAAAAATATCAGAATTTGAGTTGTGCAATGCACAGATATATTTTGTGTTGGGGAGATTTGGGTTGGTGTTATGCCTCTTTTGTCATGGTTTAGACTTTTCTTGCACTATTAATTACTACTACTTGAATTCAGACTTTCAGTAGTAGAGAGTCTGATAGTCTTTGCCTCAGCTTTTGAAGAGGGATAGCTGATGACGATAGTTATGTACCATGGATAAAATCTTTTGGTTATCATCTTTCAAAATTTGAACTTCGAAGTTAGAAGTTTCTGTCTTGCTTGAATGTTGTTTTCACCTGTATTATTAGTCACTTGCAATCCTGATCTGTTACAGCATCTTGTTTGAACCCCTATGAGTTAAGTAGGGTTTAATTTTGTAGTCAAATTTGTTAAAGTTCAAATATTTAAAAAACCTTTACGTAGATAAAACTCCAATGGTACAAAAAATTGTTCAAACCTGCAATACTTAGCCCTGTTTTGTTTATATGTATTACAGAGTGGCAGTTGATTTCCAAGCTTCAATCACAAAACTTACTAATCATTTTCTAGAAGATAGCTGTTAGATGTCCATGACCTGCTGACTTTTTTCTTTAGGTCTGGAATCCACGAGCCAACAAAGAGCGAATTGCTCCTTCTGCTATTGAAGTTCTACGGACCATAGATGCAACTTTAGAAGTATTCTTTCTGCTGCCGATTCCTATGCATCCAATCTTCCTTCCTGAACTGATGAATGGTTTCGACAGAGGTCTTCAACATTATATATTGAAGGCCAAGTCTGGTTGTGGTATTATTCCATAGCCTGCAAAATACTGTTGCATTAGTTTTTTAAATTATATTTCTATCATCAATACTGTTGCATTAGTTTTTGAAGTTATATTTCTCTTCTTTGTTCTGCAGGGATGCGAAATACTTACATTCCCATTATGCCTGCTTTGACTAGATGTTCTACAAGATCAAAGTTCCATGGTGTATCCAAAAAGAAGGAAAAAACACAAATAACAAAGAAGAGGAAATCCCATGTTGCAAATTCCAATAGGGATAATTCCTTTGGGATACCCCAGCTCTGTGTTCGCCTAAATACCTTGCAGCATATACAAACTGAGCTGGGAGTTTTGGAGAAGAGAATACTTGTGGATATTGAAAATGCTGAACGCACTCATGGGGACATTATTACAGATGGGACAATGAAAAGGTTTGACCTTTCAGCAATTGCTTGTGCAGAAGGGATGCAACAACTCTGTGAGGCAATGGCATATAAAATCATCTTCCATGACCTAAGTCATGTTCTCTGGGATTCCCTATATGTTGGGGAAGTTTCTTCTTCTAGGATTGAACCCTTCCTTCAGGAGCTTGAGCAATTTTTGGAGATTATTTCATTAACAGTGCATGACAGAATAAGAACTCGTGTCATTACTGACATAATGAAAGCTTCTTTTGATGGTTTCCTACTGGTTCTACTTGCTGGGGGCCCTTCTCGTGCTTTCTGTCAACAAGATTCAGAAATAATAGAGGAGGATTTTAACTTTCTCACAGACCTGTTTTGGTCCAACGGGGATGGATTGCCAGGTGATTTAATAGACAATTATTCGACCACAGTTAAAGCCATTCTTCCTCTACTTGGTACAGATACAGAGAGCTTGATCGAGCAGTTCAGACGTTTAAATCTCGAGGCATTTGGCTCTGCTAAATCTAAGCTTCCATTGCCTCCATGTTCAGGTGAATGGGATCCAACTGAACCCAACACGATTTTAAGAGTTTTGTGTAACCGTAAGGATGAGACGGCTGCAAAGTTTCTTAAAAAGACCTACAATTTGCCTAAGAAATTATAACAACTTTGGGTTCCGAAAATGATATGACTAAATGATGCATTCATGATTCATGGGCAAGAAATGCTGCTTGGTCGGTCATTCCTGCCTTTGCCAATAACTATCATGTTAAAATCGAATAGCAAATAGAGATTGAAAATGGCAAAACAATTGAGGCGATTGTTGATTTGTTTCTTACAAATATTGCCTCACTCACGAAATTGAGTTATGTAAAAGAGAATATGGCAAGTTTATCCTCAGGAAGTAACACTGTTTATATAGTAAGTAAATTTAAATTCCTTTATTTAAATTGTAAATTCTGAACATTAATCTTAGAACAAATAGATGTAATAGCAACAGTTGTATTGTTTCATTTTAATTTAAATAAAACGGTTTCAGAAAGGTGTGAAATAACTATTCTTGATAGTTAATAATAATTGTAAAAAAAGATGAAAGAACATGTCATTTCGTTTGAATTAAAATAATTCTGTCACTTGTGATGATGTATATATGTTAAGTGTCTAAGATGTTTGTATTGAGAGATGAGTTGAGATGGTTTGTGAATAGTAGAATAAAATATTTTTAGAATATTATTTTTTAATATTATTATTATTTTAATATTTGAAAAAGTTGAATTGTTTATTATATTTTATATAGGAATTTGGAAAAGTTATTTTGGAATTTGAAAAAGTTGAATTGTTTATTATATTTTTGTGTAAGAATTTGGAAAAGTTGTTTTGGGATTTGAAAAAAAAATTTATTATATTTTGTGTGAAAATTTGAAAAAATTATAATGATGAAGATGAGATGAGTTAAGGATAGTTATGAATCCAAATGTCCCCTAAAGCGTCAATGCATCGTGTGGCCAGTGCTTCACACTGGGTGACACTACACAATTATCCTTATATTCAAAATTATATTTTGTGAAACTCATTTACTTACAAGTCACTAAACGTTTGCTTGTCTTTCCATTGTGGAACTAACAACAAAATCACATTGGAGAAAAAATTTAAAAGAAATCAAAGTCAAATTGGAAGGAATGTTTGAAATAATCTAACATACCATGCCAACTAGATGTCAATGTTCCAACTTCCAACCAATCATTTTCTATTCTATTGAGGCGTCTAGGAGAGTTGACCTTGTTTAGGTAAAGTATAACCTTTTTTTTTCCTTTTAAATTTATAATGAAGAGGACAATTTCCCATAATTTTATTAATAAGCAACGTACATCGTGCCAATATTTGACATCCACAAGTGAATCCGTGTGCCTGTTTAGTTTTTATTTAGGAGCTTATCAATGTTGTCGATGCAATGATGCCACATATGAGTGACAAAGCAAATAAGAAATCAATTCATATAAAAACACATAACAAGAGGACGGTTATATCTGTAAAAAAATTACACAAAAATAATTCTACAAATTAATATAGTTTCATCTGATCCGTTAGATCTATTTTATAATAAAGTAACTATACAATCTGATGAATTACATCAAACTATATCAATCTGTGAGATTGCTTTTGTATAATTATTTTGTAGCTATAATATTTTCCGAACACAAAAATTGATCCGAATTCTATTATTCGGATCGATCGAGTTAGTATTAACCGAATGATTACCCAAACCCGAACAACCCAACACGAATTCAGATAGCCGGGCTTAATCCAAATGTAAACGAGGCTAGCTTACTTCTAGATCCAGTTTCACGGTACAATAAAGTAGGGCTGTGCAAAATTTTGAAATTTCCGACTCCGTCCGACTTCCGCTTTGATTCCGACATTGACTGAGTCGGAGTAATCGGAATTCGGAGTCGGAGTCGGAGTAGCTCCGAAAAAGACGTCGGAGTTGGAATTGGAGTTCGGAGTGAACCGGAGCTCTAAACTCTGACTCTGATTTTTTTTTTTATAAGAAAAACCAGATGTAAAACGACGTCGTTTTACATCTGGCTTTTAAAAAAAAAAAATCTCTAAACGGCGCCGTTTCATTTCACGGGGGGTCCAAAACGCAGGACCCCCCTTCTTCCTTCTTCCTTCTTCTTCTTTCTCTTCTCTTCTCCAGTTCTCCGAGGTCCAAACCAGTGATTGTTGATCTCACTACCTCGTTCCCTCGCCGCCGTTCCTCGTTGCGCCTCCGTAGTTCGTACTTTGTAGTCTCGCCGTCTCGTTCTCAAGCTAACCTCCATAGCATTTGAGCTTTGGTATTTTCCGATTCTGAGTCTTAACTCGATTTAATTTTATGTTTATTTTTGGATTACCTAGATTTAGTTATTTTCGGATCATAAAAGTGGTTATTCTTGTGAATTTGAGTTGTACTTGTTGAGTTTGGCTTGATTTCATCTAAAAAATGTCATTTTTGAGGTTTGGCTTGATTGTGGCTCAACCCTCTAGCTCGAGTCATGTTCGCTCGATTCCGCTGGAGCAAATATGAATCCGAGAGCTCCGCTCGACACCCACTCGAGCTAATATAAACCTGAGAGTTCCGTTCGACTCCCGCTCGACATTCCGCTCGAGCTAATATGAACCCGAGAGCTCCGCTCGACTTTCGCTCGACAGTCCGCTCAAGCGACTATGTAACCAATCGAACTTGAGAGCTCCGCTCGACACCCGCTCGACAGTCTGCTCGAGCGGGATTACAAATTTGATACCTAGACTATTTTAGAGATAATAACAAACCTTGTTTTGAGCTCTATGACTTTTGATTTTGCGATTCAAATGGAAAATGCTGAGATAATAACAAACCTTGTCAAAAAGCATCGATATTTGAATTTTGGGTACAAGCTAAATTTTTAAACTAATATAGCCTAGTTATTTTTTAAACTAATTTCTTGGTTCTAATTTATTTTTGCAGGTTCTTTGATTGTGATATGGATCATAGACCTAGTGGAGACAATCGTCCACAAGGGGATGTGGCGGATGCCAATGCTACAACTCCTACACTGGTGAGTACTCCACCCCTAAAGCCACATCTAGGGCAGCCACAGCTAGAAGAGCTACATCTAGAGCAGTCACATCTTGTGCGAGTAGTCGACTTCCACTCCCAGTTGATATAGAGGGTGAGGATGAGGATATGTTCAACGAAGAGGAGGAGATGCCCATTGAGCATGATCAACCACAACGGGCTTCTAAAAAACAGTCGTGGACATGGGAGCATTTCACTAAAATTCCTGGTGAAATTGCAAACCCGCAAGCAAACTATTGTGGTCAACTTTGTAAATGTCATTCGAAGAAGCAAGGCACCAGTGTGATGATAGCACATCTTCAAGGTTGTCAACGATATAAGATCGCGAAGGGATTGGCGGCCACTGATCATACCAACCTCAGTTATGAAACTTCTACGGCCACTGATGGTACACATACTAAGAAACTGGTCATTCCTCAATACAGTGAGAAGATATTGAGGGATATGCTTGCAGATATGATAATTATTGATGAGATGCCATTTACCACAGTCGAAAAAAGAGGCTTCCGAAAGTTTCTAAACTTTGTTGAGCCACGCTTTCCCATTCCATCACAGTATACGGTAATGCGAGATTGTATGAAAAGGCATGTGAAGGACAAGGCAAAGATGAGGAAGATGTTTGTTACCACTGGCCAAAGAGTGTCATTTACGACTGACACATGGATGTCTATATAGAACGTCTGTTATATGTGTATCACATCACACTACATTGACAATGAGTGAAATTTGCATAAAAAAATTATTGGTTTCAAAGAAATTGTGGATCATAAAGGTGCATCTATTGGGGCGAAAATAGATGATTGTATAAAGGAGTGGGGGATTCGAAAAGTGATGTGTATTACAGTTGACAATGCTAGTGCCAATGAAACAGCAATTGATTAGTTTAAACGGAACACGACGGTGAACGATGATGTCATTCGGGACCACAACTTTATTCATGTTCGGTGCTGTACTCATATCATCAACCTCATAGTTGTTGAGGGGTTAAAAGAGATTGATGTTTCTATTACCCGAGTCCGCAACATTGTGCGATATGTGAGGGGTTTCCCCTAAAGGTTTGCCAAGTTTAAGGCAATAGCAAAATATCTTCAGATTGAATGCTTTAGTATGTTGTGCTTGGACGTTCCGACTCGATAGAACTCTACATACATGATGTGGGATGTGGCACAGAAGTACCAAAGAGCGTTCGAATGGATGGAGGTTGAGGATGGTGGCCTGAGATATGCTTTGTTGGAGCCAGTAGGACAGGGGCTCGGTGCACCGAACGCACATGATTGGATTAGTGCGAGGTACTTTGTTCAATTTTTGCAAGTTTTTTATGAGATAACCATGCGGATATCTGGATCCAAATATACGACTGCAAACTTGTACTTCACCGAGCTCTCGGAGCTTCACTTCCACTTGGAAAATAGTTGTACTGATTCTAGGGAATTGTTATCTGCTATGGCTACGAGGATGAAGACCAAATATGATAAATATGGGGGAAATATTGAGAAGATAAATAGATTACTATTTGTGGTTGTGATCCTTGACCCTCGATATAAGTTGACCATTCTAGAATTTTGGATAAATTCTGTCCTCGGGGCAGTGAAGGCTGCAGAGTTTATTACAATGCTTAAAAGTGATATTGATGATTTATATCATCACTACAACAATAGTTGTCAACTATCATCTGCAGCTGATAGCTCCTCACATTCGAGACCAACGGGATTGACAGTTTCCTTCGATGATACTGACCCATCCAGACTTGGGCTTACACGTCATCGTATTATGCAACAGTATTATCAACTCATTGCAATGAGGAATATTATGCAATGTACATCTGAGGTTGAACGATATTTTATGGAAGCTGTCGAGGCACCTAATTATGTATTTCAGTTGCTAACTTGGTGGAAGGTTAATTCCACCAAGTATCCAATCCTTTCCCGTATAGCCCGAGATGTGCTAGCCATTCCTATCACTACAGTCGCATCAGAGTCGGCATTTAGCACTGGAGGTCGCATGTTGGATGCTTTTCGGAGTTTATTGTCACCGTCAACCATGGAGGCCCTTGTTTGCACACAAAATTGGATCAGTGAAATGCCCATTGGACTAGATACTGTTGGCGTTGATGCCGAGAGCTATAGGCTTGAATCGAGTAACTTTATAAGTTTATATGCTTTTAAATTTTCATTTAATTAATTTTAATATTTCTAACTTCTACTTTTTATAATTTATAGACCTAATTGTGAACCCTAACATAATTGCTGATGATTGAGAATTTGAGAGTTTGAGATGGACGCCCTTTGAGAGTTGGGATGGAGAACCTCATTTCTTCGTGGTAAGAATCAAATGGAGAATCAAATTCTACTTTTATCATGTTCAATTTGTTATTATCAATTTTTTTCATTTATTACTTACAACTTTCTATTTTCATTTCAGGCATGACCAATCACCAATGGACCATTGAGATTTGCGTGAAATCCGTGCTTAATATTTATATAGTTATCTTTATTAAATGGGATTGTAAGGACTGTTATTACTTATGATTATTTAGTTTTTAAGTTTTTTTTTTCTTTTCAATATATTTTTTTTACAGATTCGGATTTCGGACTGTTGTTATAAATGAGATTATGTCACTGTATGAGACTATTATAACTTATGGCTACTAAATAACTTATAGTTATTTAGTTTTTAAACTATTGGATTTATAAATTTTTTTTTATCTTTTCATTATTTTTTTTTTTACAGATTCGGACTTGGGCAATAGTGACTAGTGAGCCCAAAAGATGAAAAAGGGCATAAATTTTGCCCAATAAATAAACTACATGGCATTGGTAGTGTCCGTTAAGAATGTTAGCTAATATGATTTTTTTCTCTCGAAGCAAGCGTATGTGGAGGATAAGGTCATGATCAATTGATCATGATCCATGTTCAATTGATCGAGCTGCATGATGCGATGAATAATAAACCATGTTGTACAAGAAATTAAACCAAGCTAGCTAATTAATTAATTATTTATATAATTACTATTTTTAGTTTTATTTTTTGGTAATTAGAGTCATTTCAAAAACTAAAACAAAATAGTACTATTGTTTTAAACTTTTAACCTATCATATGATGCCATGCACATAGAAAGATAATAATAAGGGGATCGATCATGGTTAAAATTACAATGGTAAACAATACTGCTTTCCAATTTTCTTTTCATCTTTAACCATAATATTATTGTTGTTAAACTCTAATTAAGCATGAAATTGCAATTGTCTTAAATTTAGGTGTTAAATATATGAGCTATGTTATATATTACATTATTATATATCCTACTTTCGTCACAATGTATTAATGCAATGTTGTCCATTAATTAGTACCATTAGATCAACTCTTTTATATATATACGCACACATACCTAAACAAATATAAACATACACAGATTATTTACATATATCCATGTGTGTATGTATAATGTATGGGTCAACTTGCATAAATCTCAAAAAAAGCAATCTAAAGAGTCAAAACATGGGCCACGTACGCCATCATGAAATTTTAGGTGCCTTGCACGCCATACTTCATTTTCATTTTTGTTTTTTTTTTTTGTTGAAATGCATTGTACTTAATTAAAATGATTTTCAAGGCCAGGGGTGAAAGAAACGTGTTTTTTAGTAATTTGCTACACACACACATATATGGAATGTTGGTGGCTACAATTTGGTAATTTATATATATATATATAAGTTTTATCCTGCGTGTTCATTCAAATGTTGGTGGCTAAATAACTATAAGTTATTTAGTTTTTAAACTATTGGATTTATAATTTTTTTTTATCTTTTCATTATTTTTTTTTTACAGATTCGGACTTGGGCAATAGTGAGCCCAAAAGATGAAAAATGCCTAAGGGCATAAATTTTGCCCAATAAATAGTCGAAACTCCGAACTCTATTCGAAGCTCCGATCAGAATTCGGAGTTCCAAACTCTGATCGGAGTCGGAGTCGGAGTAAAATTTTAGCTCCGACTTGGAGTCGGAGGTCAGAAACGACTACTCTGACCCTGTCGGAGTCGGAGCTTAGCCCAACGATAAAGCCTGGCTACTGAATAACGGGTAGTCTGAAGTCTCTGATGAGTCTCATCTCCTTTTACGCCATCCAGCGGATCAGCCTATGACTCTGTTCTCGATTCTAATAACGTATGAGCCCCCCTATTCACCACCCCGTGCACTGGATTTCTATATTTTCACAAACACCCAAATGCTTGACCATATTTTCCCATCTCAATCACAGTCTCTCATCAATTCCTAGCACATCTTTGGACTCTCAATTCAATGCTCAATCTCCAACAAATCAGGGACCTCAGGATTCAATCCACGATCCAACAAAAGTCATTGCGACCCAAGTGTCAAATTGCAGAAACTTACTGGAACTGAATAAGGTTTATGCACAGATTGTCCGAACCCAACTCCTAGAATTGTACCCTGCACCCTTTCATTGGAACAACATTATAAGATCGTACACTAGGCTAGATGCTCCGAATAAAGCGCTTTGTGTCTATGTTGCCATGTCACGAGCCGGTCTCTTGCCCGATTCCTATACGCTTCCAATCGTCTTAAAATCTGTGTGTCAGTTTCTTGCCATTGAGCTTGGTCGACAACTTCATTCGCTGGCCATAAGGATCGGGTTGGAGTCCAACGAGTACTGTGAGAGTGGGTTCATTAACCTGTATTCGAAGGTGGGTGAGTTCGGAAATGCCAGAAAGGTGTTTGAGCAAAATCGTGATAGAAAGTTGGGTTCTTGGAATGCAATCATTGGAGGTCTTTCTCAAGGTGGGCGTGCCAAGGAAGCCATAAGCATGTTCCTGGAGCTAAGAAAATGTGGGTTTCTGCCGGATGATGTGACTATGCTTAGTGTAATATCGGCTACTGGAAGTCTTGGGGACTTGGACTTAGCTCTCCAACTGCATAAATGTGCTTTCCAAGCCATGCCCATTGAAAAACCGGACATTTTGCTGTCAAATTCGCTTATAGACATGTATGGAAAGTGTGGCCGGACGGACTTGGCATATAAAGTATTTTCAAGGATGGAAGAAAGAAATGTATCATCGTGGACATCCATGATTGTGGGTTATGCGATGCATGGGCACGTAAATGAAGCACTAGAATGCTTTCAATGCATGAGAGAGGCTGGAGTGAAGCCGAACCATGTGACTTTCGTTGGGGTACTTAGCGCGTGTGTGCATGGTGGGGCTGTGCAAGAGGGAAAATATTATTTCCATATGATGAAGAATGCTTATGGGATAATGCCCCAGTTACAACATTATGGGTGCATGGTCGATTTGCTTGGTAGAGCGGGGTTGTTTGAGGAGGCCAGAGAAATAATATTGGGGATGCCGATGAAGGCAAATTCAATAATATGGGGGTGTTTGATGGGTGCTTGTGAGAAGTATGGGAATGTGAAAATGGGGGAGTGGGTGGCTAAGCATTTACAAGAATTGGAACCTTGGAATGATGGGGTTTATGTGGTTTTATCAAATATTTATGCCAGCAGAGGTTTGTGGAAAGAGGTTGAGATGGTAAGAGAGGTTATGAAGCAGAGAAGACTTGCTAAGATTCCTGGCTATAGCTTGGCAACGAATTCAAAATGAAAGCCAAGAAGTTTTGTCTTATAAATTGGAGTTCTTCCTATTCAGTGCAGTTGTATTCAATTTGCAAAACATTCGAAATTTATAACAGTTTACGCAGTCAAATTGTAACTGTTCTGAGTTAATTAATACACGATCTTTTTCTTATTATTTATTTTTCCTCCTTAACAAATAAAAAAACATAATGTAAATGTGATTATGGTTAAGCCGTGCTTAACTCAAATTAATTGTATGGTGGATACAACATTTGTCATAAATGAGTTGGTTATTTCTTTGTCATGCGATATTTCTCCCTAATGGCTATTAAATTGGCAATCTAAAGCTGTTAGAATACTACAGTCTACACCAAAAACTTCTCATGTTCTTCCAGGATTTCTAAGTAAATATCTGTTCTACTCCTCAGTCCTAGCAAATTGCATGTCTTCTGTGATATTTATTTATACAGTCGAATTTTCGGAATGAATAAGGATGATATGTGAAAACTAGTCGTTACAAGGAACTAAAGGCCCTTTTATTTCGTTGCTTTAAATGGTGGTATGGAATGCTTGAGACCTAAAAAATACAAACGCTTCTAATACTTCTGCTACTAGCTACTATTGTGATGGAAAAAAACAAAAAAGAATGAAGATCTTCTGTATATAATTTATCATCTTGTTTTTCTGAAACATGGCTGATGCTTGAGGTTTGACAATTGATTACTGCATGCTCTTACATGACTTTCGAGTCCTCTTAGCTGCCTTTTATTTTTTTGGATTCATAAGCAGAAGCCAACTTCTTATTGGGATGCAAAATCTTCTATTCTGGTGCCTTCACTGAATTCTAGAATTAGTTGAATTTTTAAGTGTCTTGAAGCAGAATAATTTCGTGATCATCTCTTATATCACTCAGTATGGTCTCCACAAGATCATTACCATCTTGAGGAACCCCATTCTCATCATGAAAGCTATGGACTCCATCCAACATCATTTCACTCCTGCTAACAACAGTTTCATTGTTCTCCAATCCGCTAGGCTGCACTGCAATCTCCTGTTTGCTTCCAATAATATCATTATCCTTTTCATCTTGTCTATTGAAGATGGCTGCTTCGTCTTGGTATTGTTTGATAGAATCATCAGCAATTTCCTTAATCTTTTCTGATTCCTTACCTTGTCTTTCTGAATCCTCTCCACCTATCTGCTTAACTTCTGTTTTCGGGTCCTTGCCATCTCTTTCATCACCAATCTCAAGCCTCTTCTCACCTCCTTGCTCACTACTTCCCCATGGATCATCATATCCTTTCTTGGAATAAACCCCTTCAACATCAGAATTATTTTTTAAATCATTTAGAGACACCATCTTCGGTTGCTCCAGTTCCTTCTGGAAAATTTTTTCTTCTAAAATTCCATCTAATTCATCATCTCCACCTCCACCATCTTCTTTCATTTTAGCTTCTCCCACAAGATTGACATCTTCTAAGTTGGACACACCTCCATCACTTGACCATGCTGCATTCCCTTTCCGACCCAAAACAAGAACAGCATTTTGTTCCCTGAGCTTGCTTTGTAGACCTCCACCATAGTCCTTTCCCTTACTGTTTGAGTGCTCAATTTGGTATAGCAACCAGAAGCAAACACCCAAAAACAACGACAACTGTAAAGCCCGCTTTGCCTTCAACCCTTGGGGCATCTGGTTGCTGCCAGTGGGCTTGTAATTCATCACAATCGATCTACACAACTTATCCCAAAGTGGACCATCCAAATAAATAAATACTCACAAGGAAGAAATAGAAGGAAAACTACTTATCAAAAACCTCTGAACGAAAAAGAAAACAAAAACAAATCACAAAATCTTAACATGCATAGAAAATTTAAGAGAAAACTGACAGTTAAATCGAAACATGTGGTTAAGAATTGACCGTTTCTAAGAACACGGCAGAAACTGAATCATGTAAACCAATCCAAAACAAGCCAAAACTTCAAAAAAAAAAAAAAAAAACCCTAACTTTTTCATCTACTACTACTAGTCAACGCATATCCAGAAGAACTACTTCATCAGTTACAAAATAGAAATAGAGTTCAAAGAAAATTAAAAAAAGCAATATTAATCCACATATTGAATCAAATGGAACAAAAAAAATTAAAAGATGGAAAAGAAAACGAAAACTACCTTGTTCTGTAAATGGAAAATGATGGAGACCCGAAATACTGGACAAAACAAGTAGCCTAGAATTCTTATGCAAATACAAGATATCTGTCTTGCTTTCTTGCCATTTTCTTTTCGATGATTTCGAAGTCTTTAGTTTGAACGTTGAAACTGGGACATGGCTTAGACAGAAAGAAAAAACCTGCGGTTAGTTTTTTTAACGTGGTTTCCCAAAGTGACCCTCCAGTTGACCCAGAGGAGCGGCCTGCTGGATATGTTGTTTTAGGTGTTGTTGGTTTCACGTAAATAAAGTCGAGAAGGTGGGGGTGATTTGGGAATTCTGTGATTATAAAAGCCGTCAATGCCGCCTTCGAAAACGGTTACTCTCGGCATAGCCCCGCAGGTGACGGGTAGTGAACACAGTGAAATTGAATAATTAATGAAGAACTTAATTAATAATTAATTAAATAACCATCGTGGGGTTTATAAGCAGTCTTTCAAATTAGAATCTCACATCTTAAAGTCAAGAAGCTTAAAAAATACAGGAATCCGATTTCTAAACTTTCTTTTGATTAATAACATTCTATATATAGTAATTAAATAACTATGACATATATTGGGAATAATTATAAAGAAAAATAATATTTGCAGTTACGTAAGTGCTGTGCATTCCTTTTTAAATAAATAAATAAATATGAGATTTACATAAAAAAAATTAATTTTTAAATAATAAATTTCATTCTTTTTTTTAAAAAAAAAGTATACAACACTTGCGCATGAACCCATGACTCATTGCTCTTTAGACCTTTTAAGAGTAGACTCAAGTTGTAAATTAAGTGGTTTTTTTTTTTCAATCTAGTTTAAATATCAATCCATTTATTATGAAGCTTATCAATCAGTTCAATCATGTATTTCGAGATCATGCATAAATATTGAATAAAGATCCCCCATCAAATTTGCTTGTTTTCTCTCAAGTTTTTACTAAAATTTAAAGAAATCTTGATGATCTTGATAAAGTTACTGTGTTCCTTTAAAGATGAGAGATTAATAATCTGAAGTACTTCTGCAAGATTTTAGTGTCATCCATGCCATCATTGCTTTCGATATCATTGGATCATTGATATGGGGCTTCGACAAAGACCAGAGGCTCACACCCTTTGATTAGGTACCCATCGCTACTTCCAACTGGCAACTGCATGCACCCCTTCTCGACGCAGACTCTATTTTGAAGAAAATACTTTGGTTGGTCAAAGAAAAGTGAAAAATGTTTAGCGACAAGAGAATCTACAAAAACAAATCTATAAATTGATTTTTGATATATTACGTTAAATTGTAAAATTATTTTTATTATAAAATAGATCTAACGTATTATATAAAATCAGTTTAATTTATAAATTTAATTTTATAAATTTTTTTTATAATTATAGCGCTTCTCGAACAGTCCATACATAGAATGCTATGCCTTGATAGCAAAGCTAACTAGTAGAGCCAATGCGATGATTGGCAGAATACCCTGGTAGATTTATAAGCCAAAACCTCTCCCCGGTGATCTAGCTCGGATCACAATTCTAACTCCTTATTATATATGTTCCTTATTTTGGATAGAGCAGCAATAACCCAATTATTAATCTGATCATATCCAGTAAGGGAGGTTTGAGCCAATGGCATTCCTGTGTCCTGACCATAAATCTTCCTTAAAATGGCAACTGCTAATTCCTTACAAGCCATTTCCATCACCACAGTTACAAAGATGTAAAAATATTATAGATCAGTTTCAAAACAATCAGAAAATGCATGCACAAGAGAACTTCTGAATTTTTCTGCTACAATACTCATGTAGCAGAAAAATTCAGAAGTTCTTGAATTATCCATGTAACTGTAATCAAAGAGTAATTTCTTGAAGTCATTAAATTATATTTATACTATCAAATGATTTATTTTTTCAAAGAAATAAAGAAATCTTTTCAACCCTAGTCACACCTATTACTCGAGATCATTTAATCATTACAACTTTTTCAAATTCTCACACAAAATAAAATAAACAATTCAACTTTTCAAGTTCTAAAATAAAAATAATATTAAAAAAATATATTCTAGTAATATTAATCTCAACTTATCTCATCTCATCTCTTCTTATCTGTAAAAACAAACGAGATAATGTGCAGCATCAATCTAAATGCAATTGAGAATGATAAGATTTAAGATGAGAGTATTGTTACTCATTTATTATTATTCGATATGTACCGTATGGTTCCGATAAAAAAATATAAAAAGAAGACGTAGTTAGTGAAAACTCAATTCTAGATTATGAGCTGATGAGGTGTGAGAATGGGTTAGTTGACTGGAACAGAAAAAAAAAATTGAAGCTGAGCAGGTTTTGAGGCAACAATTAAGGCTCTTTCAATCTAAGCAAAAGAATGAAGTTAGTCACAATGTGAAGTTGATTGGTTAGTTGCAGCCTCAAATGGGGCTCATCCTTGAACAAGAAGGCTTGAAATGGAGGCAAATAGCCAAAAAGAATTTGTATAACTTGGGTGACAAAAACACCAAAATTTTCCATTCTTGTGCAAACCAAAGAAGAAAGAAGAATTAGGTCAGGGAATTAATTGACTCAATAGGCAACAAAGTAAAGACTCAGGAGGATATTGAAGAGGTGTTCCATGTGTATTTCAATAACCTGTATAGTTCCACTAGTCCTTCGAGGCAGGCTATTGAGGTTTATCTTAAAGACCTTAATTCTTGTGTTAACGTTAACTTTGATATGAATTCTGAGCTGGAGAAGCAGTTTCTTAGGGAGGAGATCTGAGTTCAGGCCCACTGTGGCAACTGAGTTCAGGCCCATTAACTTGTGTAATGTCCTTCACAAGCTAGTATCGAAGGTATTAGCTAACAGGCTTAAAAAGGTCTCGCCCCATTTCATTTCTCCTATTCAAAGTGCCTTCATCTCTAGGAGACTTATCACAGACAATGTAATGTTGCTTATGAGAAATTCGACATGATGAAAATAATGCTGAAAGGAAGGGTGGGGAGTATGGCCCTTAAGCTAGACATGTCAAAAGCTTATGATAGAATTGAGTGGGTCTTCTTGGAGGAGGTTATGAGGAGAATGGGTTTTGAGGAGAAATGGATCAACTGGATTATGAAGTATGTAACCTCTGTATCTTATTCTATGCTTGTTAATGGAGAAGCTGGAAGATGGTTTAAGCCAAGTAGGGGACTTAGGCAAAGGGATCCTATTTCCCCTCACCTGTTTATACTTTGTGTTGAGGGTCTCTCTTCCCTACTTAAAGGAGCTGAGGTTTGTGGTTCTTTGAGGGGAGTGGTTGTGGCAAGGGGGTGTAAGGTTAGTCTGATTTTGGAAGGACTAAACTCTCTAAATGGCAGTGTATAGATGGGCTGTTGAAGACTTATGAAGAGGTATCAGGACAATGCTTAAACCTCTAGAAAACTACAATTTTTTTAGCTCTACCACAAGCATTTCTACCAGAACTAGTATAAAGAATGCAACTGGGGTGACTATTTGTGGCAACTATGAAAAATACCTTGAATTACCAACTATGGTTGGTAGGTCTAAATATAATACTTTTCAAGTTCTAAAGGAGAGGGTTTGGGCCAAGATTAATAACTGGAAGAACAACTTCCTGTCTCAAGCAGGAAAAGAAGTCTTTCTGAAGGCAGTGGCTCAAGCAATTCCTACCTTGCTATGAGTATTTTTCGATTGCCTAAGAGACTTTGTGCATACATTAACTCACTTATGGCTAAGTTCTGGTGGGGCCACAATCAGAATGAGAGGAAGATTCATTGGAGAAACTGGTGGAAGACCAGTGACAACAAGAGTTGGGGGGGTTGGGATTTCGAGATCTTGAATACTTTAACACTTCAATGCTTGCAAAGCAGTGTTGAGGTTTTTTGCTCAACCCATCCTCTCTAGTTGATACTGTGATGAGGCAAAAATATTTTAAGGATGGGGAGTTGTTACAGGCTAAATTGGGTAGAGGGCCCTCTTATGTGTGGAGAAGTCTATGGTTTACTTTAGACCAAGTCGGAGAAGGGGCTACATGGAGAGTGGGAGATGGTAGGAGTGTGAATATATGGGGTGATAAGTGGTTGCCCTGTAAGACTTATTCCAGTATATAATCACCTACTGATAGGATGGATAGGGATTCCAAAGTTTCTAATCTGATTAATGCAGAGGAGAGAACCTAGAAACTGGACCTCCTGTTTTATTTGTTTTCTGTTGAAGAGGTAGAGTTTATAAGAGACATTTAGATGGGTAGTAATCTGTCATCTGACAAAAGGGTGCGAGGTTTTTCTGGAGCTAGCAAGTTCATTGTAAAGAATGCCTACCACCTGGAGTACTTGAGGGATAAAAGAATGAGGGGTGAGTTTTCTACAGGGGATGATAATGGTAATTCTTGGAGGAAGATCTGGGGTCTTAATGTGCAACCATGTATAAAGCAATTCATATGGAAGGTCTACCTTGACATGATGCCAACCAGAGAAAACTTGTGGAAGAAACAGGTGGTGTATCCAACCTATGCCCTATTTGTAATTTGGAACTTGAGTCAATTGTTCATGTGCTGTGGGCATGCCCAGCTGCATCAAATGTTTGGTATGAGGAGTGTAGCCTAGTTAAAAAATGGAGCTGCAATGAGTCTTGCTTCATGGAGCTATGGAGAAAAATGACTGACAGGTTGAAACAAGATGAAGTGGATCCGGTTGCTTATGTTATGAGAAGGCTATGGCTCAAAAGGAACAACTGTATTTTTGAAGATAAGTTCATTGATCCTAAAAGGGCGATGAGATCTGCTGTGAATGGGTATCGAGAGTAGGTGGTAGCACAAGAGCAGAGAAAATGTATGATGAGATCTACTACCAGTTGCAATAGGGAAGGAAGATGGGAAAAGTCTGGACCCTTTTGGGTGAAGGTTAATTGGGATGCATCTATTTGTTTTGCTCTGAAGAAGGTGGGTATAGGGGTGGTTATAAGGGATGAGGATGGGGAAGTTCTGGCCTCTTTGTGTACTGTGGTCAATTGCCTACAAGATCCTCCAATTGGGGAGGCTCTTGCACTAAGAAGAGCTGTTCAGCTTTGTGATGAGCTTGATTTCTCGAAGGCTATTCTAGAAGGGAACTCACAGATTATAGTCAAGGCTGCCAATAGTAAGGATGATTTAGCTGCTGCTTATGGAAATGTGGTGGATAAGGTTAGGGGTTGGTTACAGACCAAAGTGAACTGGAAAGTTAAGTTTGTACATAGGGAGGCTAACAATGTAGCTCATTTACTAGCTCAACTAGCTTTTTATTTCCAGCCTATAGAAAGGGTCTGGATTGAAGAAGGCCCCATAGAAATTTTACATACTCTCCAGTTGGAGAAATTTTGTCATAGATGACTTTGTTTTGATATAAATGAAATATGAGGCATACTTTTCGAAAATAAAAAATAAAAACTTCTAGATTCTCTAAAATTCTTAGAGTAATTTACCATCAATTATTACTTTTAAATTCAATATTGGAAAGCATTCAAAATCCATAACTTTACGTTTGAAAGCAGTAATCATTGAAACTTTGATGACAACTTTGTTCATCAAAAAGGTAAATCTTTGTTGGATAAAAGAGTACTGTAAAAGGATCAATTTATACAAGAAGATGAACAAACAAGTTATCGGGTCCTAGTGTAGAAATAAAGATTGATGAGAATTGCCCCAAATCAAGTCCATCATGGGAGAAAAATGGCTATATCAAACACATGAGATAGAACTCATGATACATATTGAGATAAGGCTACGATCGTCGTCGATGGCAATTACAACTTAGAATTAAGGAGTCTAGCTAATTTATGGAACCCACCCAGCCAACACTAGTCTAATTAATTACTTCCATTGCATGCAGTAGGAGCCACCATGGTGCGCAATATTCATGAAATACATGGCCAATAAAAAGCTAAAACCCATGCCATGCGTGGCCAATCTACTACAATTATTATGAGTCATGCTAGGTTGCCACCTAGCTTTGACAACTGGTCGTGTCTAGTACAATTTTTTTTTAAATATATTTAAATATTTTAAAAAAACACTAATACACTAAAAATCACTTACTTAATTATTATGTAAAAAAAAAATTTAAAAAACAAAATAAATACATGAGAGGCCAAAATGAGGAGGCAAACTCAGGCAGCATACTAGTATTTTCCAATTATTATATATGAGAAGGTGAGGTCATGTGTGTAAAGTACTTCTCTAAAATGGGGAGAAACAAATTAAGAGAGTGACAAGAAAATTACAGGTCTAACTAATTAAGTTTAGGTCCTTTTCCTGACCACAAATAACTTTGGACTCAAAAATCTAATAAAGAAGCTTATACTTAATTAATAATCAAGGAAAAATCACAAAGGTAGGTGGCTGCGTGGGATAGAAATTAATTAGTGGTTCCTTGTAGGTTTAAAATCCCTCTCATTAAGCTTTCCTCGAGTTCAAAGTCAATCCAAATCAACTTTCCTTCTTATTTAATTTCCATATATGCCCATTTGGTCCCATTGAAGCTACTCATATTCCTATAATAGTTCATTGTGTCTATTCACGTTGATAACCTTTTTCTCATGTTTTTTTTTTTAATCATAGGCCGGATAGATAAGAAGAGGGCGATTGGAGATTAGATAATTTCTAACAACTGAGAGTATAATTAAAGTCGTGAAAAATTTTATTTGCAAGTTTGTTTATTAACACAAAAAACACACCACTAATGTGAAATAGGGGTGAGCATCCAAATCATTTTTTTTTTCTAGTCTGGTATGGAATTCAAAAATTCGGGTGAATCTGGATGATTATTCACTAAGATTTGACTTAGGCAGGTTATTATACCCACTTGGATCCGATTATCCATAATCAGTTTTTTTTTTTTCAAATAGATTTTTTTCAAAACAACCTCGTTTTTGTACCTACAAAACGACGTTGTTTTGCATGTACAAAAACTAGAGTTAAAAAAATATTAGAATTAAAAAAATGGAGTTAGAATCGAATAACAGATACAATCCGAATATCCGATTCTAAAACTAGATACACATCCAGGTAGTAACCACTTTTACCAGGGCGAGTATCCGCTAGTTTTAAAAATCCGGATGCGAATTCGGATATTTCAACATATCCAAATCCGTATCTGAATGCATAGTCCTAATATGAGAGAATGCCCACATTAGCCAACGTCATAAAAAGACTATTTGTATTTAGTACTAGATTTTTTTTTTCCAACTATTTTTAATTTCACAGTAAAGTGGGCATCTTTACGCACATGCTTGTAAATACCAAAACTCTAAAGCATGGTCTAATCCTAACTCCACCAAAAAATATTCGATAGATAGAAACTCAATAGGTATAAATAATGCCTAGTAATAATTATTAGAGTCTTTTTTACTTATAAGTTGGTACAAAAGACGTACATTTTATACTGTTGACATGGTAGAAGCTAGTTTGCAAAAAGAAGTTTAAAAATTTTAAATTTAAATATCCTTAATTCGTTATCTCAATGATACAAAGGATGCGTCTTTCATTTCGAAGTGGATACATACAGAATCGAAGTAGTCTGAAACAATGGAACCCACCGTCAATGGTAAAGAGAAAGCAGCCCATGCATTAAGGTTTGTTGGGAATCTTTGTCTGTCTTGTATATATCACACAGTTTTGGCACATAATATTCGCCAACTGATCTCAAAAGGAGTGATGGCATGCAACACGTCAAGTGTTCTCCGTGCAAAAGTAAAAATTCCTACTTTGTTCCACGCTTGCTCCTAAAGCAATTAAAGTGTGATTTTTGATCTTTTCTTTTCTTAAAAGAAGTAAACATACATACAGTACCATATTTTGTGGGCTTGCGTTGCTTCCTCATGCAGTGCTAGCATATTTTATTGTCAAAAAAAGGGTTTACTGGGGTTTAAGATAGTACTGCATTAATAATTCTGCAGTAACAGGAAGGCAGCAGCGACCCCACAAGCTAGCCTCCACTTTCGATATCTGTAGTAGTGAACCCTTTCAATTGCAACCAAAGCTCATAACATCATGAAGTGGTTTTGCTTAATTTGATGGCGTATCCTTTGATGTTTCTTCTTTCTTTCTTTCTTTTTCCTCACTGGTGTAAAATCAACAGGGTAATGTCCTAATGAGCAATGACCTATCAAGTTCTATAGGGTTTTCTTTTCCCTCCAAGTTCTTGTGTCATTATAAGAATAAATAAAAATTAATTACAATTGCTCGTGACAGTAATCAGTCTAAGTGTCAAAATTGGAAAAAAAGGTACAATTGGTATAAATGGGTGCTATCAAATGAGGATTGAATTACAATCCAAAAGAGACATATGGATCCATGTTTTTCATTAATTTTATCATTCTCAATCATATATAACCACTTGAAATATAATACATCAGCCGAAATTGTCCCATACGAATGAAACTGCTCATAAACTGATATGAATTAATATAGTACGTTAGATTATAAAATTATTTTTATTATAAAGTAAATCTAACGTATGTGTCATATGAAGCCATGTCAGTTTATGAGTTTACTTTTATGAAATCTCTTTATGGTTGTAGCACTTATCTTCATATAACAGCCGGTTATGCTTGGTCAATGCATAACCTAATTTTTTCAAATATATATATATATATTTATATTTGTTTTCATTTGATCTTTTATTTCGGTTTCTATACTTAAAAAAAATAAGTATTAAAAGTAATTCTCTCAAAACCAATTAAAAAAAAAAACGTGTTTGAATATAATATTTGAGGTGCCCGGCCTTAGTATCATTAATTAATACAGTTATGCTAATTTTAAAACAGACATAAATTTGTTTGTTTAATTCTTTGTCTAAGTAGTCAAAGGCATGTGACACATAAACTCCTAACCTCCAAAATGAATGTCTTTGACTCGAAACCACGCCTCCCCAAATGTATAAAAAAAAAAAAAAACTCTTTGTCCAAGTAAAAACCAATTAATTAATGCCTCCCTTTGCTAACAATTAACAAACCAAAGAAATTGCCCATCCCCTAAAAGCATGTCCAAATATTTTGTTTTATTAAGAGCCATCCTAAATTGAGTTAACTTCTTCTTGGCTAAATTTAAATTGAATTTAGTTTCTCCAACATTGTATCTTATTTGTATTACTTGAATAATTATATATATATATATAGTATTAAATACTGTTAAAACCATATTTTTATACCAACTCCAACAGTGACCGAGTGGATGGATGAATGTATAGTCATACAAGTTCCAGAAAATACAAGAATAAATGAAAGAGAAATACTCTACATACAAAGAAACTATACAAAAATAAATCTATAAATTGACATGGTTTAATGTGATATCTCATATTGTTAAGTTACTTTTATCATAAATTCGATATAATGGGTGATAGTTTAATGTATTAGAAGTTTGGAACTTATTTGAAACTAAAGGTTTCATATTAATTACCATCTATTTTAAAAACTTATGACGCTCAATTTAGTTAAAAACCTATAGAATCTATCACTAAAATATCCAAAACAAGTCAAATAGTTGATGTTTCTATTCTTTTCTTATTAATATTATGGGTGTAATCAGTTCGGTTCAGTCTGATTTTAGATATATTTTAAAATCGAACTAGTCTATTTTGAAATTATGAGAATCGATACAAACTGATTCATTTAGAAAAACAAAACTTTTAATTTTTTCGATTTGGTTTTACAGGTGTGATTCGGTTTTGAGGTTTTTGTTGGACTAGTTGATTTTTCTGACCCAAATAATTTATTTTTTTTTATTTTTTACATGAATATGATAGAGTCTAAAACTTTGTTCTCAAAAACACTATGTATGTAATCACAAAAAATGTGTAAAAATATACTTATCAAAAGTGTACTCTTATACTTATAACATTTTATATATGTAAGAATCTAATTTAATATATAAGGATAAAATAATAATATATTAATAATTTACTATTAATATTTATGATTAAGATTAAATTTATATAAAGGAAGTTGATGAAGACTAGGGGTGAAAAAAAAATCCGGTAAACCAGTAAACCGGATCGGACCGGTGGGTTCGGCTAGGTTTGGTACGGTACCGGCTTCTTTTTTCTCAAAATCGGCCCCCGTTTCAATTTTTCTTTTTCTAATACCGAATCAAATCGGACCGAACTGATTCATATATATATTTTAATTTTTTATATTGTATAAAATATTTTTTATATGATTTTTGTATTATATATAATGATATATATAAAATAATTTTATATTATATAATAAATTATTAATTAATATAATATTAAATTTTAAAATACTATATCACTATATATTAAGTATACTATAATATATATATCATTATATTATATATTATAATATATCATTATAGTCTATAATATAATTATAATATATATTATAATACACTACAATATATTATCATTATATTATTATATACTATAATTTATTATATTATATAATATGCTAGAAAAACCGAATCGAATTGAATAAGAATTGATAAAATTAGAAGAATTAGTTTAAGAGTATAATTGGTGCAATATCAATTTCTTAAATCATATATCAATTCAATTTTAAAATATATTCAAAATTAAAAATGGTACCGATTTCACCCTAACGAAGACGGCTTTTTCCCGAGAAAAATCCGTTCAGCTCCCCGGTTATATTGATAGAGCGAATCTAGGGTGGAACATAAGAAAAATCTGATTCAAGCCAAACAGAAAAATGGTTAAAAATATGATTAAATTGAAAGCGTTGGGAAAGTTGGACGGCCACATTGTGGGTTACATAAAGTGATTATGTACGAGTGTACGGCTATAGATTCATTTGAACCTCAAGAGGAGAGCCACGTGTCCTGAGTAGGTTGCTTGTATTCATTCAATCCTGCCAGCCTGACACAACTGGCTGGGCCTCAGTATGGGCGGAATTCGAAACATAAAGTCCACGCGCCTTTACGCTGTGACAAAGAGCCACTTTAACAATGATCATGGAAACAATTCTATTCATCGTAACAATAATATATATACCTCTTTTATATTTTATCTTTTGATTTTTTTGTCTTTACAGTTATGTAATATAACGATGATGAGTAAAAAGGCTTAAATTGCATTTTTCAGAAAATAAAAATAAAATGAAAAAAAATAAAGACCTGCAACAATAGGTGTGCAACCTTACTAAATAGAATAACTTTTTATTATTATATATAAAAATAATAATTTATATAAATTAAAATAAACAAATATCATATAATCTCTTTATAAAAAGGTAGATCCAACCGTGAAAATTTGTTAAAAAACATATTCCATTTTAGTATAACCCGCATTTTTACAAAAGATTTTTCCAATACTTGTTTACTTAAAACTTGTACTATTACTCCAAATTTATTTGTGAAAAGTTATAAAAAAAAATAAGATACACTTGAAAATAATCTTTTTTTTTTTTTAAAAATGCTGCACAAATATGAATACACATGACTTGTAAGTGTATACCAATAATACATAGCTCACAGAAGATATCTCCTCATCAAAATATAGAGAGAAAATCTCAAATAAATTTACATTTGGAAATGCCAATATAAGTTACAGTGGATGATTTGGATTCAGAAATGAGTTAAGATAGTTTGAGAATAATAAAATAAAATATTATTAGAATATTATTTTTTAATATTATTAATATTTTAAAATTTAAAAAAATTGAATTATTTATTATATTTTGTGTGAGAATTTAAAAAAATTGTAATGATGAGTTGAAGTGAGTTTTGAATCCAAACTATCAATAATTATATAAATGAATTTTTATTACTTGATTTGATATATCTCATGTTGTTAGATAAGATTTGACTTTCTATACAAAGATACGCTGATTTTGTCAATTTATTTGTAATTAGGATTCTTAACATTTCTCACAAATCTCATATTGTCTTTTTATTTTTTCTTTATTTTATTTTTTTGTATTTTTTTTTAAAAAATATATTAATATACTAAAAGTCAATTTCTTAATTATTAAATTAAAAAATTAAAAAAAATAAATACATAACGGTCAAAATAAACAACAAACTCAAACGACATACTAAGTACATTTGAATTAATTAGAACATGTACGTGAAGTAGCACATGATGTCCATGGTATTGTGATATTTTGCATCTCTTTGCGTGCAAGGAAGGCTATATAGTACTATATGGTTTAGAAAAACTCAATATTATTTGAGAAATGCAGCTTTCATTCCTTGATATAATTCTTTTCTTAATAAAACTTATTTGATGGGAATACGTTATTCAATGTCCAACACCAAACGCTTCGATATTATTAATGAACATAAAGACCAGATCGAGGTCGACCGGAGTACTCAAGTCATGCCATTTATTTCGTTTTAATTCTAGAATTTTAATTAATTTGTTTTATAAAGTAAATTAATTAAACCACCCATTTAAATTTTTAATTACAATTTTGGTTTACAGGTCCATGAAAACTATACTTCTACAACTGATCTATAATATTTCGCTTAATCTAAAGCAAGTACTAAAACTGAACTCAAACCCCACAAAGCCTAAGCTGCTGATTTCAATCAAGCATTGGTGATAGGTCATGTATTTGTAATACTTCATCATTTTTTGATACATTTAGAGAGGGGGGTTTTGAACCCAAGATTTCTAAGGTTAGAAGTTTATGCCAATCAAGCTGCCACATATCTTTAGCCCGTCCATGTTATATATAAAAGACATAAAAGAATGAATAAAATATCATATTATTTGAGAGGCCAGGCGTTATTTTTGTTCTTTATGATGATTTTTAAGAGGCTATCACATGACTCAAATCTGACTTAAGGAGTGTCTGCGTCTTTCTATTATCTAGACTCATGATCCTCCTTTCGGATTGACAACAAATAAAATAAAACGTACTATGATCATCACGTCCAAATAGAAAAACAACGTGCCAATCATCCCAGCTCCTACCTTTTAAATCCAGTAAAGAAAGTATATATATATATAGGTACATGTCTATATCCGTATTTTACTTTTGCCTTGAAATTCTAACAATACGTCCCGACATGTCGCTCTTAAATTCTTAATTGTGGTTGTATGCCACTTTACCTAGAGTCCACAACTTTAGCCAAATTCTGATATTTCAAAAAGTGCCAAATATCTGTCTAATAATTAATCATTGAAGCCGGAGGACTTACTTAAGTAATTTGGTCGCAATCACAAGGACCTCCTTGTAATCTGGACATGCAACAAAGTGACCCTAGCCTTTTGCTTTGTCAAACTCAATTCCTTAACTTTCTTCCAATATCATACAAACGCGCTTTGAGTACTCGAGACTACTACTCATAAAATAATATCATTTTCTTCATAAAACTCGACTTCATCTTTTCCTTTTCTATTACGTACAATCATCTTCCCCTTTATATACCTTGCTCTCTCCCCCTCTCATCCTCCATGAACAACCCCAAAACATACCTGTAGATCATCTCTCTCTCTCTCTCTCTCTCTGTCTCTCTCTCAGCTATCAAACCGGAATTAAAACCCTGTCTCTCATGAGCCAACCAATAGTAAATATGGAAATGGAACCAAGTCCACCAATGGTGGCCAAGAAGTTGTGGAACATGGTTCGAGTCGTACTCTTCATGCTAAGAAAAGGCATATGCAAGAGCAAGATAATGGGGGACCTCCATCTGATGCTCAAGCGCGGCAAGCTCGCGGGCAAGGCCCTAGCCGACAACCTCACCCACCACGACCACTTCTCTGCCTTGAGCTGCCGTTCCAGCGACTCTCTTGCCTTCGTATCCCCGCGCGAATATGAGTTCAGCTGCAGCAACAGCCCCGCCTATCATCACCGCCCCGCCATCTTCCATTTCAACAAGCGCAATAAGCACCATCACTTCTTTTCCGCCGCCTCCTCCAAGTCCGCCTATCGCTACGACGACGTCACCACCGCCACTGCATTTCAGAAGGTGCTTGAGATGCTGAACAATCACGACAACACGGCGCCGCCGGTGGATGCATCGCCGATGGTGACGTTACCTGGGTTCGGAAGGAGTCCGATGGTGCGACAGCTGAGAGTAACAGACTCGCCATTTCCGTTGAAAGAAGATGGAGATCATGATCATTGCGGCCAGGTGGATAAGGCTGCGGAGGAATTCATCAAGAACTTTTACAAAGACCTCACGTTGCAGAAAAGAAAGACTGCCGGCCTCGAATCACCGTACCGTGACATGATGTGGGGTCGATGAAGAAATCAATCATTAATCTTCGCAACAGTGCTAGCTAGCTGAATGCGATCATATCTCGCCAGATCGATCGAGTTTCATCATGTACTACTACTCGCAGTAGTAAACCTTTAATATATCCAACAATTTCGCAACACTACTACTACTACAACTGTGATCAATTTCTCGACAGCTAATGCATCGATTTTCTGCAATTTGCAAATGACTTCAGAGTCACATGATAATTAATTTCCTTCATGATGATATCTGATATTATTATAGCCCTTTATTGGTTAATTCACAGATTTCTTTTCATTTCCTTTTGACCTTCTTCTTGGATCTACTAGCTGTTTCAACGTCCATGCATGCGGATAATAGAAGAGTAAAAGAAGGGAGAAAAAAAGAAGAAGATTTCATGAATTTTGCTTTCTTTAAAACTAATTACTAGCTTGTGTTGCACTTCTTTTTATAAAGTTCTTATATATATACCTACTACGACCAGCTTGCTAGCTGTATAAATAAAGAAGATTTAAATAAAGTGCTAGCTAGCTAGATAGCGTTATGTTTGTCGTCAAGCAGTAGTGTAAAATTTTAATGTACTGCTTTTCAAGGTTGGTGGGGTTGGAGCTTTCGATTTATTATTAGGTGTGTGTGTGTATATATATATATATATAATATAGATATATGACTAGCTAGGGCTTTCTGTCCATGCATGTTGTAGCTAGTCAATTCCCAAGCACAATGAATTTATGGTTATTTTACTTTTTAGTGGTTCTGCTTCATTACTAGTTGAGCGAGCTAGCTGTTACCATACCAGTACATTTTAGTGGTGATCCTCTTTGCTTTTGTTTTCCCACACATGATTGCCATGCTCTCTCTCTCTGATTGATCTTCTTTTTAATTGCTTTACTTTAATTGAGATTAACATGATATATATTCATGATAAGATTATTAATATCATGTTAATATGCTTGAGTAGTAGTACTGAAGAACTCTAGTTTGAGTCTAAAGTTAAACACCAAACTTGTCAGAATTGGTTTATGTATAATTGACAGCAATAATTATATATATATATATAAATGTTTTCTCTTTAATTTGGGTTTCTGTTGCTTAAATAAATAAATACCCAAGGAAAAAGGGGAATAGAAAAAGAGAAAGTAATGCAAAGTTGGTCTTGCATGATGATGTTATAGCCAACTCGAAAGGGAAGAATCGTCCCTACCCTCACAAAAAGTACAACAAAATAAAATAAAATTACTGTATGGATGAGTACTTGGCCTGTCAGGATTCAATATTATAAAAGGAAAAGTGATATAAATTTATAAATTATGTCTATATATTTATTTTATAATAAAAATAATTTTATAATTTTATATATTATATCAAGTTATAATTTTATAAAATCTCTTTATATCTAAAATATTTTTCTCATAAAAATAAAGCAGGGAATAGTCACAAGCTAGGAGATGAACCTTATATTTTATGTATAGATAAATTAAAGCTCGTTTAGAAAGATTGAACCGATGATAGTGTTTGCATGCATGCATGAACACTGTGGATCTTTTCGAATCTAGCTGGATGAAACTAGAGATCATGTCATGTACGTACAATATTGATGGAATTGATTGTACCAATTAATATACCAAGAGATTCTGGTAATATTAACCAGATCAACGACATCAATAATAATATTGGATGAAGTTAAAATTAAACTCTCAATGGGCTGAGCTGGCTGAGCTCCAATTAATGCTAATTTTGTTTTTTTTTTTTTGAGAGGCGTTATTCATAAAAAATTAATAATACCTCACCTTTCTCCGTAGCTATCACTATAACACATTTGGTTTTTAGTGACAGTTAATAATTTGTGATAATCCCTAAATCGTCATTAAAAAATATTTTCTGTGACAGTTTTTGAAAACTTACTAAAGACGGATGAGATTTTTTTTACGTTCCAACGAATGAGAAAATTACGTTCGAACGTCACACATACGTTCGGACGTATGGCTACGTACGTGCGAACGTGAAATTTTTTTGGCGCAAACGTTTGAACCTTAGTAATTAACGTCCGAACGTGAAATTTTTTAGTGCAAATGTTCGAACCTTAGTAAATAACGTCCGAACATTACTAATAAATTTAAATTAAATATGTTATAATTTTAAATTTATGTGGTTTTTATATTGCATAATTTGGATACAAGTCTACAAAATTGACTTGTATACATTTATATATACACAATTTGTAAAATTGTGTATATATAAATAGACTATATAGACTATAATAGTATATACATTTATAGTTACTATATAGTAACTATAATATATTATATAACATTAATACATAATAGTAACTATTTATATGTTCTAAATAGACTATATAGTAACTATAATATATTATATAACATTAATATATATTATAGTTACTATTTATATGTTCTAAATAGACTATATAGTAATACATAATAGTAACTATTTATATGTTCTAAATAGACTATATAGTAACTATAATATATTAGATAACATTAATATATAATAGTAACTATTTATATGTTCTAAATAGACTATATAGTAACTATAATATATTATATAAAATTAATATATAATAGTAATTAATGAAATGAAGTTGAGAGATCATTAATGAAATGAAGTATATTTCCATAAAAAAAAAACAAAAAATTAACTTAATTTTCTGAATTTTTAACGTTCTAACGTTAATTTATTATGTTCGAACGTTCCAAATTTTTTGATGAAAAATTTTTCGCTCAATTTTATCGTTCAGATGTTATTACATATATGTTCGAACATTCCAAATTTTTTGGTGGAAAATTTTCCGCTCAATTTTATCGTTCAGATGTTATTACATATACGTTCGAACGTTAATACATTGTTGGCGGGAATTTTCTCGCTCGATTATCGTGTTACGTGGTGAGCTTTTTCTTTCAAACAATTCATTTAAACGTTCGAACAAGAATATTAAAAATTTAACCGGAAGGAAGTAACGTTCGAACGTATAAATGAATCGTTCGAACGTTAATTGGAATGAAATGTTATTTGCATGAAGTCATGCACGGGAGGAAAGTAGAAAATCATTTCTGCTATCCCGTTCGCGAAATAGAGAGGAGAGATTGTTAAGAGAGGCGATTGAGTGAGATAGAGGGTTAGAGTGAGAGTGAGAGGCGATTACAACTAGAGTGAGAGAGGGTGATTATTGAGAGTGAAGATTTTGGAACTATTTTGGTAAAGAAAAACTATTTCTTCTATTATTTCTAATTTAGATTATTTCTCTTGTATTTTTTGTTTTTATAAATATGTATATGTCTCTAACAAGTTAGTGTAGTTTTTTTTTTTAAGGATTGATTATTTTGGCAACTTGAAAGCTTATATTTTGTAAGAGGATATTAAAAAGTGCTAGGTATATTTCTAAACTTTAGTTATATATGTTTATGAATTTTGTGGTGAGAATATTGTGAAATTGTGGTAATATTGTGAAAATATTATGTTATATATTAGAAATATCATATATTATTGTTTATGAATTTTTGTGAATATATTGTGAGTTTATGGTGTTTGTTGATGAATTAATATGTATAATATATTGTTGTGAAAATATTGTGAGGAATAGGAAATTTTGTTGTGATTATTGTTTATTAAGTACAATATTGCATATTTATGAATATTGTTATGTCTTGAATTTTAAATGTTGTGATTAAGGTTTATGAATTGGACTTGTGGTAATATTGTGAAAATATATTTGAATTAATATATCTAATATATTGTTGTGAGAATATTGTGAGGTTTAGATACTTAGAGGGATATGGATATATATGAGATGCATGTGATTATATGTTCATTAAGTATAATTATAATGGACTTTTGTGAGTTTATTGTGTATATTGATGAATACAAATGTTTATGAATATTGTTGTTGGAATATTGTGAGGTTTACAAAATTTTGTTGTGGAAATTATTGTGTTGTTGAAATGTAGAAATAATATTGTGAAATGTTTATTTATATTGTTGTTGGAATATTGTGAGGATTTTAAATGTTGTGAATATTGTTATTGATGAATGAATATGTTTAGAAATATTTTGTTATGTTGAGATTTTATTTGTTAAACTTAGAGGGATAACACTAAAGCCTAGTTTGGATAGTGAGAAGTGTTGTGAATAGTTATGAGTAGAGATTGGAGTGAGTTTGTGGGTCCCATTGAAAGTGTTTTGAGTTGTTTGGATGTATGAAATATGTTGAGTTGTTGACTTTTGGATAGATAGTTGAAAAAGGTGTGGGTCCCATCAATGATTGATTTTTTTTTAATAATGATGAAATCATAATTTTATTTATATATAATATTGATAAATATTATAGTAATTTTATTTTTTATTTATAAATAATAGTGATAAATATTATAATGATTTTATTTATTTTTATATATAATAATGATAAATATTATAGTAATTTTATTTTTTATTTATATATAATAGTGATAAATATTATAATGATTTTATTTTTATATATATAATAATGATAAATATTATAATAATTTTATTATTATTTTATATAAGAATAATAAATATTATACTAATTTAATTTTTTTATCTATATATAATATATAATAGTGACAAAGAGGGAGAGAGGAGTGCTTGTACGAAAGGCCTTTCATTGGGGAGCATGCATTGATGGAGATGGACAACCTCTGACAGTGCAAACAGTACTTTGAAGAGAGATTCAGATGTTTGAAAATACTTCAAACCTGTTTGGATGTAAAACTACTCTCCACCGTACAGAGTAATCTCAGAATACTTGAGATATCTCCAACACCCAAACTCAGCCTAAGTATAATAAATAAATAATAAATTTTCTATATAATAAATAAATAAGTCTAAGTAGTTATAATATCAACTAGTTAAGACTAAGTATGAACTAGTTATAATATTGTGAAAATTACAACTTAGAGTATAGTAAATAAATATTATAATAGTAACTCAACAAATAAATAAGTATCAACTAGTTATAATGTTAGACTTATAACAACTTAGAGATAATTAAGTATAATAAATAAATAATAAATTTTCTATATAATAAATAAATAAGTCTAACTAATTATAATATCAACTAGTTAACACTAAGTATGAACTAGTTATAATATTGTGAAAATTACAACTTAAAGTATAATAAGGAGAATAGTCAGAAGAAGAAGATGAAGTAAAATCTGGGGAGGAAGTGGATAAGGAGGACGAAGAAGAGGTTGATGACGACGACGAAGATGCTATTGAGGGAGATTCTGAAACAAGTATGAAAAATACATCCGAAAATAAAGAATAAAAGTATTAAATATTTTATTCATATAGGTGACTATAAAATATTTAACTTTTCAATAATTTTTTCTAATTACTTTTTTTTATCATATTAATCATGCCTCAAGAATGCCGCCAAAACGACAACGAAGAAATTTGCCCCCTCCGCCTAGTCCAAGTCCCGAACCTATTGAGGACTCCCCACCCGAGTGTTTCCCTCCTGAAGATCAAGTGCAAACGCAAGAGAACGATAATCAATCGACACCTACCAGTAAGAAAATAACAACATAGTTAATTATATTTCAATACTTTTATCTCAATAACTATATATATAATTATATTATATCTAATAGTTGATGCATCCGCTCGACGCGGTCGTGGTTATACACGTGGCGTTTCTCTTAAGAAATGTTGAAGGCATGGAAAACTCAAGATCAACATTCCTGATAATTCAACTAGAGGCGTGGATGATAGTGCAGCAGCGCTTTCCTCATATATTGGTACAGTTGTTCGAGCTTATGCTCCATTTTATGTGCGATCATGGCAAGATGTTTCGCTCGAGATTAAGGAGCACATTCGGAGCCGTGTGCTGGTGAGTTTACGTTGAGAGTACATTTGTTGTATACTAGATTAGTATATTATATTTTTGACGTAATTCGCTTATTAGGATGAATTCGACCTCGACATTGGCCGTAGCGAGGATTTGAGAACTGTGAATGGGTTGATGGCTACAGCATTCCGACGTCACAAGGGACGATGTCATGACCACTTCAAGAAGTTTGAGACGGTTGAAGAGGTTGCGCAATCTCCTTTCCAACAGATAAAGTTAGACGATTGGAGAAAGTGTTGTGATCTTTTTGCAACTTCAAATTATCAGGTATTCTAGATTAATAATATCTAATGATTATTTACATATATATTTGGGCTATATATTTTATGTATATATATATCAATTAACATTTTTAATTAATTTTGTAGCATTTAAGTTCTACGAATACTAATAATAGATCCGTTTTGACTGTCCACCACCCTGCTGGTTCAAGATCATTCCACCATCTTGCTGAGAAAATGGTAATTAATAACATTATAGAATATATTTATTTATTTAACTATTTTTATTTAAGTTCTAATATTATCTTTTTAAAATTGCTAATGTGGCTTTGTTAGAAACGTGATGATCCAGAAAATTTTTCCCTCATTCATGTCTATACTGCTGCTCACACTAATGAGAGTAATGAGTGGATGGATCCTATCGCTGCAGATAATTATGTAAGCATTGTTATTTTTGTTAAATAAATTATGCAACATGTGAAAATTTTATTTTTTATTTTTTATTTCTTTTAATTCGTTACTTATTATGTGTTTTCTTTGACATAGCAGGAAAAAATGATAGAGATACAGTCAGTTTCTGGGGAATCCTCTCCGAGTGACATAGACATATTCACGCAAGTGCTCGGGCCCAACTCTATTATGACAAGAGGTTTGGGATGATCTTTCAAGCATTCTGGTTCATCCTCTTCATCCTCTTCGACTTCACAAATTAATAATCTTACCAAAGATTTGGAAGCCGCACGACACGAGAATGAGTATATGAGGTCGAGGCAGCAAGAGTTGGAGTCCCTCTTAGAGCGACAATCTCATTTAGATATGCTTTTGCAGGACCAACAGAGAGACCAGGAAGAAAAAATGCTCAATGAAATCCAACAGAAAGTGCAGCAAGAGATGATGGTGCAAATGAAGCGTGTTATGTCATTGCAACAGAAGCGGGGTGGGCGAGGAAAGAAGAAATGAATTCTCTCACTTTAATTCGTGTATATAACTTTTACTATTTAATTTTAGAACTTTTTAAGACATTGTTAGTTGTAGAATATTTATGGTGTGTAATATGATACAATTAGTATGTTTCTTAATTTCTTAATTTTATGAAATTAGTGTATTTCTTATCTGTACGTTCGAATGTAAAAAAAAAAACTTTCCAACAAGATGTCATGTTCGAACAAACGTTCGAACGTAAATATGCGATTTGACGATTAACGTTCGATGAAACCTTCGAACGTACCATGTTCGTTCGAACACTTCTTCTTAAACATTTGAACATACGTCCGACCGTTATCCTCGTTACGTTCGGATGGTGTTCCCATAACGTTCGAACAAAAATTTGAATGTTTAATGCGTTCGAACGTATAAATGTCCGAACGTAAATATTATACGTTCGAACTATAATCAATCAACGAAGGTCAACTTATGACATTCGAACATAAATTGCTTGGGTTGGCGTTCGGACGTAAAAATTTACATTCGAACGTTACTTTCTGTGACAGTTTTCAACCGTCACAAAAAATATAACGTTCAAACATCACTTCGAACAGAACAACTCCAACCGTCACTAAAAATACTTTTAGTGACGGTTCAACAGTAAAGTGTCACTAAATGTATTCGGTGATGCACCTTAGGTGACGGTTTGAAATCGTCACCAAATATCTTTAGTGACGTTTCTTTAGCTTTTCGTGACGGTTTTCTCTGTCACAAAAGGTAAATTATGTTGTAGTGTATTCTGATTATTAGCGTTGTCTGTCACCTCCTTGGAATCCTTCAGGTCATTCAATACATATCTTTTCTTGTCCATTTATTCCCTTAACTTCTTTAATAGATCCACATTTTTCTTGCATGGTAAAATTTTGAGTAATTAATTAATAGGGTGAGGTGTGGACCGCAGCAAAGCATTTTCACTTTGAAAAATGTTATTTATACAAGCTCCATCAGGGACCAATTTTGTTGGCCGGGATGATATTAATGGGCAGTACCATGTGGCACTACTATGTCATTTTGTAAATATTAAAAATACTAGATCAAAGTACACAACGGAAACAATATTACCTCCTCATTGGAAAATATTTTAGATCTAGTATGGTTATTCCATGGATTTCTATTGTAGTTGTTGTTCATTCGAAATCCTCCAATATTGATGGTGGAGTGTGTTACGTGATAAAATCAGAGCAACACTCACAAAATCTACAGCCTAGATGTCGGGACTAGAAATACCGATACATTGAGAGAGAGAGAATATATTTGTGGTGCAAGTGAGTCATCATCCAAAAGGGGGGAGGGGCCCTTTAAGTGTAAACTCCAGTTGGCCATTAAGGTTCAGCCATTAAAGCTCATGAAGTGGCTTGATAGGCACTTCATAACTCCCAAGAGAATGGGAAAGGGGCGTCCACTATGGATGTCCAATTATTACAGTAAAAGAAAAATACTCCTAATCACAAATGGAATGCACAAAAAAAATATCATAAATTGACGTTACTTAATTGTCAAATTATAATTATTTTTATTGTAAATAGATCTAACGAATCAAATAAAGTTATGTCAATTTGTAGCTATATTGTTTTTTATGTAATTCTTTTATGGATATATCAGTACTCTTTGTAAAATTGGTTAATGAAGGATCCCGTCCCATAGCATGACTCATCTTCTTCTTCTCTTGTCTTGAGTCTCCAACTTAAATCACAAAACTCTCCATTTAGATTTCTGGAATATTTGGTTTTATTTTCATGATTTTTGATAGGGGTGTCAAGTCGTATTAACGGGTCGTGTTCGTGTCGTGTCAAGGCATATATATTATACTATATGGATCAACCTGAACACGATCCGTTAAGCTTATCGTGTCAAAATTTCAAACCCGAACATAATCCATTAAAATAACGGGTTGTTTCATATCAACCCGTTTTGACCCGTTTGTGAATACTACGAAATAGGTTAACATGACACAACCCAACTCATTTTAACCCGTTTATATTATTGAGTTGAACAAATCCGAAATTAAGCCATTTGACCTGATTAAGTTTAGCATAATTTTATATAAGTGTTAAAATCACAATATCTATAAAAATATATAACTAACTACTACAAGTCTAAAATTACAATCCAAATAATAAAAATATCAAAATTAAAATTTCAACAATTTTACTTTTAGGTATAAGAGTATAATTACAATTTTAAAATTCTTAATGGGTCATAACGGGTCAAAATGGGTTGACCCATTATCTAGCCGTTAAACAATCGTATTTTAACGGGTTAACCCATTTTGATCTAAACTCGTTAAGACTAAACCCAAACCTGTTATTATAGTGTCATGTTCGTGTTAGGTTAACAAGTCATGTCACATATTGTCATCCCTAATTTTTGATTTTTGGATTTCATGATTTTCTCACGATTATTGCATATTTTTCAATTTGAATTATGAAAAATGTTATATCGCACGACACTTATAAAACACGAAAGGCACGACACTTATAAAACACATATGAAATGTCCAATTTATCCTTCTTTAAAACAGAACCTCATGTGTTTTTAGATCATCCTCATTCCTCACCCACGAACATCAGCCGCATTTCTCAGACCCTTCTCGGCCATGGTTGCTGCATCTGCATCAAACCCACATCTGCATTAGACCCTTCACGTACTTCAATCTTTCACTTCTTTTACCCTCTTATGCATTTTTGTGTGTGTGTACTGACTATTTGGAAAAGATTATGAATTCTGACCATGTTGAGAAAATGCTTCTGATGATCCTTTCTCTATGGTGTAGAACGACAATCTTGCACCATTAAAAGTTGAAATTTTAGAGATTCTAAGTGAAATAAGAGCTCTCTCTCTCTCTCCCCTCTCTGGTTTCCGTGCGACGTCCTCAGATTCTGCTTGGAATCGGACAAACATATGAAACGTCAGGATATGCAACACAAGATTACCTGCTCTTGTTCATGACATATAAGATGCAATGTTCCTAACATACATCTAGCATTATGCAATATTCGCAACGAATAGTTTTTTTTTTAGCAATACTATGCACCAAACTTATAATGTTCCAAATAATTAAAACGTAATCCATTCATGCTTAATAAAATAAATATCCACGATTACAGTACGGGTCTCATAAGACTATAATCTCAAAACATTGGATACTTGGCTCCATAATTACATTGCCAAAATATACTATTGGGCTAGTTCGTTGAGTAACTCACAAAACTCGACTAATGATGCCGGAATATTATCCAAAGACCTAACTATGGAGGCTGCAAGCTCCGCATTATGTCCGCGGCTTTTAATCAACCTCCTCCAGTCTGCCAGTGTCTGCTCCCTACTCTAATCCTAACACATCGCCTACCATTTAGGAGAAACGGTAGTTGAAACTACTATGATGAGATTTGATTACAATTCTCAGCAAGTTAATAGGAAACTTCCACACAGGTTAATTATGCATGCATGGCAATAAAAACATAAATGCATAATCAAAGTCGTAAGTAAGCATATCATAACTTGATATATAGCATGGCATAAATGACATAATTTGACGTGTACATGAACTTAAAACATAACATGAACTAGCAACATAATATGAACGTGAACTTGAAATATAACATGAACTTGAAACATGGCATGAACATGAACATATATAATTTAAACATAAACTTGAACATAACATGAACCTGAGCATAACATATCATAACCATGAACTTGAAACATAGCGTGAACTTGAACATGACATAACATGAATGTGAATATAAACTGATATGAACGTGAGATTGAAACATAATATGGACTTGAAACATAGCATGAACATGAACATACATAACATGAACGTGAACTTGAATATAACATGACATAAACGTGAACTTGAAACATAGCATAAACTTGAACTTGAAACATAACATGAACTTGAAACATAGCATGAATGTGAGCATACATAATTTGAACATGAACTTGAGCATAACATAACATAAACGTGAACTTGAAATATTACGTGAACGTGAACATAACATAACATGAATGTGAACTTGAACATAACATGAACGTGAGCTTGAAACATAATATGGACCTTAAATATAGCATGAATGTGAACATACATAACATGAACGTGAACTTGAACATAACATGAACCTGAACATAACATGACATAAACGTGAACTTGAAATATAGCATGAACTTGAACTTAAACTGAAACTTAATTTTGCATGAACTTGAACTGACTTCTTTATTTGACATGAACTTAAACTTGAACTGATTTCTTTACTTAACATGAACTTGAACTTGAATTCTGATAATCAAAATGATTCCATCGGTCGTTTCGTTAGGAATAGTGAACAATCAGAATGATTCCGCCCAACATATTCCGTCAGAGATACTCAGATAATCAGAATGATTTCATCATGAGTATTTTAAATAAGATACCCTAACAATCAGAATGATTAAGCTAGGAGTATCTACATAACTGAACTTGAGCTGAATTCTCTACTTAACATGAACATGGATTTGAATTCTGATAATCAAAATGATTTCGCTAGTCGTTTCGTCAGGAATAGTGAACAATCATAATGAGTCCACCCAACATATTCCGTCAGAAATACTTAAACAATCAAAACGATTTCATCATGAGTATTTCAAATGAGATACTCAAACAATCAAAATGATTACGACAGGAGTATCTGCATAACTAAACTTGAACTGAATTCTAACAATCAAAATGATTTCGCCAGAAGTACCTCACGTGAATTACAAATGGAGATGCTCAGACAATCATAGTGATTACATTGTGAGTATCCTAAACATAACTGCCTTGAACGAAACTCAAAAGATATGACTTACTTGAGATAGAAATATTTCGTAACATGACACAACGTGTAGCAGACAACATACTTAATATGACATACTTGCAACAGTAAATACTACATGACATACATGTAACATATGGCATACTTAACTTAACATGGTATACTTGCAATGTATAGCAATACGCGACAGAATATTTTGTATAACAGATGAATAATGTGTGACAGAGTAAATTCTGTATAACAGATAAATATGTAATGACTTGACATGACACATATGATAACATACATGCATACATACACTGTTGATCCTTATCACTCATACATATTAAACTGCTAGTAAGTTAAAAACTAACTTACCTCGATCATCACGTTCTACTAGAATAAAATGCGAAACACGAGGAATTGAAAATAGTGATTCTAAAAATTAAAAATTTAATCACTAACAATTAGAATCATGAAAACAAGCTAATAAAATTATTATTTTACTCTCTATATGTGGAAAAATGACTATTTTACCTCTAACTTAAGGATTTTACATTCTAATTCAAAAACTTTTCAAAATTTACATTTTTCATGTAAATTTTTTCCTAAACTCAAATATCAATTCAGAAAAATTTAAAACAAATCACAACTATGGAAAGCACACTTGGCCGAAACATCCATAAGATTTTTTCCTTGATTTTTGTCGTAATTCTTCTAATTTTAAAACTTATGATCAAACCAAATTTTTGCAACAAAGATCTTCCTATCCTAAGTTTAAAAAAAAATCATACTTAAAACATCCAACAAGAACTTAATGATCATCAACCCAAAATATTTTAGTAAAAGGATTCAAACTTTTTAACTAAAAACAAACCCTTGAATCACAAGTTTTGATCTTATTCAAAACATATCCAAGAATTCCAAAAAATTAAATCTTATTTCTAACATATTCATAACATTATCTTAAGATCAACCATACTTTAAATAATCAAATAAAAGTCACCAAAATCACAAAATCACCAACATCACATGGTTTAAACATGTGTCCTAAAGAAGATCCAATGATCAAACTTAAAATCACATGGCTAAAACTCAATAAAATATGGATCTAACCCAAAAACATCAAATTTTAAGCCTAACCAAAATCCTCTTGCATAGAAAAATCATATCTTTAAAATTAATACTAAATATTTTCAAAATAATATTCTAACATGTATATAAGAGACTTAGGATCATCACATAAAAATATCAAAGCCTTTGGAGTACGATTATACCACGAAATATTTAAACTTTCACAAAACAAAAACTATTTTTTCACTTCTAGTTTTCAAGTTTTTAGATCTAAGGAAATCTATCATAAAAAACTTTAGTCATGCAATAAAACCTAAATGAACATTCATAAATACATGTTAACAACACTCTATTAAATTTTCGAACCAAGATATGTCTATTAGCTTGGTCAAAAATTTCAAAACATAACATACTCTCCAGTTTCACGCCTAGAATGAGCTTTCCATGGTTAAAAATACTTTTGACCAATCAAATGAGCATGGAATGAGACTAATAAGATATCCACGGAAACTATACTCAAAGACGAACAACTTTATTAAGGAGTTATCGAGCTAAAATACCTACAAAGGGTCGAAAATATCCACTCAAAAGGACCCATAAATCTACTTGAAAGAGCTCTGTTGAGTTTCTCTCTAGGAACAGGGTGGAGAAGTGATGAAAGGGAGTGAAATGTGTCTTGCATAATTTAAGACTTCTGGAGGGGGAAGTTATGGGCTTGAATGACCCTTGATTGAAGGTAGCTATGTGACATAAAGTGAAGAATAGTGAGGGGCAAGGGTTGCTTGCAGTAGCTTTGAGGTATGGAGGTTGATGAGATGGATTTCTCCTTCACATCAAGGTACTATTGGGTGCAGCCAAGGGCAATTGATGGCTTGCTATGTGGGGGAAGAAATTTCTTCAAGAAGTTTTGCTAGGATGGCCAAATTCGTGGGCCTTGGTGGGTCTCAACTAAGTGGGTTTCAATTTGGGTTTAAATGGGATTTGGATAGGTTTTGGGATGCTATCCAACCCAAATCCAATTTTTCTTGGCCTAATCAAAATTTTAAAGTTTAAAAGGTTGGATAATTATATCATAACAAGGATTTGATTAATTAATAGCATGTGAAAGTGATTTAATTAAGTGATTAAACACAATGCTAGAAATTGGATTAAAAAGGGTTTGGAGACCAACTTTAGGGTTTGGGAAACTGTTTAGGGTTTCGGTTTCAACCAAGTTTTTGGGGTTTCAATTGGATTCCAACCATTTATGATTTCGCTAGAATTGAAACCCTCTTTGGTCTGGTACAATTTGGTTGATCGGATGAAACAAAGTTTTGCTTAGATGGCATGATCTCATACATTGATTTCTTTCACAAATCCATCTAATGGTTCCTCATGGTGCCAAGTGTCTAATACTATTCACTATTTGTGGCTAAGATCTTGCCATGTTTCCAAATAAAAATTCTCTAACCTAATTTGGATATTTCACAATGTGGTTTTGAAAACATTGCACTTGGTGCGTTTATCAAGATTACTATTTACACCAAAAAAAATGTATAATAAATTTAGTATTGAAAAATCCTAACTATCATATTAAACTACAGTGAAAATCGTTTACCAAAATTCAATCACGAAGTGCCCCTAAAAATAATTTCGCAGCTTCGAACAGGCGTTATGTCCGAAATAATGAAAATGAGTTATTGCGCCATAAAATCCTAAATAATCAACTGAATCTAATGGTGTAGACTATAACACATTTTGACACTTCTAACTATCTCAAATAATTAAACTCATAGTTCTAATACTATAGTGAGTGATAACACTGACTATGTTGACAAACTAAAACTTATATGATTGGTCAATTCATAAAAACTTATGGGGTTTTCACGAAATTCTTAAAGTCAATAGAAATTCTACTAGTAAATTTCTAGCGAGCTGTTACATTCCGTGCTCTCATTATTAAATTACAATGCAGTGGAAGAGCTTCCGGACTAAGATTAGACTCAAATGATTCATTTGTTGAAACCATTCATTGTTCTAAACTAGTATCCTCAATTTCGAATGTAATACCAGCAGTATACTACATGTACAACACGTTATACTAAATATTTACAAATCACTTACACACGTATTTTACCTAGAAAAATATGTTTATAAATTCCTTCCCTTGCACACATATTACACAGACTGGGGAGAGAGAGGTGATTACCTTCTCTTGGACGCATGAAATGCTGTGAAGGTGATTACTTGTTTTCGACGTTTCATGAACCTGGATGGGAGCATGAACGAGCAATACATAGGAGGGAGAAAAGCAAAAAGTCATAAATAGGCTTTTGATTTGACTTTTTATTGTTTTGTTTTATTTTTTATTTTTTTTTCCTGTACTTATCCACCTTGGCACATTTGTGCGTTTCATGCAGTACAGAGGGCTTCCCTATAGCAGCTCTCTTGAATTATATAAATTCAAGTCTGAAGGACGATGAATATGTGTTCGATTATACTTATCGTGTTATGCATTTGTACTTGGTTTTGATTTTTGTACGATGAAGGCAAAATTTACTAATGATCTATACCTATTTGCTTAGAGTAATGCCATATATAGTTTTCGGGTATGCAAGTTCTACATATTTTTATTAAAAAAAAGTGAAGTCCACTATTAAAAAATATTTCTTTTCACGTGGTTATAAATTTATCTACTTTTTTTCAAAAAGAGTACGTGAGGCTTGTACACCCCTAAAACTGCAAATATCATTTCTCATTCACTTATAGGGTGGGGACAACATATGTCACGGTTGAGTTAGAGCATTGTGCGTTGGCTATATACATAGTCCCCCCACAATGGGGCGGGTAGCAAGCCTAGTTGTCTGTGTAAATCTATTCAAACAATAAAAAATGGATAGAAGACTCTTAATTAAATAAAAACCTTAAACCTATTCAAAAATGGAAATTAAATCAATTAAGGAATACAAAAAAAATAGTTGTGTGCGCGTCTATGGTGGCTAAAACCGACCAGGCAACCCTTAATTCTACCCCATGTGGGTGGTGCCTAAATTAGCCATAATTTTCTTATCTTCAAAGATAATTAATAATTAAAATAAAATATTATTATTCCTTGAATTTTTATTATGAAAAATTATAAACTTGAGAATCAAATTATCAAATTAAAAATTTATAGATAAAAAACATCGTGATGCAAAACTCAACGACTAATTATGTGGTTAGGGAATACAAGAAATACAACTATTTGCGGCACTTAATTATACCACAAGAAGTAGCCTTTTTCGTTGCAAAGTAGCATTTTTGTCCAATTTTGATAGCTGCAAAGTGGTCGTGAAAGAAGCGCCACAAAAGGTATCTTGCGGCCATATTTATACATGGTCACAAATTCAACTCTATTGCAGCAATTAATGTTGTCGCTAATATATGTTATGTTGGCCGCAAAAAATCTACAGATGGTAGGAAATCAGAGCTTTTACCGACCAACATGGTGTCGTCACAAAATAAGTATTCTGACAAAAAAATATCTTTATAAATAGGCGTTAGTGTAGGCATAAGTAAACATTATTTCGAGCGATATTATGTGATGGCTTATGTAATTATTTCTATGATAATAGTTAGAAGTTTTGTACCAACTGATAACATAATTACGACGAATTGGTGGTATCGCAAATTGTTATTTTGGTTACGATTTGTGGGATAAAAACTTTTATCGTCCGCTTGCAATATTGTCATCGCAAGTAGAGCTTTCGATGCAAAAGGTTTTCTAGACAACCAAATTTTTGCTGAAAATATACAATATTAGTTTTTTCTCATCCACTTTCAGGAGTGTTTTTTGGCATTAGCTGCTCAAAAAACCTCTTTCGGATACTATTTATTTGGATAGAAGTTGCATGTCCAATAAATTGTATCTAAAATATTTTGAGCTTGAACAAAACTGTATAAAAAAGAAATTTCTGAACTAACAATTAATTGTCCATCTAGTGATGAATATATTTCAGCAACCTGATGAATAAATCTGTCCATTTATTGATGTATCAATCTGCCCATTTGAAAAGCAATGCTTAAACATGCAATTGGGTAAAGATGTAAGGAAAAAGTAGTCATATATATGTCAGTAACTTCAATACTATCATTTATATTCCAAGTATTCTATCCATACATAACTTCTATATCAAAAGAGACGTATTCATATAACAATTCAATAGTAGTAAACAACATTTAGAGCCTTAGCAGAATAATTACATGGTGCTATTAGCATTCCTTGTGTCTCTTCATTGAAACATGGTTGTTGGTTGTAGAATATGGTAGATCCCATCTTTGTTCATCTCCCAATCAGCTCTAAAACTTCATTTTCCTGCATCCAGCAATATTCTTATAATTAAATAATCATTAATAGATTAATATTCCACCAGATAAGTCATAATTTGTTTTACCATATGATGTTCAACTAAAATCTACCATAGATATTTAGGTGACAAGCTGAATATGTTCACCTAACAGCTAGTTATACTCTCATTTCTTTTTAATTCTAACTCTAGTGCACATGGTCAATACTCAGGATTCATGGCTAGACAACTACTGAAAAGTAAACTATTTGACATTACATGGATGCAAACCAGAGATCTTTAGTGTGTTCTAGTACTAGTGTGATGACCAACGACATCTTCATGCTAATCAATTGGAAATTATTTTCATTAAATAAGGCTTTAAAATTTAAAAAAAAAATTGAGACTATTTGATCCGAACAAAGTATAAGTATCACATCCGTGTTGGGTCTAAAACTAATTGTATTACATGTTTAAATCCAAAATAAGCTTTAATTTTTTTTATTCCTTTATTTCATCTCTAATGCTTTCAAGATCAAATGGACATGCATTAAGTTCTAACACTTTTGCTTTTTAATGAGGGTAAGCAAAAGAACTCCAATGGGAGTCTCCCTGGGATTGCTACTGTGACATTGAGTACGTCATAAACTTATCAAATTTTGTTTGCTTTTTCAACATTTCCCTTACACTTGCTTTTAATGCCTTAAGCTCGACCTTGTATTATTGTGCATCCTGTGACAATTCCCCAACATTTTCATGGTTTTGTTGGGTTCTTGACGCTCAGTCATCTGAATTTGGCCCATGCCTCTAGCATACCTCGATCTACATCCAGCACCTCTTTAAAGACCCATACCGTTACCTCCTTGGCTTGATTCTCAGGTTCCATTGCATTTAACCTCCTATCATTTGATTCTTCATGAATAACATTCACCATAGTTATATTCATCAATTCACATGATGAAATAAACCAATTTATAAGCAAAGATTTCTTTGAACTATGTAACTAAGGAAACCAACAACAACAACATCTGCACTTTACTCACATGAAGTTCTTCATCCTCCTCTATTACGAACTTATTGTCTCTTTTTAGACCATCTCGACTCTTTAAAGAATTCAACCAAGCTTGTTATACTGTCGTGCTGCAATTAAGTTTAACTCGAATCAATAATGCTAGACAATAATGACAAGAAGCTAAACTGAATTTCTTGTAGAATTTGTATGTGGCAATATATGAATTGCGGTCCTTACATTATGCCCTATTACATTTTCCTTCAAAAGTCAAACAAAAGACTTACAACCAGCAGTGTGGTTTGTATGTTGTTGTTTTCTATTTGCCTTATTTTGCAATGAGAATCTCTGTGAATAATAAACATTCAACACCAAAATAGTAAATCATGCAATGAAGATTCAGATAACACTAACTTAAAACATTGATGCTGGCTAGCAATCATATTACCATTGAATAATAAAAAAATGCTAAGTAAATACAACAACATTACCTTGAAGCCCTCACTCCCCCACCGCATACATAAGTTCTGTCATACCACTTGTTCTACCAGGGAGGTCTCTCCTGCCATTGCCGCTTTATGACTTGCATACCCAATATAGATTTTGTGTAGCTCATAGTGAAAGAGTTGAATCTCCTTCAAAGCTGGCTTGTAATTGTTCTTCATTGATTATTCCTCTCCCATTCTATGATAAAATTAGCCTAAACACCATAATATAAAATGAGACATATTATATTAATTATATTATAATTCCTAAAGTAAAAGGTATCACTAGCAAAATTTGTTTGTGCGGCTTACTCAGACACGATTACATAGCTCCACTTTCTCTCCAGCGGGCACATCACTCCATTGATGATAACTTATGTTAGCATGATGTTTCACTATCTATGAAACCCTTCTAGTAAATATGCTTGCATTTCGCATGACACCTTAGTATTTCCATTCTTGATGGCCAAAGGTATCGGTCCAAGCTTTCAAAACTTGTTAAACTTTATGCACTTTGCAAGCCCACGACCAGATTTCTTACTTGCTAATTACCAAAAGTGCCATGTCACAACCGGCACAAGAGCATAAATATAGTTGTCTAGGTTTAATAAAAATAACTAAATGCACCACTATTTAGCATGAATGTAGCACCTAGCACTCTACTAGTGTCAACCATCAGATTTGGGAACTCTGTTTCAAATACAGCATATGGTGATTGAATTGATTCATCTGACAATGAGTCAGTGTCATCTCTGAGTCTCAGTCCATTGGGTGTTGGTGATTGTGAATATTGGTTGGTTGATGAGGACCAATCCATGTACTTCCTCTAGCTAGTCCAGGTGTTCTTCCTAAGTTCTGACTATTCTGTGACAAACCAATTGGGTATACCAAGTGGCTAAGCTATATAAAGTCTAGGGAGAGTGCAGATGAATATTTACCATTCAGGAAGGATGTGAACATAGCACATAGTTAGCATATCCTTATGGATTCGGCTTGGCTCTAGTGGCACATTAACAGGAGATCTCCTGTTATGTTGCCACATTACTTGCTTTTATAATAAATGGCATTAAAAGTCCAAAACTCCCTTACAAATTTGAACCTTTTTTTCTCAACCATAGTAGTAAGAAATATAAAGAAAAACTATAGAACTAATATGCTAGCCTGCTTTGACCTTAAAGAACTAATCTACTACGCAACAAAAGTATGTGAGTGTGATAGTTAAGCCCATGTGAAGAGTGATATCTAATACCCTTCACATGGTCCCATCGATCTCCCTCTTTTTCACGATGGGATTTCACAAAAGAAAAATGATAGAATTACTACAGTATAACAACTTGTTTACAAATACATAATAAAATAATATTGACCTTAAATTTTATTTTGACTTTTACTTTTGATTTGATGGGTTTAATTTAATAAAAAATATTATTATATTTAAATTTGTATCTAAATTGTAAATTGGTTATAAGCCTATCACTACTCTTCACAAAATTTTAATGCCATTCAAGTTCCCTTCAAGAACAGAACGTGTTAAGTTTTGGATGATTTCGGTTAGGTTTGAATGTTAGTAGGTTCTAATGCCACTGTAGTTTTTCTTTACACTTATTGTTGCTGTTGTTGGAAAAAAATACTTGCCTTCTATTTAGGAAGAATCTATGAATTTCTAATTTCAACCCTGTATTTTAAAAGCAAGTAACATGGCAAGATAATAGGAAATTTCCAGTTAATATGCCATTGGAGGTAACCCGAATCCTATCCTTGTAGGATTGAATTTGTGGCATATCAACAAGCGAAACAATGAAGCCGAGCACAAAAATCACTTTCAGAATTAGGACTTGAAAAGGAGGAATTATTGTGCATAGCTATAAAGAAAAAACACTCATTTTCTAGCTTGTGCACTTAATGCTTAGAGTTTGAGTTCCCCAAAAGTTGCATGCATCAAATGTATGAGTGTCAATTTATCAAACCTATCATGCATCACAAAGATAATACACGTGTTTGAACTATCATCACAAACTCATATTCCAATTATTGGCTTCTGAATAAAACTAAGCACAAAACTAGGAAAACCCCATTATTATCATGGATATCTAACCATTTAGAAATCATCATATTCTCAAACCAACGCATATACGAAATGCAAATAGTGTTGAAACCTATAATTGCAAATGGGCTTTCCAAAAAATCATACATTCTGTTCAAAGATAACAAAATCAGGGTCTCATAACTGATGTTACCCACTCCTTTTCCAAGTTATTAAGGATATTGTTTGCCCACATTTACGTTTCAACACCCGTCATCGATGCTTGTCACCAGCCTTTCAAAATCCCAAGTTTTAGCTATGAGGTCTTTTTTTGGGATTGAAAGTACTGGGATCTCCAGATAGCCTCTTGCGTGTCTACTTGCCAAAGCTAGTAAAGGAAGATTATAACAAAGAAAGACAAACAGAGGATACACTGAAATTACGTATTTATCCCTCCAAATTTGAGCACCTCGCACTACATTTGCTTGCCTACCCCACTCTGTGTAAACCACGTTGAAAATTTAGCTTTATGCCTCATCTCAATGTTAGTAATATGTTCTTCCCTCAACTTCTTGTAGTACTCTCTAGGAAAAAAGTTCATATATAAAGTTAGGAAAAACACCCAAAAATAAAAACGTCTTTACAAATGTATTATAAGAGATAACGGTGGAAGTAGGCTCTTACTCAAGATAGTTTACAATCTCTGTGTAGTTATTGAGGATATACCATGTGGCAGGCTTAAATTGTTTCTTACCTAATTAGATAGGTATTGACAAGCCCAATGGCCGCAAATTCTGTGAGAAAATAGAGAAACCATTTGACTCACTATGTTGCAAACCCATATCAATGTTTCATTCCTCTAGAGTGAATCTAGTTGGAACATTATGAAGATAAATCTAGGAGAATGTCAAGCATTTTACATGAATATACGCATCTATAATGAATCCCTCCGAAAGGGCTTTGTTTTTTACGTACCGCTTAAATTTTCCTAAATACCTCTAGAAGGATACATCCACCTGTATTAAACTGATCCTGCAAGCATCAACTCACGTGGTAAAGGGATGGCAAGGTGGACCATCACATCAAACAAAGTTGGTGGAAATATCATCTCTAGCTTGCAAAGGATAAGGACAATGTCAGACTCAAAATACTGCACAACATATTTTTTAAATGTTCATGCACACAATTTCCAAAACAAATGAGTTAAGCTCCATCAATGTCAAGTGTACATCATGTCTTAAGGACCCATCAATGGTCGCGGAAAGTAACCTTTGCATGAAGATGTAGTAATTATAACTTTTCATTTTTGATATTTTATAATCATTAACATTAACATATTTAGAAATATTAGAAGCAAAACCATCAAAAAATTTGACACTATTCAACCAATCACAAAAACCTCTTTCTTTCATCTCCGTACAACACGAAATTGGTTTGGGGGATTGTAATTCAATCGCCAACTACTTTCAATTGTAAATATTTTTGTATACCAAGTTCGGTCAAGTTTCGGTGAGTATTGATATTTTTTTATTTAGTCTTAAATATTCATCAATGTACCGAAAATGTTGTCACAAATGTTATTTTCAATGTGCATGACGTCCAAGTTATGTCTAAGTCTTAGAGATGACCAATAAGGCAAGTGGAAAAAAAATATTCATTTTCGTCCAATTCAACTTCTCAGAGGCACGTTTCCTCTTCTTTTTTTTCTTTTTTTTTTTTAATCTTACCAAATTACACATGTCTGATGTTATTTAGTTGCATTATATTATCTCCAGAAATTTTTGTAGGTGGCTCCCAATGATCTTCCTTAACATTGAACTTGGATTTACTCGTTCTCCATATATGAGCTGATGGTAGGAACCGACAATGGCCTATGTAGAAATGCTTCTGATCATGCATCAACCACATCAAATCTATATCCAAATTGCATGTTGGACAAGTCAGCTTTCCTTTAATGCTCTATCCAGAAAGATTATCCTATGCGAAAGAATCGTTAAATGTCCATAATAAAGCTACATGTAATCAAAATCTTTACCCAACAAAGGCATTATATGTAGATATGCCATTTTTCCACAAATCAATAAGGTTGTCAAGCAAGAGAATATCATTCTTAGGTATTTTGGACCAGGAATTAGCAATGACAACATGAAAAACAGATTTTTCATACAAAATCAATGAGGCAAGTTGTATGAAACTAGAATCATTGGCCATATGCTGTTTGGTTTACTCATATTATTATACGGGTTGAAGCCATCACTAGCAAGACCAAACCTGACATTGCGAGAATTTTCAGTAAACTAAGGGTTCTCTCGATAAAAAATGGTCCAAATCTCAGAGTATGCAGGATGCCTTAAAGTGTTCTTATTCCCATCCCTTTGTGAATGACGCCACCTCATAGAAACTGTCGTGTTCTTGGACGTAAACAAGCTTTGCACCATTGGCTTCAATGAAAAAGATTGTAAAACCATTTGGGGTACTGGTCATCTCTTATGTGTGGTAGGCAACCACCTGGATACCTTATACTTATGGCACGATTGTTTGTTGGCATTTTCCTTCTAATATAGTATGCAATTATTTGGACGTACATGTATTTTTGTGTAATTAAAGCCCAAACCTCATTCCAATGCGCGGGCCTCGTGGAAAGAGTTGGGCAAGAGTTATTTGGAAAAAGCAGTCTTCAACAATTTAATGAGCATGTTGATGGACTTGACACTCTAGCCGCCAATCACTTTTATGTTGGAGCAACTTCATAAAAAATGATAATTTTGAAAATGTTGTGCAATCAACATAGAGTTGATGCTAGGCATCTTCAAAAGAGTTAGGCAAGAGTGATTAGGAAAAATCAGTTTTCAACAGTTTAATCAGCATGTTGATGGACTTGACACTCCAACCGCCAATCACTTTTATGTGGAGCAACTTCAAAATAAATTATAGTTTTGAAAATGTTGTGCAACTAGCATAGAGTTGATGTTGGGCATCTTCGAAGAAATGGTTAAAGGTCATTGGTTGTGGTTCCTCCAAGCCGAGAGCCCCACTAGCTGCAGCCATTTCTTCATTAATCTCCACAGTTATAGCAGCATGAATTTCAACTAACATATCGTCTATGTCATTAATGTAACCAATGTCATCATCAATTTCATCATTGTCTCCAAAATTTTGAGATTCTTTCTCTCCATGAAATATCTAGTCCATGTAATTTGGATCCTTCCCTAATATAAATAAATAACGTTCCACCTCGCTTATAGGTAGGAACAAATTATTAGAACATATACGACGTAGACACCTAACAGCGTTGCTTTCAAGAGTATCATGACCTCGAGACATTGTGATGAACTGCCTAACTCCTTGGGTATATTCGCTTGACATTAATATGTTGTTAAGATGCATCCAACTTTTATCCATCTACAACAATTGATAATATCATTACAATATTATGATGACAAAAGGAAAGCTTCAACATGAAAATGTAAAGTTTACTTATTGTCGTAAGTAAATGACAACATTGATATAATAAAGAATGTAAAAAAGGCAAGAAAATCTACTCAAGTTTCATTTTTAGTCTTTCAATGCACATCTGGTACACAACCAACTGAATGGTGTATAAATATTAAAATGAATGGAAACCACCCAAAAAACACAAGCTCTCTATGCCAATCGAAAACAGAGATTACTTAGATTCTACAAAACGGTGTTACATCTTATAGTCCTAAACACAAAACCTAATAACAATCAAGGGTTCAACGAATCGGCAGGATTGTAACCAGTTTGGTTTGGTCTGATTTTGTACATATTTTACAACCGAACCGATATACACCAGTTTTGAGATTTGAAGAACGGATACTACATTAGTTACACCTCTAAACTAGTACTTCCAGCATTACCAGTTTTGGTCCAGTTTGGTCCAATTTTTTCGGTATATTTTATATAACATATATAATATGCTATATATATTATAATATATAATAATATAGTGATAATATATTGTAGTATATTATAATTTATATTATAATTATATTATAGACTATAGTGATATATTATAAAATATAGTGATATTGTATTAGTATAATATATAGTTATTTATATAGGATTTTAAATTTTAATGTTATTTTAATTAGTAATTTAACATATAATATATGATTATTTTATATATAATTATATATATTAGATATCAAAATTATATATAATATAAAAAATAAAAAATATATATTTATATGAACCAGTTTGGTCCGGTTCCGATTTTCCTTTTTCTAATGATTCGGCTCGATTTGGTATCGATTCATCGATTTTTCTTAACCCCTAACTCCATCCAAAAGAATTCAAACTTAATTAAACTAAGTTTGTGTACATTAATCATGAGGGAATTATGATCCCAAAAGGCTATAAAGCCTAAAAATCACAATCGGCTTACTATTCTTGGCAAATCATGAAAACAATGAGAGAAAGAATATTAAGATGTACCAAGAGACAATGGGAACTTGAATATATCTCACTATCAAGCAAGAGAGAGTTCACAAATATGAAGCAACTTCAAAGCCAACTCCTCATTCCCAGTGTAATACCACAAAAGAAAAATATATTGGTTGCAAACACTTTTTCAAAAGAAAATAAGAATGTCCCAATCCGATCATATAACAAATCACGACCAACTAAATGTTGCATAGATTTGATATATGAGAAAATAATTAACAATAAGGAATCGGATTTGGGATCGATTTACATTTCCATTGACGCGTTGATCTTCTGGAAATTAAAAACTTATTAACAAACGCAATGCCAATCAAATGTTAAATGAAAGCCTTCACTACTAGAGCAATCGAACATCACAATAGCAATAACAATTTAATAGATCCAGAAAAACCAAATAGACTTGTGATTATTCGGCGTTGGTAGAAAGAGATAAATGTGGAGACAGAGATAGAGAGAGAATGAGAGCGAGCGAGAGAGAGAGAGGAAAGAGAGACTGGGCAAAGCTATGACAACACGGGAGCGGTTGGTGTGTGGAGGGGCAACAAAAAAAATCCAAAAGAAGAGATCGTGATCAATGTGAAGGTTAGGGAAAAAATCAGAGCTTAATATAATTTTTATGGTTGCGAAATTGTGGCCACTTATATTGTTGCAACAATTAGATATAAAGTGGGATATTTAGTAGAAACGTAAAGTCGTCGTAAAAAACTCACTAAGCAACACTTTGAAGTTCACTCGATCCAATATTTTTGAGGTGAAATTTAGTCACTGCAAAAATATATTTTTTGTGACGAACAAGCACTCGCCGGAAATGGTAGGACAGAAATGCAAAAAATTTGTCTTTCGTGAGCAATAACAATGTGGATGAAAAAAATTTGGCTGCAATAGGCCTGATGTGTTGTAGTGATTAGGGGTGAAACCAGTTTAATTTGGTCTGATTTGGATATATTTTAAAACTGAATTGGTACATATCGATTTTGAGAATTGAAAAATCGATACCATACATCTTACACTCCTAAACCAAAACTTTCAGTTTTACCGGCTTGGTCTGGTTTTTTCAAATTTTCCCCTAGTTTTATGTTCAGCTCAATTAACTTCCGAATACTCTTATTTGTGGTCATGAAAGCAAAACTTAATTTGGTGGAAATGTAAGCAAAACAACTAATATAACATATAGTCATATTTAGGTGTGGAAATTTTGGCCAAATTTGAAATTTGAGAAAAAAGGAAAGGCCTATGGATTCAAAGTCACTACGGAAAGGTCGGTCACTAGCATACCTCTTTCTTTCCCCGGTCTCCTTTCGAAGCAAAGACCTTCGTAAACACTACATATTACCAATACTTTGTGGCAAACGAAGAGGAAGAGGCTGAGTCGAATCCCCATAAAATGGTCCATATATATGGCACAGTTGCCCCACCCCCATCACTTATAGCAATGTCATCCGATGATGAGCCTTGTGACTTCCCCAATAAAAAGGGAATGAAGGCCCTTGCAGACCCATTGAAGACTAGGAGCAGAAAGAAGAAGACAAAGAAATAGGTTAACCGCGTAGCCTTCCCCCAGTTATCGATCCTGTCTTATTTGCAAAAGCAACCATTAGAGAGCCATGATCACTCCTTGAACCATGAATTTCTGAGCTTCCCGATAAAGGAATGAGCTAGTCTATCTTAATCCTGTCTTGCACTAGTAGACACATCCTCAGCCTGGTTTAAGGGATTCTTCTACCTCAGGTGTGAGTAATCTTCCAACCCAGCCTACTATTTTCTTTCGGGATTCGAAATTGTTTATTTTCACTTTCCAGAACACATAGGAGCACGTAGGTAAGTGATTTGGGATCCTTTTGCAGAGATACCCGAAGTGTTTTGCATCAAAATCTTCCTAACTACAGTTGTTTTCCTTGAGAGAAAGAGAGCACTCTTAGGAGTTGTACGGATAGTGAGATGAGATGAGATAGTTTTAGATAAAAGTTGAATAAAATATTGTTAGAATATTATTATTTCGAGATTAGAAAAATTTGAATTGTTTATTATATTTTGTGTGAAAATTTGAGAGTTGTAATGATTAGATGAAATGAGATGAGTTGAGAGTATTTCTCAATCCAAACGACTCCTTAAACTTGTTAATGCACTGACCTGATGAAGCATCATATTTGTGAAGAAAGCCAAATAAGTTCGAGATAGATCTTTTTGAACTATTGCAGAAAGAGAAAATCTTATAATCGGTCCGACCATCCTCCACCAAAAAACAGCCTTCTAATAGATTAGTGCCACATAGGCTTTCCATTTGAGTTACAATGTGACTGCATCCCAAGAAACCCCTCTCACACTCAGATCTCAACTTCCCCTTCGTTCCCCCTCTCACACCGCAGCCCATCTCAGCCCCTCGTAGCCCATCCCAACCCCTCACAGACAATGACGAACATAGAGATCTAAAGCCCCTCACCTGTGGCGTCTCGAAACAGGGCCTAATCGACGAGTTTAGAGACACGGTCTTGAATTCCCGGTGCTGCTCCTCGGACATCATGTCGTAGAGGGTCTGGGAGTGAGGCAGTTGATTCAAGGTCTAAGCAGAAGTGGACAAGGAGAATGGGGATGGTGGAGGGGAAGAGAGGGTTTTGGAGTTGGGGGAGGAAGCAGGAGAGTAAACCTTAGAAAAGGTTGCCATAGCCGTCGTTGTAGCTGTTCTTGAGGGTGAAAAGGACAACGTTGGGACAGAGATGAAGCCTTGCTTTATCATCATTGAGACCTCCCTGGATTTCAATGCATTTTTAGCCGCCATTGAAGCTCTCAATGCAACAAAACCACACCCACAGACAACCACACAAAGAAATTTAAGAAAGTAAGAACTCAACATCAAGCGCAGTAAGAGATCAAGAAAGCCAAAACAGAAGTTTTCATGGAAAAATTAAGGGGGGGGAGAGAGAGAGAGAGAAGGGAATCCAAGAAGAAAGTGCTGAGGAGGAGTTGGATCTGTGTGGTGGTATGAATGATTAAATTATACCTAAGGGAGGGTGGGAGAGAGAAGGGCTGCGGTGGCTTGATCAACAAAATATAACCAATGAAGTTTGTGATAAGAGAAATCCACTGGTTCATGAATATTATTCTAGTGTGATAAGCTTCATCCAGCTTTCGGTAGAGTTGCTTATGTGGCAGAGTTTATTTGAGGGCTGTTAAATACCAAAACACCAACCCGATCGCTCCAAAGTGGTTTTGTTGTAGAAAACAAGAATATCGTCCACATGTAACAAATGAGTTCTAAAAAGATATGATCTTCCACCATGCCATTCTAAAAAGAGAATATAATCTATCATATCATTTTATTAACCAATCCTCCTATTCTATAAAATTCTTATATCCAGCTATTATTCCATATAGATCCCGTATTACAAGTCAACCATTAATATATCTCCATATCAAGCATTACGTATGAAGCTTCAGAAGCTAAGCCAGGTCCGTTTGGATAGTGAAAGTGTTTCATTTCATCTCATCTCATCATTACAACTTTATCAAATTTTTACACAAAATATAATAAACAATTTAACTTTTTCAAATCCTAAACCAATAATAGTATTCTAATAATATTTTATTTAACTTTTAACTTTTATTTCAATTCATTTCATTTTAACTCATTTTCCAAACAACATCTAAATTAACAAAATTTCTCAATTTCATTAATACACCACCATAGCAAGCATTACACGCATCAAGAGCCTCCCATAATTACTGCCAAACAATTAGATCTACTATTAAAACACACAACATAACAAGCCTCAAAGTCAACTATTGACAGAAATACGGTATACCATTCAAAAAAATCTAAGATTTGAAAATATTTATATTAACAATTTAGCGATAATATAAAATTATTTTATATATAATTATACATATTATATATAGAAAAATGCTATTTATAATAGGCTAGAGAAACTGCCAAGAAACCGCGTCCGAAGTGACAAAAATGAAACGACCACGTTTCATTCAATTTGTCAAAACGCATGGTTTCTTCTTCATCTTGTTAGACCCAAGAATCCCCCATCTCCACGAAGCCACAGAAGTCTTCATCTTCTCTAGTGCCACTCCCCCCTTCATCTTCTCCACGAACCTAGCGAAGCCGCCTTCGTCTTCTTCACCCACATCTAAAATCTATAAACCCAAAAACCCACAGAGCTTTACATCAAACTCCTTCATCATCTCTTCATCATCCCAAGCACTCAAATCTTAAATTCCCTTCCCAAGAATTGAGCATAGTTCGTTGTTGCTATTTTCTTACTTCTCTTACTCAAATATGAAATTTTCGAGTACAAACAGGTTGATTACATCAAAGGACCATGCTTCTGTTCAGATCAACGTTGGACATTTGGATGAGAATGGTGTGTACTATGGCCATTACTCCACCTTTGCTCTATGTGGATTCGTTCGTGCTCAGGGAGATGCTGACAGTGTGCTGGATTGTCTCTAGTAGAAAAATAAATTGAAGCTCGAAAACAATAAAACAAGGAAGAGAGAATATAATTGATTTATGTTTTTGAAGTTCTCCTTGAGGGTAGAAAAATGTGGTTGAAAGATTTTGACTGCTTTTAGTCAATTACTATGGAATATTGCGACCTCTTTGAATTGCCATGAATCAAAATGTTTTATGTTTCTGTGCTAAAAAAAAAAAGACACTTGAGAAGGAAATAGAGAGAGCAAGGGAAATTGAGAGAGAAAGGCTAAAAGAGGGTGGCGTTGGTCTTGCTTTGGCATGGGTTCTATTGGGATGTTGAGGAACTGTAGCCCTAAGTTGTTTGGATCAAGTGGAGGGTGAAGAAGATGAAAAGGAAGTAACGTCATTGGCATCGGTCATTTGACTTTTAATTTTTAATTTTTCTTTTCTCCTTTTTGTTTTTTTTTTAATTCCACATAAGGCCGATTACCTCTTGTTGTCCCTAGCCGGTTGTCCCTAGCAGCACTGTTATATATAATTGAATTATATAAACAATATTTTATATAATATAAAAAATTAAAATATATAATATATATGAACCGATCCGATGTTAGAAAAAAGAAAATTGGAATCGGACCGATTTTAATCAATTTTGAAAAAATAGAATCGGTACAGGACCGAACCAGTTTTAAACTAGACCGAACCCACCTAGTAGAGATATATTTTACAATAAAAGTAATTTTATAATCTAACATACCACATCAAATCATATCAATTTACGAGTTTGTTTTTATAAAATCTCTTGTATAAAGCATTTTTTTTTGTGGGAATACAAGAAGAGAAATCTTACATATAATCCTTATGTCACACGCCTAAACCTAATCAACATGTGATTTATCTTTTTTATCATTATATCTTAATGTTTAAATATATGTGTATTTAAATAAAAATAAATAACAAATCATATGTTGTTTAAATAAAGGTACATAGTGTAAAGGTTTTTTTTTTTTTTTAGAACAACAGCCTACCAGAACGAAGGAACTGCTGGCCCGTCGATTACCTCCACAGGACTTCTAAACCGTTGATCAATCCACCCTGTGAATTTACGTTTCATACGCCACGTCGACGTTATGAATGAGAGAGAGCTTCACAGTTGTATAGTCGTTGTAGCACCTGATTGCTTCCGACCTGATTCAGTTTTACTCGGATTCGGAAACGAACATCCTAACTACCGACCGTCTTTGACAGAAACGCGACGATTCGATGCGCTAAGCGCTGCCTCACCTCAGCTTCGCCAAACCCATTTTATTCAAAGCCAAGCCTTTCTGCTTCGAGCTGTTGGGGATTGTAACGAAGCCCTCTTGTGCTCTCTCCCACTGGTTCATCACCATGGAATCTCCATTTATTGGTGTCTAGGGTCTACTTGTTTTTCCGATTCATCCGAATCACGTTTATTTAATGGCTTCGTGGCTCAAAGCCGCAGAAGGTGTGAATCTTATGGCCTCAATTTTCCTTTTGCATTGGGGTGATTGATTTTATATTTTAAGTCTCTTTAGCTGTCTATTAGAACTTTCAGTAGGAAATGAAATGTGGGAGCTTGGAGGAATCAAATTGGAATTTGTTAAGCTTAATTATTTGAAGGGTTTCACTCTTTGGGTTTTAGTTCATTCGTTTGGAAGCAACTCCTTAGAGGGAGCTCTAGGAATGCTATTAACCTTTGGTCAGGTATGATTTAAGGGAAATCCTACGTACCATACTCCCATCTTATTTTTATCACAATGTGGGGTGGCATTGTCCATCAAATTTTGATTTTTTCTTTAAGACAATTAAAAGATGATCCAAAGGTTATAAAAGTGCCACATTTTACATAGTGAGATGGAAGCGTGGAATGTAGCATTACTCATGATTTAATTTACATGAACGGAAGTGCATCGTTTTGGAATAGGTAATCTGTATCTTGGACTGCTGGGATCTCATCTTTATTTGGTAAACCTTTTGTTCTTGGGGCATTCTTTGTCTTCAATCACTGTTATGGATTTGTTAATACCTCGCTTGGTATCACTTTTGGATGGCTCGAGCAAAAACCCAACTGCAAAATGCAGGTAGTCCCTGATCACTAACAAAAACTGCAAGTTTTATAATAGCGGTGCAAAATCAACGTTTTCTTGATTGGTAGTCCTATATGGATGAGAAACAGAGACTGATGACCTTGATTTGCTTATATCAATTTGCAGCATCTGATAGTTGGATGGAGATATTACGGATTGGATATGATACTTCAAGGATATATATATATATATATATATCTATATATATGTGTCTATGTATATATAGAATTTTTTTTCTCACTGTGGCTGCGTGGCACTAATGTTGTTAGCCACATCATGGGAAGTACTGTTGCAGCCATCTGAGGAAAAATGTAGCTTGGGTGTGATCATTTCAGTTTTTTTTCCCAATCAGTATAGTAAATCTTCTGATAAAAGTAATCGATTTCATTGATCTAATTACATCCCAATCTGCTTATTTCTAAGAATAATATATCTTAAGTATATCTAAAGTATATCTAGTATAATAAATAATTGAAGGTAGTACCCCGTAGCTTTCTGCAGTTCCGCAGAAAGATGATGTCATAAAACGGTAGAGTTCATTGATCTAATTACATCCCAATCACTATCGAAGATACTTCTTACTTCAAATATCATGTCAGTTAAAAATATTCCACTATAGCCGTGATCTTTATTTCATTCGCAATGTCTTCATATAGAAACTTTACTTTTTTTCCTAGTTCTTGCCATTTTCATTTGTAAAAGTAGCTGTTGTAGGATCAACTCAGAAACATATTGACACAAATTTCTGTGTCATATATTAACCTCTTGTTAAGAATCTGAGAAGCACTAATGTTTTGGGTCAGATTTGTTTGAAGTTGTAGATCGAAGAGCAAAGCTAGTTGCCAATGACTTGTCTGACGAGCAATCTGATACTCAGTCGGCAGGTATAGATGTTAATTATCTCAGAATATTTTAAATTTATCTCACCATATAGGATTTGATCTGATGATGTTGACCCTTCTTTCATGGTTCTATCTATTCATTCCAACTTTTTGTTCTTTTAAACATTTTTTTTTTTGTTTTGCCCCCACTTTTCTTTTGGGGGGGAGGGGTGTTGAAAACCTGAAATTCATGACTCCAGCCAAGTTGGACTTCCTAGCTTGACTCCATAATGACTAATAAATCCTAAATGAGTTCCTAGCTTGACTTTTTAAATGATAAATTTGGTGCTTATTGCTGTTTCATTTTCCTTCTAAAATATTAAGCTGCTAATGGACAAGGATCTCAAGCCAAGAGGAAGCCGAAGACAAAGGTACTTGCAAACATTATAAGCGGTTCTTATATATTATCCTTCTTTTTTAAGCGGATGGCACCCAGAAAAACTTTCTTGATGGGCTCTTGCTTTTGGCGGAAGAACACCATGGTAACCCTTTTATATACTTCTCAAGGAGCTCTTTTCTCACTTTGATTTTTGCAGTCCCAAAAGAGAGTCCCCATAATTGAATCTGATACTTCAGAGAATCAAACTAGGACTTTTACGTCACAAGTAGATGTGACTGAAAAAACTACGGCTGCTCGGTTAGTTGAAAATGAAGGGACTCCTATTGAGTTTGTTGCCCAAACAAACAACAGCGAGCAGCAAAATTTTGAAAAACATCCCCCCATTGCGGGCATTCCTTTAACAGAGACCCTAATTAGTGATGTGATTGAACACGATGCCGATCATATTGAAGTCCACTCAACTATTACTGATGCGGAAGTTGTCTCATCATCTTCAAATGGTGAGCCCATCAACGAGAATGCTCCAGATGTTTATAGAGAACATCCTCCTCTGTCATTACCTGACAAAAGAGGTGAGATTGTTAATGTAGATCATCCAAATGATGCTGTCCAAGGTATCAAATCTAGAGACACAGATGTTACTTTGAAGACCGACCAAGAGAAATGTCAATCTGTGTATATTGATTCCCACGGTACTAGTGATACTCAACTGAAAGATGTTGATATCAAGGTTGAACCTCTTGTCAATCAAAAAAGACAACAGGATCTTAAAGTTGATGATTCTCTGATCAAAGTAGAGGACCAACTTGAAGAGGTAAAGTGAGGGGATACTATCTACTGCACTTCATTGTTCAATTTTTGTATTGTTGTACATACCTGCATTTAAGAGTTTCTATTGACTAGTTCCTTTAGTTTATGTGCAGGCTCAGGGACTGCTTAAAACTACAGTTTCCACCGGTCAATCTAAAGAGGCAAGGCTAGCTCGGGTAAGCTCTATAGTCAGAGGAATTGACGATGGGATCTCTTTGGTCTACCTTTTTTTTCTTTGAACTATATATTTTTTTAATAAACTATGGTATTCTATTAAAAAGCGCAAAAACACAATCCTAGTGTACATAAGAGAGACCTATCTAGAAGGAAAAATAGATAAATGAAAATATGTAAATTGAGCCTATTGTAAAGCCAATAGACGCTGTCCAAAGGAGAGTATTGCAAAAGAAAACCTTGAGCTCCGTTATCCGTTTTTGGTAAAAAAAAAAAAAATCATTTTGTTCCCTCCAACTACACCATATGCGGCAAGTTAGAACCATTTTCCACATTGCTACATTTTGTGAGCTGCCACCAAGCCCTCTCTAAGAATAGAAAATGTCCAGCATTCTGTCAAGGCATGACCCACACCAAACTATCCCAACTGAAACAATTAACAATTACACCACAAAGTGGTAGCAATATTGCAATGGAGTAAGAGATGATCCACTGATTCCTTCCTCTTACACATGCAAAATCGCACAACCAAAAAGATTTGTCTTTTCTCTAATTTTCCATAGTAAGGATCTTCCCTAGAGAGGCTATCCAGGCAAAAAATGCAGCTCTTAGGGAAACCTTAGTCCGCTGCGTTTTGGCAAAAAATACAAGAGAAAATGTCCCATCTACATCCTGATCATGAGCCGCTCTGTTGCTTTCATTGTACAGACGAAAATCACTAGATATCTTGAAAAGATCCGCCACAGAAGCATCCTTACCATGAGCTACATTACACACCTCTAGAGGCTAAATAACATCAATCCACTTAATTGCATCCTCACATGCTTTTAACACATTTTCTAGAAACAAGTTCTAGTTTAGTTTCATGCAAACAAACAATATTTGCTTTCCATTGTCAAGAAGATTTCTAAGATGCTTGTTAGCATTGTTTTCTTTATAATATTTTTGTTCAAATTTTTCTCTCCTTTCCCAAAACCCAATAAAACATCTTAACTCAAACTATTTCACTACTATTCACAGAATTTTGAGTTACTCCAAGTGTCCAAACGAGCCCTAAACCTCTTAACATTTCAAGAAATCGTTTTGGATGCCATAAAGAAATAGTCATCTTCCTCCCCTTATTTTTGTTGGGACTAGAGAAGAGATACCACTTCTAGATTCATAATTGATAAATCAAGAAAGTCTTCAACTCTCTATTCTCTTTATCACCTTGCTTGGAGGAAGAGGTCAACCCTTGATGAGAGTGGCCTGCTTCAATAGCAATTAGCAAACCCATAGTTGATCTTCAAATTCCTCGCATGATAATCCAACACAGTTATGAATTTCTAACGTTTTGTATCACTGAATTAGTAAATTTTGTCCCAACATTAACTCCATTATCTCTTGATTGGCTAGCACTTAGGAGGACTAGCTCCTCCCCTTAAAGAGCTTCCATCTCCAAAATGGGCAGAATTCCACACCCCCCCCCCCCGGCGTGTGCATATAACTGTCGAAAAAGAATATTACCTAGGCTACTCCCCTAATCTTCTCCGAAGGGGTTCGTCTCCCACCTTGACCCACAAGGAATCAAGCTTGGGAGGCAGAAGCAGAAGAGTTACTAGCTGGTCAGTATCTGCTGTTTACATTATTTTTTGTTACAAGTATTCAGGTCTGTGCTGGACTCTCATCCCGTCTTCAAGAATACAAATCTGAGAATGCACAGCTAGAGGAACTTCTCATTGCTGAGGTGAGGTTCTCATTTTTTTTATTCTTTTACGATCTTGATACCATCCTAATAAGGAATGCTGCTCACTTGCCTTATTGTGATCTTTACAGAGAGAACTTGCTAAATCATATGAGGTTCACATAAAGCAGCTGCAGCAAGATCTGTCTGAATCCAAAAGTGAAGTGTCAAGGGTGGAGTCAAATATGGTTGAGGCCTTGGCAGCAAAGAACTCTGAAATTAAGGCACTTGTTGGTTCTCTTGATGCACTTAAAAAACAAACTGCCTTGTCTGAAGGAAATCTGGCTTCATTGCAGGTTCACAAGACTCACCTTATGCATTGTAATTCTTTTCTAGGTTGCTATATCTGAAGTAACTGTTTCACCGTTCGTTACTGCATTTTCTATTGATGTCAAATATGAGCCTTAATTTGTCTTAAGATAAAACAGATTGGGTCACTCAGGAGTTGTTGTGACCAAATATAAAATGATTTCTGGCTATACTCACGTATGTTGGTTTATCCATCCTTCTATAACTTGTATTTCTCTGTTTGTTTGTATTCCGCATACTTTCTTTAAGAAGTATTAGCCTGAACAAGACCTTTAACATCTCAGAGTTGTTTTCCTGTTAAGTATCGCTGCTGTGGCACAAATTGTGTGTCAGACTATTTATTAGGTCTAGTGCTAAGGATGAAGCATTAGTATTTTGAAATTTTGGAAGGAATCACAAGAAATTTCATGGATGTTGAAGCTATTGATGAGGATTGTAGGTGCATGTGCCATGCCATGTGAGTCATATAATTATAACTTATAGCTGGACTTGTGTGCTTATATTTCAACTTGATTTGTTTCACAATCCCCTGTTCATGGTATCTTGTTTATGTCTTTCATTTATAACCCGAAGTCAGTGTGTTATTGATCAATCCCAAAACTGCATTTTTACATAAGCTTCCCACCATTAATTAACCTTAGTGAACGCCCTTTTACTCAACTTCTATTATGAATGAAAAAAGCATGGTCACATAAAACCTCTCCATTCCTTCAACCTTAGATTGCACCCTAACATTCAAAGCTTGTTGCATTAGATATTTCTGTTTCCCCTACTTATTAAAAAAAAAAAAAGATTTTCTGTTTCCCTATTTAATTAATAGAAGATTGACATATATATATATGAAAAATGTTTAATGCAGTCGGGCTGCATACCCGCGGGGGAATCGGTGCCCCGTGGAAAATGAAACGCAACGTTTCATTTTCGTGACAAAACGAATCGTTTCAGTTTTGCCCTCCTTCCCTTCGTCTCCCTCCAGTTCTTTTTCTTCCAAGCCACGAAGCTCTGCCTCTCTCTTCTTTTCACCTTCGTCTTCCCATCAGTTGTTCTGCCTTCCCACCTTCGTCTTCCCCGCAAAACCCTCCTCACTTCGAAGACAACTAACTCTATGTGAGGTATAGAATTAGGGTCTTAGAAAATCAGAGAATGGGCAAGATTGCCAGCTCAACATCATTACGATCGTTGGTTTCTAAGCCTTCGCAGCTTACTTCGTGACTTTGAGGAACCCAAAAATGGCGACGAATATCGGAAAGATGGACTCCGCTTACTTCGTCGGCAGATCTGAGATCCTCGCTTGGATCAACTCCACACTCCAACTCAATCTCTCCAAAGTTGAAGAGGCTTGTTCCGGTGCGGTTCACTGCCAGCTTATGGACGCTGCTCATCCAGGGATGGTGCCGATGCACAAGGTCAACTTCGATGCCAAGAGCGAGTACGAGATGATCCAGAACTACAAGGTTCTTCAGGACGTCTTTAACAAACCCAAGATCACTAAGCACATCGAGGTGAGCAAGCTTGTGATAGGAAGGCCGCTTGATAATTTGGACTTCATGCAATGGCTGAAGCAGTACTGCGACTCCGTTAATGGAGGCATCCTGCACAAATACAATGCTTTGGATAGGAGAGAGGCTAGCAAGGGAGGAAAAGAAGCAAGCAAGAAAGCTGCTCCATCACAATCTTCAACCAAAGGTTTCACAGCTGCCGCTAAATTTCAGTCCTCGCACAATGCACGAAGGAATGAAGTGTCTTCAGCAAACCCTTCAAATCAGACGATAAAGACCTCAAGACCCACATCTAGTGGAGGCCCGGCATATGATGAACAGATCACAGAGTTGAAGTTGTCAGTGGATAGCCTTGAGAAGGAGAGGGATTTCTACTTTGCAAAATTGAGAGACATTGAAATTTTGTGTAAAAGTCCTGAGAAGGAGAGGGATTTCTACTTTGCACAATGCACGAAGAAATATTGTGAATTTTGATGTGGATGCTGTTGGCATTACCACATTATCGCCAAGGCAAAGGATTTCTGATGCTGCCGATGTCCATTGCAGTGGGTCACCCCTTATGACTTACTGATTATCCCTTTTATGGATGTGATCTTACGTCAATCCTCACAGAACAGTTTTTGTAGAATATTGCTACATATATTTCTGCTGAGTTACAAGTTAATGGAAGAGATGTGGGTTTAATGCATGCCTTTTTTATCCACCCACGAAGAAGACCCAGACAAGACGAACTCTGAGAGATCTGAGAGACGTGGGATTATGCCTTTTTTATTCCTATTTCCTTTAACTGCTTTGAGCTGCCACTTATATCTCAACTTTCTTTATTTTGCTATGCATGCTCATGAATTGAATTTATGATTACATGAGGCTCTTCTAACTCTGAGTTTACTTTCCTCAGGCAAACACGGAGTCTATAATGAGGAGTAGGGAACTCTCAGAGACGAGGATGATGCAGGTAAGTTGGTTGTTCATCCTTACATGTAATATCTCTTACTTTTTGAGTCCATATGATCACATACAGCCTTTTCCGTTACATTTTGAGATTAATAATTATCTCTTTTCCTAGATTCATAAGAATAACATTCTTTTCCAGGCTCTACGGGAGGAACTAGCATCTGTAGAATGGAGAGCAGAAGAAGAGCGTGCTGCACATAACACTACCAAACTGGTTTGTTCCTGGAATAATTAATCTCCCTTTTTCTTGTGTTTGTCCTCGCAATGTGGTAATTTGTATCTCATGAAACAGGCTGCTATGGAAAGAGAAGTAGAATTAGAACATAGAGGAGTTGAGGCATCCACTGCCCTTGCAAGGATGCAGGTAATATAAGCACTCATCATGTTTGCGACTGATTGCTTTGGAATATCAGAGAACTACATAGATTAAATACATTGTGATCCTCTCCCATGGCCCTTGAGTTTAGAGTTCCATGATGCTATATATTTAATATAATTGGTGCATTCTCTCTGTCAAAATAGGATTCAATATCTCATTGTGAGGGTTTCTCCTCATTTTATAGGACAAATACAAGGCTGGAAATCAACCATATAAAGTTCCCTAAAACACTCCCTAAAACAAGGCTGGAAAACAGCCACTAAAGCACCTAGAACATTCCCTAAAACAAGGCTGGAAAACAGCCACTGCTTGCAGTCAATAAAGACAACTATATGGTCCTATTATGGGAATCTAAGTGTAAAAAAATAAAATTGTATGCTAATCATCTATATCTACATCTACTGCTATATTTACAGCCACTCTTATTTGTCAATGTTGTTGACATCCCCCTTCAAATTGATGCTGGTGGATCAAGAAGCATCAATTTGTCAATCATTAATTGATGACGGTGGCGAGACATAGCCTTGGTAAAGACATCAGCAGTTTGGTGTTCGGTGTAGATGTGAGGAAGTGTAATCACATATTGATCAAGTGCTTCACGAATAGAATGACAATCTATTTCAATATGTTTGGTGCGCTCATGAAACACAGGGTTGGTAGCAATCTGAATAGCACTGGTGTTATCCGTATGTAGAGGAGTAGGGGTAAATTGTGGAATACCAAGTTCACTCATCAAACCTCAAAGCCACACAATCTCTGAACATGCGGAGGACATAGCACGATATTCAGATTCGGTAAAAGATTTTGATACTTGATCCTGCTTCTTACTTTTCCAAGAAATGAGAGCATTACCAAGAAACATACACCACCCAGTAATTGAGTGACGAGTATCCATACAACTAGCTCAATCAACATCGCTATAACCCGTGAGCTGTAAAGAATTCCTAGTAGGGAAGAATAAACCTCTACCAAATGTACCTTTGAGATAACGAATGATCCGTCGTGCTGCTATTAGATGAGATTGACGAGGAGCCTGCATAAACTGACTAACCAACTGGACAACAAAGGAAATATCAGGACGAGTAATAGTCAAGTAATTCAAGCTCCCTACTAACTGCCGATACAAAGATGGATCAGATAAGAGTTCTCCCTCATCCCGACAAAACTTTAAATTGACCTCCAGAGGTGTAAGTACAGAGTTCTCTGATTGAAGACCAGCTAGGGTGAGAATCTCTTGGGTATACTTGTGTTGATGTAAAAGCATACCGTTGGGACAAGAATGGACCTCGAGACCAAGAAAATATTGAAGTGGACCAAGATCTTTCATATGAAAGGTAGTTTTGAGATGCTACTGTAGACGTTCAATCAATTGAGAATCAGAACCTGTGATAACTATGTCATCGACATATACTAGAAGAAGAACAAGTCCAATATCAGTTCTTTGAAGAAAGAGAGAAGAATCAAACCGACTCTGAGTAAAATGAAAATTAAGAAGAGTGGTGCGAAACTTCTCAAACCATGCATGTGGTGCTTGCTTTAATCCATATAAAGACCGCTTCAACCGACAAACCTCAATAGATGAGGACATAAACATACCAGTAGGAGGAGACATATACATTTCTTCCTTCAAGTCTCCATGTAAGAACACATTCTTCACATCCATCTGTCTAAGAGACCAACCTTTAGAAGCAGCAATAGTCATAAGAGTACGTACAGTAGTCATCTTGGCGACAAGTGCAAACGTTTCCTCATAATCAAGACCATACTCTTGACAATTTTCAAGAGCTACTAAACGGGCCTTATATTTCTCAATAGTGCCATCAGATCGTAGCTTGACAGTATATACTCATTTGCAGCTAATGAGTTTGACTCCCACAGGACAGGAAACGATGTCCCAAGTGTGATTGTCCTGAACAGCCTGAAGTTCATTTTGCATTGCTTGCCTCCAACAAGCTTGAGTAGCAGCCTGAGAATAAGATTTGGGCATAGAAGTAATATCAAGAGTAGCCTGATGTGCAGTATGTATGAATCCATACCTGGTTGGGGGATGTGAAACTCGAGATGATCGTCGAGGTTCAGTTGGGATGGGATCAGATGTCGGTTCTGTGATAGGAAGGGGCAACGGAGACTGTGGGCGACGTCTTTGATACACAAGCCCTTCCTTAAAACGTTTAGGAGTACAAGACATATCATCAAAACTAGGCAACTGAACAGAAGTAGAATCATATGAAACACAAGACTGGAAGAAATATTGGTTTTCAAAAAAGACCACATTTCGAGAGATACGGAGTTTGTTAGCACCTGCATCATAACACACAAACCCTTTATGAGCATTACTATACCCAAGAAAAGCGCACCGAGCAGTCTGAGCAGAAAGTTTGTGACGTTTAGCGGATGGTAAGTGAACAAAACAAATATAGCCAAATATATGAAGAGAATTATACTCAGGAACAACACCAAACAGACGGGAGTATGGAGAGTCAAATTGTAAATTTGGAGATGGTAAACGGTTAATCAAATACACAGCTGTAGACAAGGCTTCGACCCAAAACCGAGGAGGCACAGAAAATTCAATCAACAAAGTACGAACAATATCCAAAAGATGGCGATTCTTACGCTCAGCAACCCCATTCTGTTGAAGGGTGTAAGGACATGATCGTTGGGAGAGAATACCCTGACTTTTGAAATAATCTCGAAACTCATGAGACATATATTCACTTCTAGAGTCAGAACGAAGAGTTTTAATACAAGTAGAAAATTGAATTGCAACAAACACAACAAAAACTTGAAAAGTAGAAAACACATCAGCTTTTGATCGAAGGAAATAAACCCAAGTAAAATGACTATAGTCATCAATGAAAGTCATGAAATACTTGTATTGAGCATGAGATAGTATGGGACTGACTCCCCAGACATCAGTGTGAATAATCTCAAAACACGCGGAAGCCTGACTGCCATGTAAAGGAAAAGGTAAAGATTTGCTTTTACAGAGTCTACAAGAACTACAATCAGAAGACACATTCGAAACTGAATTTCTGTTTTCCAAATGACCTTGGTTCCTAAGATAATTCAAAACAGAAGAATTGGGATGTCCCAATTTTTTATGCCAAACATTACTATCATTAGTAACAGCAGTACAAGCAAAAGAATCAAAAGCAGAGATGGAAAACTGAAGGGGAAACAGACGTCCCACTTTAGGCCCCTTCACGATCACGTTCCCCGACACTTGATCCTACACACAACAACCATTACGATCAAAATGAATTTCACAATTATTATCCACAAGCTGTCCAACTGAAATTAAATTTGTAGATAATTCTGGTGACACAAAGACATTGTTGAAAGAGGGTCCCAATGTTCCAATTGCTGTAATAGGAAGAGTATTACCGTTGGCAATTTGAATGTGCTGGCCACCTTTATATTTATGAACATCATGTAAATATTGGTATTTCCAGTCATATGATTGGACGCCGCAGAGTCAACCAACCAAGGAGAGATGAGAAAAGATCCCTTACCTTGAAGACCAAGAGCAGAGAAGGCGGAAATAATCATCTGTTGTACCATCTCGGGTGTAAAAGTAGACGAAGAACTAGCAGTAGGCTGCTGTCCCTAAGTAGGAACAGCAGCTAAATTAGCTTGTGCAGCAGTGTGAAATACTTGGCCTTGTCGATTCTGAGGTCTCACACGACAGTCTTTAATGATATGTCCCTCCTTGCAATATTTGCAAAATTTCCTGCTGCAATGTTTCGCAATATGTCCAAATTCTTTACAATTATAACACTGTATCTGGGTCTTGGATCTTCCTTTCCCTGAGCAGCATATGTTACATTAACCATCTCAGTTGTCCCAGTTTCTTGCATGAGACCATGTTGAGTAGCAAGACTCTGTTCTTCTCTCAATAATTCCCCCAAACACACATCTAGGGAAGGAACAGGACTACGGTTTATCAAACCAGCTCGCGCAATCTCAAATTCTGGTCTTAGTTTCATAAAAATTGATCCCGTTTACTTTCAGTATGAACAACTTGCAATGCTTCTAATGCTTCCTTAGGAACTTTAGAATACACTATCTCAGAATATTCACTCCATAAATTTAGAAAACCAGAATAGAACTGTTCAATAGAGAGATTACCTTGTTTATAGTTAGAAATTTTTAACTCAAGTTGAAACTTGCGTGCAGTATTATCCTGATAATATACTCGTCTAAAATAGTCCCATATCTCCTTAGCAGTAGTAAATGAATGAAGATTGTTGACCATATGTGGTTCAACTGAACTCAATAGCCAAGAAATAATCTTGGCATCCTTACAAGACCAAGTATTAAATTCTTTGGGATCAGTAGGGGCCACAGAGGACCCATCCAAGTGACTCCATAATTCTTTTCTTTTCACAAATATTCGAAATTGATATTCCCAACTTCCATAATTTTTCCCATTAAAACGGATGATGAAATTTTCACTTGACATAATTTTCAATATTTTTGAAATAACTGATTCTAAGATTAATTAAAATCCCGAAATAAAAAAAAAATATTGGACCAAAACACTCAGATATGAACCCAGAAAATACTGGTCTGAAAAACAGACCAACCCGATGGGTCTTGGACCACTGAAAGCACTCGGATGAGCCTTAACAAATTACACTAATCTGCATACAGATATTGCCGATAGGAAGAATATACTAACCCAAAGAAAGGAGACCAAACACTTCGGAGATCACTTGCCGAGAGACCCAAACCCACAGCACTGCCGATGGACTGCTTCCTCTCGATAGAACCACTCGCGGTACACACCAAGTGCCGAGAACCTAGAGTCCTCCACAGAAACTGCCGACAAGCCCCACAAAGCTCCCCTGCTATGTCGCACACCTTCAGACCACTGTTTCGACAACCTCTCAATCACAGAGTTGCCGAAAACTAGAGAGTGCCGAGAAACACCTCTCTGAGTAAACATAGAGTCCCGATAATCCCTCTGAAAACCAGAGGCTGCAGAGAAACACCAACCCAGAAATAGAGATTGTCAATGGACTAAGAGGGGCCAGAAATGGTGGGATTTGAACCAGAAGATGCCGACAAACACCAACCCAAACCCATGACAAGCAATGGAACCCAGAAATTGTTAGTCTGAGAACAGACAGTGCCGACACATGCAATGGGACTATACCCGAAAGAAAATTTGCCCCAGAAAAAATCTAGAGCTCTGATACCATGTCAAAATAGGATTCAATATCTCATTGTGAGGATTTCTCCTCATTTTATAGGACAAATACAAGGCTGGAAATCAGCCATATAAAGTTCCCTAAAACATTCCCTAAAACAAGGTTGGAAAACAGCCACTGCTTGCAGTCAATAAAGACAACTATATGGTCCTATTATGGGAATCTAAGTGTACAAAAATAAAATTGTATGCTAATCATCTATATCTACATCTACTGCTATATTTACAGCCACTATTATTTGTCAATATCGTTGACACTCTCCCTTTAGTAATAGCAACTTAGAAGAATGTACTTGTCATTTGACCATGATGTCCATCATTTTCATTCAATTTCCATGTTTGCTTCCTTGTTAAGAGAGTAGCAGATGAGAGGACAGCAAGGGCGGCAGAGCTTGAGCAGAAGGTGACACTGCTTGAGGTAGATAAACAACCCTCCCCCTTTTTTTTTTTTCTTTATTTTCATGGCGAGACTTTTCCCTCCATTTCTAAAATACAGTTTTTTTTCCTGCCATATAACATTAGGTTGAATGTGCATCTTTAAATCAAGAACTACAAGATGTGGAAGCTCGTGCTTGTCATGGACAAAAGAAGTTGCCGGAAGAGGCAAATCAAGTGATTCAGGTCTGCATAACATAAATCTTTCAAATGTAAAAGTTCCAGCCACACAGACTGGCAGACCTTTAATTAATTCCTTAATGATAAATCATTCTCAATACATGTTGTCTTCCAGGAACCAATAATTCTCTGTTATGACCAGTACTCTGATAATTCTAAATACTCAATGAACAAATGTTATTCTGAAGTCAATCGGATTTGATCTGACTACAGGATTTTTTGAGGTTTGGTGTTTCAACTGTTTTATTGTAGGAAGGTCTCTGTGTGTGTGTGTGTGTGGACATATGATAAAATTTGGAGCATGAACCCGAGATTTTTTTTTATAGAAGTTGAAGGCGCATTCTGCTTTGAATGTTATCTTTCATTTTTCAAATTTTTTACAGTTTCAGTTGTGAACATGGTTTGTATTTACCTGCGGGAACAATACCTTAAATTATGCCACTATATTTTTATTTACTTATAATTAAGTCATAATTTAGTCCTTTAGCTGCAGTGCTGGCAGTAATAGTAGTAGTTTTATGGTCATTTTCTTTAGAAAGCATCTATTTTTCATTGTTTTTTTTTTTTTTGTGTGTTTTAAAATGCAGGCATGGCAGGAAGAAGTTGAACGTGCACGCCAAGGTCAGAGAGATGCTGAGAGCAAATTTTCTTCTTTGGAGGCAAGTATCTTTTGCTTGTTGCCTAACAGTTCGACTTCTCTTTTTTCAACTTATTACCTTTTGCTTTCCAGGGCTAGGATTTGTCTTTTTGTAACTTTTTGAATGTTTGATTTCAGGCTGGAGTGCAGAAAATGAGGATAGAAATGGCTGCAATGAGAAGAGACACTGAGCATTATTCACGCCAGGTAACCTCTCTGATTGATCTGCTTTTCACATTTTTTTTTTGGTCTTATGCGCCGCTTATATTTTGTATAATGAGAATGTTTGAGGGGTCCAAACGTTAGTTCTTCATGGATGTCAACTTGAACTAAGTGAGGCCCGAAAAACTGTAATATAATTATAACTTTAAGTTATATTATATTCTTATGTTCCATTCTCGTTAATTTTATATTGGACCAAGCTCCATGATGGAAGGTTTCCCCTTCATTTTCTTTAGGATAGTATGATTCTGGCACATGAGCTCAAGACAAGGCACCTAAATTGTCTCTGTCCATGCATATCTGTGTGCTATAGGTACGTTGCATGATTGGCAGTGGACAGGAATGGATGGTTAAAAAAAAAAAAAAACCCTACATTCTAAAGCATGAAAGGGGGTATCATATTGAATGGGGAAGTGAAACCAAGGGAAAACTCGTAACAATTCCAAACTCAAAGCTTCACAAGATTATTGATTATAAAAATAAATTTGCTATGGAACTTGACAACTTTTTCTGCCATTACACTGTCCCTTTTCTTTGAGACCTTTAGGACATCAGTTGAGCAAGTAATTTGCATTTTTCAACTATTGTAATAAATATTTTGGGTGTATCTCTTAATGATCTGATTAGTTCTGTAAATTGGGCTATCTAAGAATCATTTGTTGATAATAGCTGCCATTGAACAGGAGCACATGGAGCTGGAAAAACGCTACCAGGAACTAACTGATCTACTGGTGATTAGAACTCAAAACTGCATGGTCCCTCAGTTTAATTAATTTTTATCTCCAATATTATGTTGAGTTCTTGTATCTCTGAATTTTATCTGTTATACAGTACTACAAGCAAACACAGTTAGAGGCTATGGTTAGTGAAAAAGCTGCAGCAGAGTTTCAATTGGAGAAGGAAAAGAAGCGTATTCAAGAAGTGCAGGTCTGATGCTCTTTGCTTTGGTTCTTGATTCATGGTAATTATGTTCTAGAGTTCAATTTTTGCATATCTGGTTATTTTAATTAATTACCTTTGTTTTTGTTTTCTTGTGATTTTGCTCTTTTATTGAACAGGTTGAGGCTGAAAGAAGTAGGGTGTTCCGTAGGGCATCATCATCTTGGGAAGAAGACACTGAAATGAAAGCACTCGAGTATGTTAATTCTTTTTATTATAGAGTATTATTATAATAGTCATAATTTTTATAAGCTTTTGTGATGATTCTGGCTTGTCATGGGTGAAGCCAATGTTTTGAATACCGTTTCGGTCGACGCATTGAAACGAAATATTTCGGTACCGGTACCGTTTCAGATACCGTTTCAGAATAGTCGATATATTAATAAATTATATATATAAAAATTATATTCTAAAATAATAGTATATATATGAATAAATTATATATAAATAAATGTATATAAATTATAAATAGTCTGGACTGAATTGAGGGATCCAAAAATGAGCCTGCAGTTTGAAGAAATGAAAAAAAAAATAAAGGCCGAAATATGTATAAAGGCCGAAATCCGATATATTGGCCTGTACAGGACGATATATCAGCCGGTACAGGCCGATATAGGCCGATATGGCTGAAATTTTAGCCGGTACGAAACACTATACTTGTCTGTTCCGGCTACCCGGCCTGTACAGCATATTTCGGCCGTACCGGCCGGTACGAAACGAAATTGAAAACTTTCGCCACATCAACATATGTTGTCTTCATCAGCTATTAAAGTTGTCATATTAGCTTTCTTAACCAGACTTGACATTGTTGAACAATTTGTGATTGATTTATGGTCATCTAATAGTAAAACTGGATTTTTTACATGATGGGATAATTGTAAGGCATATAGATATTGGGGAGATGAAAATTTGCACAAATCTCAATGAGCTTTAGGGTGTGAGTTGATGTTGTGTTAGTGATCTTTGAAAAGTGAGCAGTTACCACATTCCTCTTCCCCATCTTTTTTTTCCCTATCATTCCTGTATTCCTTGCATCACCTCCAACTTGAATTCCATACATCCACCCCTCCACCCCAAACTCGGATTGATCAACTGAGTGACCAGCTAAGGCTACATTTCCATTAAAATGCAATTCCACAAAATATACTTTCATTTTCTTCTGACTTTTCTTATGCTACCTCTTAACTTTTGGTGGATAATTATTTTTTGTTTCTATCCTGAGAATGATTGGGGGTTTGCAATTGAGGGTCTTCAACAAGGCTCTCTTAGGGAAATGGCTATCGAGATAGAATTATGAGAGGGAAGTATTATGGAACGTGGTGATTGAGACTAAGTATGGGAGTATAAGGGGGGGATGGTGCTCTAATGAAGTTAGGGGAGTATATGGAGTGGGGTTATGGAAACATATCCAGAAAGGTTGGGGGTCCTTCTCTAGCCACACTAGGCTGAGTAGGGGAGATGATAATAGAATTAGTTTTTGGCATGATGCTTGGGTTGGAGATACGGCTCTTAAGGATGCTTATCCCTCTATTTTCAGAAGAGAAATACTTCAGTTATAAAGGGATTACACAAAAGTAAACCTACAGATTGATGTGGCTTGAATCAGTACATCAAATTCTAAAGTTACTTTTATTGTAAAGTAGTTCTAATGGATTACATGAAGCTACATCAATTTGTGGGTTTATTTTTGTGTACTCTCTTTGGGTATGTAGCACTTCTCTTTTTAGAATTGCACGGGAACAGGATGCTTTGGTGGCTGATTTGAGGGAAATTACTAATGGCTCACAGCAGTGGAATGTCAGTTTCATTAGGGTGGCACATGATTGGGAGGTTGGTGCCTTTGTTGAATTCTTTAACTTGTGATATAGTGGTGGATAAGTTTGTTTGGACTCCTTGTAAAGGAAACTTTTATGTACGCTCTTTCTATGAGGTTCTCACTACTCAAGCTAGTAATCACTCTCCTTGGAAGCATTTGGAGGAGTAAAGCACCTCTTAAGGCTGCTTTTTTTTGTTTGGACTGCATCCTTATGGAAGATCCTGACCATTGACAACCCAAAGAAACGTTGGTTTATCCTTATTGATTGGTGTTGTATGTGCAAAAATAGTGGCGAAATAGTGGATCATTTACTTCTACATTGTGAATTTGCAAAGGCCTCATGGAATTACTTTTTCAGAAAAATAGGATTAGCATAGGTTATGCCAGGGTGGGTGGTTGACCTACTAGCTAGCTTGAGAGGGATCAAGGGGATACCACAGATTCAGTTGTGTGGAAGATGGCTCCCATTTGTCTACTGTGGTGCATTTGGAGGGAAATGAATGATTGAAGTTTTGAGATTCGAGATTCGAGAGCACTCTCTGAAAGAGTTTTAAGAGTTTTTTTTTTGGAAGACTTTATTTATGTGGGCCATTTTTATAGACTTTAATGATCTCAACTTTCATGATTTCCTTCTATCCGTTTCTAGTTCCTAACTAGGTGTAATCTCATGTATACTGCCTGTGTACTTGGACTCTGCTTACTTTAATATCAATAAAATATCTTCTTATAAAAAAAAAAAAAAAAAAAAATTGAATGATTGTCTACAGTTAATAGGTATGCAAGTGTCACTATCATGTGTGCAGCAGCTTGACTCAATTGCAGTTTTATCATTCATTCTTGGAAATTTTCTTATGGAGTAATAACTGCAGGCCCCTCCCCTTGTATCACCGCCATCTGGTTGGGGCAAGCCTACAGGTATCCCTGCTCTCATATCTCACACCATTCCTACACTCCCTTTCCTTAGTTGACTTTGTTTTCAATTACCTTGTGCAGTTGCAGAAGGCAGCAAAACTTTTAGATTCAGGAGCTGTCAGGGCCACTAGATTTCTCTGGAGGTACCCAACTGCTCGAGTTATCCTGCTTTTTTATCTGGTAAGAAGAGTTCATCTTGTACTGGTGACAAAGATTATGAATGAGTTTGAATTGTTTGATAATTATGAGAAATTGTTTTAGGTGTTTGTACATCTCTTCTTGATGCATCTGTTGCATCGTCTTCAGGTACGGATACTTGGTCATTTGCAGAAATATTATAAGAAGTATGCTTTCTGCCATATTATATATTTCAGCCATACATACATACATACATTCGGCTGTATGATCCATACCTGTCATCAATGTTGTTGTACAATAGCCTATAGGATAGGATAATTGTATCAAAAAGTTGTTTGGGGGGGTGGGGGGAATGAATGAGATGAGATGAGATAATACAGAAAATTCTCAGGTTGTGAGACTGAGGAAAACGAAAAAAAAAGAGAAGGAATCAGCGTCTTTCAAAAACAACTGTTTGACTGTATGTATATGTATTACTCTGTAAAAATCAAAACTAGGATCTACCCTACCAAACCCCATGCCTTGCCTGGTTCTCATGACTTGAAAGAAAGCTGTATGCATCTAATGGCGGACGTGTGTTCTTCGCAATGTTTAGGCACAAGCAGACAGTTTTGATGCTAGAGAAGTTGCAGAATCTATGGGTCTTGCGAACCCTACTTTGCCTTGATCAGTTAGCTGTAGCCAGGTGAAAGCTACTTCAAGTCATCTTGCTTTTACAAGGGTGCCGCGTCTTCGAATTCTGGACATGTATTTGCTTAAGAACTTGAAATTTTGTTACTCAATTATTCATGTCACAACCATTTGAGATGTATGGTTGGTCCACCGGTTGGTTTTAGCAGACAGATTGAGGAGAAAAGTGGACAGTCATTACGGATCGGCATGCAAATGCTGTGATATCAAAATGATTACATGTATTTATGATTTGGTTTAAACGCCATTTTGACACTCAACTAACTATATATTGTAAGAATTTGAACCACCACGATTGGCAATTTAGCTGTGAGTGAATGTAAAAGCAGGTTGTATAGTCGGGAAAAATTCAATTACTGTTGAGGTTCAAACCTAGTACATGAGCTTGGCTCCGCATCTACAGTTTCCACAATTTAGTCGGGATCCATCTTCCCCTCTGGCATTTGTAACATGTCACATGGATAATGATAGACTTACTACTTCTTACTAATCATTTACTATTCTTTATATTTTATTTTTACTTAATAATTAAGGAAGTAGCTATTAGTGAAGTTGTATATTTTTTTTAATGATTAAGGATGTTAAAAAAATACTTAAAAATAATAATAAAAATAAATAAAAAATCTCAAATACACTAAAGAATAGTAAGCGAGTGATAGGAAGGTAGAAAGCCTATTATTATTCGGACATTCTCCACAAAAGTTCTCACTTTTCTGGTTCCTTAAAATTCTCAGTTTTCTGCTTTCTAGCCAACATCCTTTGAAATCATCCCCCAACCTCCTTCATTTTTTTTTTTTTTTTGTGTAATTGTAGAAAACATTCGAAAATAAAAATTGCACAACAGAATTATCATCTCATTTTGGTTGCTGGTAATACAAGTTATTATAATTTAAAATCTAATTTTGGGGTAATGACAGATAATTTTGTATAAATTCTTACAACTCTAGTTTGACTTTAAATAGAGGGGTTTATGTTAAATTTGAAATTTAAATAAGAAATTTAGTATTTTTTCAAGATACTAAATTATTGTTATTATTATTTAGCCTGTTATCCACCTGTCCATAACTCGCATAATTCGATGATGAAGGTGTGAACAGACAAAATTACCCATCATGCTTAGTTCGATGGCCTTGTTAATGTTTTATTGTATGTTTTTTTTTTTTTTTTTACAGATGGAGTAAACTGATATGAAACTTCAAATTGAGTTTTGCATTGAATCAAAGTATTATAAACGTTTAGGGGTGTAACGGGTCCGGCTCGGTCCGATTTTAGATCAAATTTATGATCAAACCAGTATGACTGGTTTTACATTTTTTAAAACCGATTACACCTCGATTACCACCCTAAACCAGTATTTTCGATTTTACCGGTTTCGGTCCGGTTTTTCATTTTTTTAAAATGTAAATTTGACCATTTTAGACTATAGTATAAGTATAACTATAGTCTATATTAGACTATTAGTATTAGTTAAATAGTTATAGACTTATATATTAGTATATCTAAATAATATATTAGACTATATAATAGTATTAATATTAAACTATTTGTATAGTTATATATTAGTATTAGTTATAAACTTATATATTAGTATAGCTATATAAATTATAATATATTAGACCATATAATAGTATAATAGTATTAATATTAGATTATTAGTATAGTTATATATTAGTATTAGACTATTAGTTATAATATGAAATTATTTCATATATGATATATAATTATATATAAAAATTTCATATATAGTTATACATTATATATAAAACTTATATATTAATATATATAAAATATTTTATATAATTTTAATTTTGTATAAAACTTATATATAAAATATTATTTTTTATATTTTTTTTATCAACCGGTCCTGTCCGGTCCGGTCTAGAAAATCTTAAAACCGGAACCGGACCGATTCTGACCGGTTTAGGAATTATAAGAACCTGTCCTGAACCGGATTAGTCCAAAACCAGACCGGTTTACCGGTTTTTCAGTTTAAATTTACACCCTTATATACATTTTTAAAAATACTTTAACAATGAACAGATTTCATAAAAATAAATTTATAAATTAATGTAACTTAACATGGTACGTTAGATTATAAACCTATTTTTATTGTAAAGTAAATCTAAAATATAATATAAAATTTTATGAAATTATTTTTATAGCATTTTTGTGCACTGCTTTAAAAATTATTACAAGATAATTATATTACGGCGACTCAATTTGAGTTGTAGACGCGACAATCACGGCCGCAAGATATTTTTATCTTCAGTAATAAACGACAAACAATAGGGATCGTAAGGACATCTCTATGCGAAGTTTCCATTTTCTACTCGAATCAAATCATTCGACTGTTATTTCGGCAATAATAGCAGCAGCAGACGTGTGTCGCCGGGATTGCTGCTTGACGTAGCTGGAGGAAGCAGAGTTCACGCCGAAAATAAAAGACGATCGACAGCCTAAGGCGTAGTCCGTTAGCGCGATAGAATTGCTGGGCAACGCTGGGAGACCCCGAAACTCTAGTTCCCGTTGCATCGAACCATTCTAGGTGTGTAATCTGGTCCGATCTGGTACATTTGGATGCTAGTTACGGTTAATGTTATTTGGTTTTATGAATTTGGGTCTGTGGGTTTGTTTTTAAGGGTTTAAATGCATATGCGAGGCAAAATTGTCGATTTCAAGAATGGGAACTTGGGGGTTTGCACACCTCTTTGTATTTGTTTGGGTTTCAAAATAGGGTAAAATTTTTCTTGGAGTTTGAGTTATATGCGATGATACAGTAATGGTTTTCATTTACTTTAATTTCTTAATACAGTGAGTACGTCATTTGAATTATGTGATCAGTTTTGAAGTTTTTATATTATAGCGTCTGAGCGTTGGTATGCTAAAGTAAGAAGGGGAATTAGATATAGAGATAATGATGAGGGAAGCCCAGAAAGTTTCGGGAATCGCCTTTAAGCTTGAAAATAAATATGATGCTAACAGATGCGGATCATCTCGAGGTCGGACTCTCATAGATTGAGGCTGTGTTTTATTATAAAATAGGGTGTCTGGTAATATTCTAAATTTCGCTTCGTTTTTCTTTGATGTGATATTTTCTTTTCCTTATTGAAGCGTTTAGCAGGAAATAAACAGTTTTGTATTGGTTTGATCATTCCAATGAACTATAAAAGTTGTGATCATTTCATTCACTGCACTAAGCCATTTTATTGTATTAAAATATTTAACCACTCTGTATCTTTGGCTTAGACATTTGTAAAGATGTCCGGTCAAAGCCATCGCTTGAATGTAGTTCCCACTGTAACAATGCTGGGGGCCATGAAAGCACGTCTTGTTGGTGCTACTAGAGGTCATGCTCTTCTCAAGAAGAAGAGTGATGCTTTAACTGTTCAGTTCCGTCTGATTCTCAAAAAGATTGTTTCCACAAAAGAGTCAATGGGAGAGATCATGAAGACCTCGTCATTTGCCCTAACTGAAGTCAAGTACGTTGCTGGAGATAGTATCAAGCACAGCGTCCTCGAGAATGTAAAAAATGCATCTCTTAAAGTTCGATCGAAGCAAGAAAATATTGCTGGCGTGAAGCTCCCCAAGTTCGAATATTTTACTGAAGGTGAGACCAAGAATGACCTAACTGGATTGGCTAGAGGTGGACAACAAGTTCAGCAGTGTCGTGCAGCTTATGTGAAAGCAATTGAGGTTCTTGTTGAGCTTGCTTCACTTCAGACATCATTCTTAACACTTGATGAAGCAATCAAGACCACTAATCGTAGGGTTAATGCACTAGAGAATGTTGTGAAGCCAAGGTTGGAGAACACCATAATTTACATTAAGGCGGAGTTGGATGAACTGGAAAGGGAGGACTTCTTCAGGTTAAAGAAGATACAAGGTTATAAGAAGAGGGCAATTGAGAAGCAGGTCGCATCTGCCAAGCAGTTTGCTGAGGAGCAGTCTGCAGAGAAGGTATCTTTGCAGAAAGGGATTTCAATAAGTTCAGCTCACGACTTTTTATCTGCAGCTGCGCACAAGGATGAGGATATCATTTTCTGATTTGGGGGTTGCTTTATATGTTCTTCAGGATATGATGCTTTGTCTGTGCTTCTTGTTTTGCCGTGCTGAATAAAAGCTTGACGTGTGTTACTTTTTCATGTTTATTATTTATGAATAGGCTTTTATCACTTCCAAGTTCTGTAAGTATTTGTTTCCTGGAGTTGATTTCTTGAAAATGAAAGAGCTCTGGTAATGCAGAAAGACGTTAGATTTGCTGGTTTATTGCCGATGTTAATTCTGATAATTTGTGTCTGACGTTTGTTCTCAAACTTTATCACTTCATTGACCCCTAACCTCATCAGTTCCCATTCCAATAACATCGAATAATAGGTATGTATGTATGTATTAGTGCAGGCTTGATGATATTAGTATTTACCCCAAAGCTGTATTCGTCTGGCTCTAAAAGCATGCATCTATAACACATAATTTTCAAGGCATAATTTTTACTTATATATTTAGTCATGTCATCCATTTCTTTCCCACTTTGTTTGAAGTTTTAAAACATTTTGTCTTCTTTCATTTATAATATTGTCTCTTCTTTTTATCTAATATATTACAATTAGTGATTAAAGAATGCTATGTAACGTCATAGACAGGTTATAAAAAGAACAATAATAAAAAAAATCAACAATTTCTTCCTGTAAATCGTGTAAATGCACGACTAGTTTTTCAGTATTTTGGTTGATCACCGTTTGGGAGATAAAAGGCAAAGCTTTGCAGTGGCTAAACAACATCCACAGTCATGTTCAATATAAAGATAAGAGTCGGGCTATAAATACCTTATTGGTACAATAATGCAATGTGGTGCTCCTAAAGTAATTTAGAAATGGACGACAATCTTGTTGTGGTTAGCTCAACTTCCTATAGATTATCTCTAGCAACTTTTCCTCCTTCATCTCTCTAGATTTCCACCGACAGTCAAAAGGGCTACTTCCAATGTGATGTGATGCAATCCATGAGTATTCTAACCAAAAGAAAAATAGGTGTACAATCCCCTATTGGTGCTGCTCATGCACTAGAAAATGAAATCAAGAATGGTCACTGTAGAGGGACAAAATACTATAGCCCATAGTTGGGCCCAGTCCACCACGAGGGACAAGAAGACAAATAAGAAAGAGATAAGGAGGGACATGAGAGCATACAAGTGTAAAAGGGGTTAAAGGGAAAGTAGGAAGAAAAGGAAAGCTGACACGTAAGAGAGACCAGCCACCTCATGACAGGCTAGCATGTGCAGTGAAAGGTCAGACACCCAACTATCAACCATTGCAGGAAGAGGATCATATAAAAGGGGATGCCCAGACAACTTCAACGCGGGCTGAATTAGATCATCTTCTTCTTCAGAAAACCTCTCGAGGAAGATAGCATCTCCAACAGGAAGAACTCCAACCTCTTTTGTACAGTAAGATATGAGGAACCATGAAATTATAAACAAATATATTATAGTAAAAACTCCCCTCTCCAAAATTCGTGGATGTAGGCCAATTGCCGAACCACGTAAATCTTGGTATCCATCTCTCTTTACTTTCTCTGCACTTATTTTCCATTTACCACTATAGATGTATGCAATGCCACTGTACAGCCTTACCAGAACATTGTCGTGAACTCCAAACAACATCGATCGAGACCCAGTCAACTTAGTGGGCCTGGAATAAATCTCTCTCCATCCGGTCTATTGTGTGATTTTTATAGCATCAACACATTTGCACTTTTCAATCGAAATAGTATGCCCCAGACCTGACATGTCTATTGGTAGACAGAATGCCTTAGGTACATTTTCCAGAGACTTAACTAATGTAAAAAAAAATAAAATTCCAATTGGCAATTCCAACCTTGGTCGACAATATATTATACATGTTTGATTGGGGTTATCACATAGCTGACAGTCACATATCCATGCAGAAGGAAAAAAAGAGTCTCATGACCGCATTGGTGGTGTGGCCCCGTCTTAGAGACATTTGTCATATGATACTATGTCAATTAAATTTGATGCTTATATAAACAATTTTAATTAGACGACAGGTTGCGAGAGGATGGAAGTACCACATCACTCAGAGAGTAACTAATAATTTTCTGAAATTGAATCATGTCAAAGCAACACAAGAAGCTTTGACACTTGCATGCATAAAGGAAGAAATAAAGGAGTCATACACCTCTTTCGTCTCATATTTCTTAAAAAGTAACCATATACATCAATTTTTTATAAATCCATATCTCTAGTAAATGGCCCACTGAAACCCTAAAATGGCCTTGCCATATACATCCTGCATGCTGACTCAAGACCTTATCAACTGGTGCTCTGCTTAACCAACCCACCCCTATGATTTCAGCCAAAGGAACAACGCCTCAGAGGACTGATGAAAGCTCAACACACCAATTTCTAAAGAGGATTGTATCCCGAATTTATTTATTTACTCTCACTTATGGCGGAGGAACACCATCATACAAAGCTCGCTACACCATTCGAGCTGCATAGAAAAACGTAAACATGTAGAAAAGGTTATATGATCTCTGGATGATGATCAACCCTTATACGTATAAAGATGCAAAACTTGTATAGAAAGGACCTCTACTGGTCTGGCTATATGCTTTTAACTTGTTTCAGTAGAATTATTTGCTGGCTGTTCAGGTTTGTAGATCTCCCAAAGCATATTCTGGTGGAATAATTATGCTTCAGTTTTGTTGTATCTACTCAGATCAGCATGAGTATCCTTATAGCGTTGGCTAAGGTAAGTCTGAGATAAGATTGGAGGAAACCTAACAAAACAGAGAAATGCAGCACAGAAATAGAAGAGTTAAAAATTTTGAAATCCGTTAATATTTCTCAGTTCATTCATATGATTTCACATTGAAAACTGCCACCTAATTATCCAGGTAAATTTTGGGTGATCTAGATCTTTATTTTCATAGTCAAATGGTTAACGTGTGCAAGAGTATTTAATTCTGTATGAACAAATTCTCATAGCTGGTAAACAAAAAAGTTAAAACGGAACCCATCCACTAAAATGCTGTGTGCAATTTTAGAAAACATTATGCAAGAAATATGTGTTACCCTGAGATCAGCAATTCAGAGGCTTTTATTTACCCAGTTTTATTTACTCTTTCCCTTTTAAATCCTCAGACAAACCTACAGCACATTGCCCATTCGCCTTATGCATAGGAAAACAAGCAATCGTTTCAAACTGGAACTCACTGAGCTTTATAATTTGCAATGGCAACAGTTTGTGGAAACTAACTTACTTGGGAGGGTTATTTTCTGATTTGCAGGTTGGCAAGCACTCGACAAGACAATCATGACAAGGTTCCACAAAATATGCAATCTGCCACAGGGAAAAGGAAATGAGATACACATACACATTATTACTTTTAAAAGGATCTACTGAAAGTAATAGAAATGCATTTTATGTAGATGAAAAATAACAACTAAAAAAAAGAGCCGCTCAAGGACCTAGGCTAAATATATAAAATGAATGTCATGCAAAGAAAACATGAGTAAGATTGAAGGAATCTTCAACAATCTTCAGAGCCTAGCCAAGTTAACAATTTCATTTACAGGCATCAGATATTCACAATGTTCTCTGAAACAGAAAGTGGGTAAATACATACTTTTGTGTTGTCATATTCACATTCGGAAACAACAGAGAAGTTCACTGGGGCTACTGAGAGGGTAATAATCAAGAGCAAGAGATTGGATGTTTGACAGACTGATATTACTGACATAGTCAATATTGGCTCGGCTAAATAAAAAAGTGTAGGAGAACAATTAATCTCTAATTTCTAAGCAACCAATTTGTCCACCTGACAGCCACAACTACAACTGATTTCACCTAAAAGAGGAAGTTATGGAAAAGGAGGTCTGAGTAGCTAAAGTCTCAACTGTGAACCTATCAGTGCCATTGGTAATACATCTTGACATTGTGCAAATTAATCCAACTACAATTTATAAATCAAAATTTAAACTATAGAAAATACATTTGAGACAATTAATTAATGACATTATAGAGCCGGTGACATCATCTTCATGTATTATCTAAAGGCTCATGGAGGGCCTCAAAACAATTTTTATTAAAAATAAAAGTAAAAATATAAGGAGGGGTCTTACAGAATATCTCTCTTGACCATTCACAAGAACTCTGTGCAACGTGGACCTGAGTAGCAAACATACAATGGTTAGAAAATTTTCAGAGAAGGGGAGCAAGAATAATATAGTTTTCGATAAAAGTCCCTGAGAAATGCCTACAACAGTAATCAACAATTTTTTAATAAAAACTTTAAAAGAACAAACCAGCAATGGCAATAGCAGCAGTAGGTTCATGATAACGGTCTTGAAAATCATGATTTTTGGGGAAAATCTATACCCTACAAACTTCAATCTGGAATTCAAGTTTGCCAGCATACTTGGGATAACATCTTAATAGCTCAATAAAAAGCAACAGCAGTATAATACCACTCCTGGGACAAAATTCAAACTTTCCAGTAATTTAAAAGATCACTAGTAATACTTTCTGTTTCTGATACATGATTGATTAATAACTTAGATTTTGATTGGGGATATCAAATGCGTTATGCCTTAGAAAAGCTAAATCTACATCTATATTTGAATTCTTAAAGCCAGTTAGGATGGCAATAAATACAATATCGATAAAGAGTGCAATATAGACATCTTTAACTTATATACATATGCAATCCAGAGAGTTATTTATTTTTAGATTTTCCATGTATGTTCAGATGTTGAAAATCATATTTAAGGAAACTTACACTGCAGTAATCTAACCAGGGAAAAACTAATTCACAAGTCATAGTAGAATTTGAAATTGTTTCTGTACCAGATCAATGTAAACAGCCACAGTCAGACCAGGTTATGGCAATAAAGAACACTCAGACATTACAACCAAGAATTAAATGCCATTAAGGATGAAGAAATTCTGGGACCTAATTGTATTGAAAGGCTCTTATATGGGATAAAAGTGCAGCTTAGACCAAGGCTACTGCTAAGAGGTGTATTACTTGAAAACACAGTTGCTCCAACGCTCCAGCATGTCACCAAGATTCACTACAAATGCTCTGTCCAAGACAAACCATAGAAAAGAAATTCAGCATACCAAGCCAAACAGAAACTTTTCTTTATCACTTTTATAATGTGAATATGTGATTATTTACATATTTCATAACAAAACATATTTACTAAATGTTATTGAGATTACAGATACACAATGTACAGCTAAATGGTAGCATACGAGCATTTTATCATTCAAAACAGCACAACCACTTGGAAGAAAAATATTATCATACAGAAGGCTGGAGCAGAAGTTTCAATGTTTTCAGTCAATAATATTTATGCCAGGTCTTCACACCACTAATAATCATGGTGGATAGAAATTTTTTTAATAAATTAATTTCTCTACAACTTCGTCAATATGGTCCTCATAATATTAATCCGAGTGATTAGTACTGAAGTAAGGCTTACAAAGTATCATCTTCACAAAAAAAAAAAAAAAAAAGATTAAACAAATTATACCTTTTAGCTCATAAGAAAATCTTCTAACATCCTTTTGCACGAAAGAAGGTTGATTTTTCTTTATAAGGAAGTTCAAATTTAATTAATGAAGAAATAAGTTTATCAGAGTACATAGAACATATACATGAAAAACACCTAATAAGCGAAACAAAGTCAATATACTAGATACTTAAGTTTATTGATCTCATTGCTAACTTTACAGTGGGACCTATTTATGATGGGAATTCCAACTATTCAAAGAAAATGTTCTGATATTTAATTTTTTTTTTTATTGGCACTGGGTGTCCAAAACAGCGTTCCGACTAATCCCGGGGGTGCACAGGCTCTCGGCAAAAAGTTTCCCGCAAATGCACCTCAGGTAATTCAATGAGAAAATCCCCCAGTCCGATGGCTCCTAGAGATTGTTTGCACCCAAGGAGATTTGAACCTTAGAGTTGGGGGGAGTATACCCCCAAGCCAAGGCCTTTACCCCTTGAGCCAACCCCTAGGGGTTTTCTGATGTTTAATTAAGTGGAAGAAGATCAAAATCAAGTTTGATCATAACAATGAATTAATAGGATTCAGAAACCATTTGAGAATAATGTCAATCTAGAAAACTAAATTTTAGTTCTAATGCATCAGCCAGACTCGATCATAATTAAAGCTATAGAATCTCAATCTCCAAAGCCCTCAATTACTCACCCTTTTAGTGGTGGTACATATTCCCATATCTGAGGTTTAGCATCCTTATCCTTGCATATCTGGTGATTAATTAACACAATTGCAATAGCTAATCAGATTAAAAAAACTAACTATTCTACCCAAAAAGATTTAATTTTGACAGCTGTCTTCTTACTTGGAGACCTAAGACATCATCTGTTGCTAAGAGAGTAATCAAACCAAAGTCAGAATGGGCTCCAGCTCCATATATTCCCTTTGAGGGATCAGACATTTGACCTAAAAAAGTCCCCTGATGTGTTACCAACGCCATAACACGGCCAGGCTCAAAATTGTTCAAGAACAAGAAGCTAAAGTCAACCTTCATAGTGTAGTAAGCGCAAGGTTGCAATAGACTTGCCAAGCATTTCTGGCTTGTCAAAGAAATCAGCCTCCAGGTCTAGTGCAAGAGCTATTATCCTAGCAACTGCTCTCCCGATCTCCCTGAATATACACGAGGAATAGATTAAAAAAAACAAGCAATAAATAAATAGCTAATAACTTATACTATCCAGATCCTTGAATACCGGCCATTCTACAGAAAATTGATCCACAGGAACAACAACTATGACAGTCGAGAATGGAAGCACAATGTTTTAAACACACATTAATATGTGAAACCAAACTTTAAACATACCCAATAATTTAGGCTTGTTAAAACACATCCACAATCACTGCCAAGAGCAAAAGGTTATTAGCAGTGTGGCCCTTATCTTCGCATTCAAAAATGTAAACTTCTTTCATTGTGGACAGTTATACAACCCTTACGGCTACGATTTGGTCTCACCATATGTTGCTTGGCAATATACTCACTTAGAAAAGGATACTTTCATCCCACAATAACATTATAATAAAAAAGGGATTAAAAATCCTGCTTTTTGTGGTTCTATTACATTTCCTACTTGCGCGTGCATGTGTGTATAGAAGACCTTGCTAATCGTTCCATCATACAAACCCTATGTTTGTAAAACTTACAAAGCTTCTTGATGAAACTTCTCCATTGTCTCCCTCCATCCAGGCAATAGTCCTTAAAAATAGCAAAAAATTCAATATTCAATCACATACTTTTTCAAATCTAAAAAAGAAACAATTAAAAAAGTGACCTGCTCTAATTATAAGACGTTAATTAGGATAAATTTAATAAGGATAATATACTATGACTTATTATTTTATCATTCCTTAATTTTCATTATAATGAATTATGAAAGAATAATGAAAAATCGCCTCCTAAATCGCTATATATCCCTTCAAAGAAAAATATTGTTAGTATCAAATTCCTGTAGTTACCTGGCTCAGGCCAAACATTTTGCCCATAAAATGGTTTTTCCGCTTCTGGGTCGTCTTCAGCTACTTCCACTCCTATGTAATATCCCTCCTTGTAATCTCCTAATTTTTACCAAACAACAAAATTACAGAGAAATAAAAATAAGTACAATTATAACGTAATAAAAACAAAAGAGTGAAACTTGGTAGCGAAAACAAACCGTGAGTTTGGTTTTCAGAGTCCAAAATCTCGTCAAGAACAGGGGTGTAGCCTCTATGTTTCTCGTTCCTTAAAAGCTTCATTTTCTCGTCCAATGGCAGACCGAACAATCTTCTGCTCTGTGCGAAAACCTTGTCCATGAATTCCTCGCTCATCCCGTGGTTTACAACGTAGAAAAACCCCGAATCCAAGCATGCCTTCACCAACAAGAGAAAAGGGGAAAAAATCACTAACAGCAGCTGAGAATTTTGAAAAGGATAAGAAGAATCGTAAAATAATAAGGTATAGGAAATCGAAATGGACCTGTTTGAGCAATGAAACCGATTGGTGAATGTCAGGATTGGAGAGATCAATACAATTGAGGACTGACATCTTCGGGGCTTCAATATCGTTAACGCTCTGATTTTCCATTTCCCCGAGAAACGAATAGGCCTCAGGACACACTAAGCCAGAGAGGAGGAGAGAACTAGAGGCGAGAGGAGAGAGAGAGAGAGCGCATTTCTGTTGGTCTTATTTCGGTTGCATTCATAGGGAGGGAAGTTGGAACTCAGGGAAGTAGGCATCATCATTTTTACGCATTTCCTTAAAAGATACGATATTAACGTGGCAGTTAATGTTGTTAGGTGATTTTAGTCCACTGTATCTTCTTGGACCAAATCTAGCTACTCATCTTCTTACACGTATGCAAAGTAGGCAAATTTTCTTTTATTTTTTTTTAAATGATATTTACAATTTAAAGTGTACAATTATCATGTACTTCATTTGAAAATAATAAATAAATTTGACTTACATAATTTTTTTAACAATAATACTCATTTTTTTTTAAAGGAAGTATGTAATAATTGTATATTTTAGAACTGTATATAACATCACTTTAAATTTAAAGATTTTTTTACATATTACTTTTAAAAAGTGGATAGTTAAAATAAAAAAATGTGAGTTTTATAGTCAAATTTTAACCAAAGAATAGTTAGTTCACAGCTAATGTAACACGTTAAAAAATGAAAAATAATCAGACATAACTTATTTTGTAATTCTATTTTAAATGGATGATGTTTAATCTTGTAAGATTATTATTATTTTATAAAAATTAGATTCGTTTAAAATAGATTAAAAAAAAGAGTTACAGAAATAATTGTAAATGTATTATCATTAGACAAAAAAGATCAAAATCAATCTTTTTTAAATGTTTAATAGATATGAAAGTTAATAATATTATAAAGATTCCAGTTGGAGTCATAGGAATAGCATGATTGTTATAACTTTGTTTTGTTGTACATATTTTTTGTGTTTCTAATTGACTAGGCACTATGTTATACGGGTATTTCTAATTATACCCCCAAATAATAGCCTTTTAAATTTATAACTTGTAACGCTCTAACGGATGGTCTAAGTCACATAGTTTATATTTCAAAATGATTAGTTAATAATACAATTGAAGTCCGATTAAAACATTATAAAGAGTAAAAATATTTTATTCTCAAATAATAAAAATCCCATACACCACCCACTCTCTATTATCATATGGGGTACCACATAACTAAATTGGGATTGAGATTATCAAATCAAAATTTTAATGAGTTAAATGAGTGATGAGACTACTTTTTAATTTATACTAAATAGATATGTAGATATTATCAATATTGTTAAATCAGACTTGTGAGGATTTTATAGACGAGTTTGCAAATATCCAACTTTAGTAAGCCAATCAACATCAATCAGTTTTATTTTTTATTTTATTTTATTTTTAATGTTTTATGAGTGAAAGACAATGAGTTGTTGACTAAAATGTATACATAAGAAATATCCAACTTTAGGAAATTAACCTATACTTTCACATTGTTAGTAATGGGTTAAAATTAGGGGTGTAGATCAGTCCGGTTCGGAGATGGATCTTATCATTTTTTCTAGACCGGACCGAATATTCATAAGGATCGGATCGGATCGGTAACTATTGGTCCGGCCTAATGTGGATTATGCCACTAATTCATTAAAAAATATTTTAATATAATTATATTTATGATGTTAATAGTTACTATGTACTTACTAACTTAAACTTTACTCTTTAATATGTATAATTATTAACAATGTCATACATTTTATATATGGTTAATGAATATCAAATAATTTCATTATATATAAATTATTCATGCTTGCTTGTAACTTAGGTATTTAAAAAAAAAATTACCTAATTATTTTAATTAAGTGTAAATAATAGAGTATGTATGAATGTATGATGTATTAACTATTTACATATAATGACATAAATTATCACATGATTTATAATTTATTATTAATTGATAGCTTATATAATTTTATATTTTATATAGTCAACGATAATAAATTAGATAAAAATTACATCATTAACTTATATAATTAATATATAAAAATAACAAATTAAATTATTAAAAATATTTAAAATATATATATATATATATATATATATATATATATATATATGGGTTCGGTCTAATGCAGTTTAGTCCGGTCCAAAATTTGTAGACCTCAGGACCGCACCGAATTTATCAATCCACGTATAATTTTGAGACCGAGATCAACTGGTCTAAAATTCAATCCGATCGGTTTTGCCGGTCCTAACGGAATTATTTACAGCCTTGGATAAAATAAATGAAGGTAAGAGTTTTAAGCCCAAAGTTTCTCTCCGCATAACCAAAGTTTTCTCTCCGTACAATCAGAGCTTCTGTACAACCAAAAGCTCTGATGAGGCCTAGAGGGCTTAAGCAGTGAGATCACGACTGAGCAATGAGTTGTAGGGGTAGTAGTGCAGAATGGGGTTCAGAAGAAATCTAAACTATAGAATTGAAAGCATTCTTATTGAGGAAGGAAGGAAGCTCCCTGCTCATAATAGAAAGCAGTTGGAAGATAGTGAAGGTAACTTGGGATGGTAGCGGTGCAATAGTTTGCAAAAGCTTTGGATGAATGCTTGAAGGGGGCACGAAGGATTTTTATACCACAACAAGGGAGGGGGCCAGGAGCTTTATTGCACAGAGGTGCTCAAATGCAAATGGCCGTTACATGGCGTTAGTAGAGTACGGTGGGGGTGGGAGGCGAAATTTTATTTTTATACCGGAAGATATGGAGGGGACGGGGTGGAGGATGGCAGATGCATTAAGGGAGGCCATTTCGAGGGAAGGGGTCGCATCTCGTAACACGAGCGGAGTATCATAGGTGCCGTCAGGGATGGGGATCTAAACACAAAGTCAGTTGTACATGGAGGTTCTGGTGCCAACGACTGCGCAGGTGCATTCCCAAATACAATATATGCATGGAGGGGGCCAGCGGTGGTAGAACTCAACAGCAAACCTCATTGAGATGCATATAAAGTCAGGGGACGGAAATGGCCCGACACTACTGGTACTGACTGTGCGCACTGGAAGGGTGGCGGTGGTAAGCCCATTGTCGCTCTGGTGGGCGATGGCATGCACGATACTCTTAAGGACATGTAATCCCAACTAACAGACCTGCAGGAGAAAGTGGCTGCTCTAATACGCTGTGTTGAGGAGGATAAGGCTATGGGCCTGGGCAACGCACTTAGGAATGATGTTAGGCCCCATCTGATTGTAGGCAATCATGCTGGGTTTAAACCCATGGGAATCAATTAGAAACCCAAGGGACTAGAACGATCTGATGGGCCTCGAGCAGTAGGGTCGTCAAAAGAAAATGAAAGGGCAGGTGGCCCAAAGGTATTAAGGGGCCCAAGTTTTGGGCTTCAAACCCATGGGAGAAAATAGAGGGAAGGCCACGACGAGTACTCAACCCATGTGGAGAGCTAAAGGTGGGGGTGTGACTAGGCCTTCCACCGGCGGGAGTCACTTGACCTTAAGCCTGTTCACTTGAGTATACCCGACCTAAAATTCGGGTTTCAAATCTGGGCCGAAATCCTGCTCGGATTAGCCTGGTTACAGACCCAGACCGGATTTTAAAACCCGAAAATTTGAGTTCCAGGTTGTACCCGATTTTGTTTTGTTTTGTTTTGTTTATATCTTATTTTTTTTCAAGAAAAAAAAAATTATTGAAAAGCATATTTTAATCTAAAGGCCTATATTTTATTAGAATCTTTTCAAAGAAAAAAATGTAGAAAACTAATAATATATTAGAATGGAAAAGTAAATTTATGTAAAAATAGCTAAATGTAGAAAATAAAAATATAAACAACTAATTACCTTTTTAACTAAATGCATGTAAAACAAAAAAACAACCACTATTCATAATGTAAAATACATGCAACATACACAATGCAATTTACTACATATTACATTGTTCGAACTAATTTGCTAAGATCATTGCAAAACACATATATTTCTTTAATCAAACTTCAATACACAACAATAAACTACAATGGCTAAGAGTAATCCCCAGTAGTCCCATCAGCACTGCCCATAAGAGCAATCCCAACAGTAGCTAATCTTTCCTAATTACATCTGATTTTTCATACTCCTTGTTCCTTCTTGCTGCCATCTATTCTTCTATTTTTTTCAAAACTTGGTCTTTTATTAACTTAGCATGCTTCAAAGCTTTTTTCCTAAACTACTGCAAAGCCTGTAGCATAAGAAAGCAAATATTAACTATAAAGTACTAAAACAGCAGATAACAGCAATCGAGATGTAAGAAGTACGGTATCCAAAACTATTTAAATATCTAGAATTGATAAAGAAACAAGTGCAAAAATGGTGGAGAAACGGCGACAAAAGGACCAACTCAAAAAATTTGTGAATTGCTAAAGAAAAGATAAATTTTAGTAGAGGTTGCTAATGCAAAGTAGAAAGTATAACTTTGCAACAGAGAGCTCTCTTGTACAAACACTGGCACTGACTTAGCCAAATGCCAGTATAGCTAGTAATTTAGCTAATTCCTCCCTAATTAGAGCCACATTGGATTAGTTAAATGAAAGTTATCCACCATATGACCTACAGTAAATTCAACAGACAATCTTGAGCTCCCTGCAGTCATGTGTAAAGATAAAACATTTGAATCAACTTCATTGCTAAACATGGAGAACAAGATGTCTAACCAGCCACAGTATAACACAAGCCAAAGTAGAATGCGATAGTATCATATGAAAAGCAATGGTATTTTGAACTTTTTTTATGATGGCAAAATAAACAAGAGATGAGGGTGAAAGAGACTTGTTACCCCATTAGTGTTATAGCTAGCTGCTTGTTGATCCATCTCTAGAAGGTCAACTTCATCAATATCAATATAGACAAGAAAACTGCAAGAAAGATAATATTTAACCAAAAAGAACTCATAGGAACAAAAGCTAAAAAGATGCATACAGTACTACAAAACATCAGCTGTACTGCAAATATAGCACATGCCTTAACCCTAAGGCACAATCTCCTAAAGATATATATATATATATATATATATATATATATATATATATAATATAGTATATATTATATATATACTAACTATATATTATACTATTATAGTGATACTATCATAATAATACTATATACTATACTAATACTAATACGAATACTATATATAGTTATATATTTTGTTATAGTGATTTATATAGTTATTAACTTATTAACTTATTTATATATAGTGGGTTATTAATAGTATTATATTGTATTATTATTGTACTGCAAATATAGCACATGCCTTAACCCTATAGCTTGATTTTTTTCCTTTTTGTTTTTGTGGGTAATTATGTTTGTTTGTTCATATATATATATATATATATGAACCTAATAAATGTTTTTGGGTTGAATGGATGTCAATCAGTGATTTTACTGGTTTAGTTTTCTTGTGTGTTTTGTGTTTTCTTGAATCATTACAATGTTTTCTTGCATTTTTTGTATTCTCTATTTGAATTTTCTGTTATTGCATTGATGATCTTTCTTTCTCTATCAATCTTTATTCTACATGTGTGTATTGATATAAGGAAGCCATAAGCTTTCTCTCTTGTGCTATGTAATGAGAAGTACGGTACTTTGCCCTTTTGGCTTGTAGTTGCAATTTCTGTACTTGAGATTCCTTATATCAATTTATTTGGTGTCTATTGAACATTTCTCAAGAAAAAAAGAGTCAATTTTGGTTGATCCTTCCTTCTTCTTTTTTTGTGTATTTTTTGTCCGCCGGTATCAATATGTTCATAACTGCATATTGTAAAAACTTTAATGAGCTTTTGATTTAAGGTTTATTTTGTTGTTACAAATTTTATATTTTGTAGCAGATGTTTTTTATATCATATTTTAAATTTTTATAGTAGATTTTTCTATAGCAGTTTTTTTGTTATAGAAGATTTTATATTTTTATAGCATATTTTTTTATGAGTGGAAGATCAACTTGGGGTGAGGCATTTCGGCTTGTTTTCTCAGATAGTGGAGAGTGCTGTTCAACACAAAGGGGCTCGGTACGGTGAAGGTGGCCAAGGTCTAGCCTCAGTTTCGGATGTCATAGAGGATGGCGTTGGGGCTATTTGAGGGAGAGAAAGAGAGAAAGCAAGATAGTGACAAAGTGATAAAAGAAACAGAGAGGGAGCGGCTTATGTACGGCCTATGGTGGTTGGAACTATGGATAGCGGTGCAACACGAATGATGTGGGGCTGGGCACGGTGGCAAGTAGGAGTCACGGAGAAGAAAGGGAACAACGGCTTGGTGGCATACAGTGACGCAGTGGTGCTGGTGAGGTGAGGTAGAAAGCAATGACAGAGGATGAGAAACTGAGATATGAGGGTGCTCGGAGCAGGAGAGAGAAAGAGAGAGAGAGAGAGAATAGGGAAAAGAAATTAGGGCTTGGGATTTGTTGGCATCCAACATGAAGTCGTTTTGAGAGGGATGGGCTCAGAATTTCCTAAGGATTTCCTAATGTCTGGGCTTGGGTTTTGGGGCTAGACTTCACATTTAAAGCCAATATAGTTTTTAAGCCCCTACTTTTGGGCTCATGCAATGAGCTCTATAAAACCTATTTTTTAGGCTAAAGTCTTAGCAATATCGGAGTAAAAAATGTTCTAGACATTTTTTGACATTTTTTGAGTGCAACTAAACATATAACATTTTGCAAATAAATAATTTTACCATCTTTACTAAAATACAAACGACAAAAGTAGGATTAAAGATACAAATCACCTATCAACTTAACAATTTTTAGTATTGATGATTAACAATTACTAGCTTACTTGGGATTTTGGCGATTCTTACTTGGGAGGTTTCTTGTCTTGTTTTAACATACAAGTTTGGATTCTAGTGCGTCTATGGCTTTTCTCTCTCCAAATGAGAGTCTAGTTTTATCAGTGTGAATTAGTTCTCTGAGGTTTGCTGAAGATTTCAAAATGGTTGAAGATATTCTAGAATGTTGGAAGACGTTATCCCCATTCGAAAATGAGAAAAATGCAGTATGTTTATTTGATCATTTGGAATCTAAAACAATATGACACAAAGCAGTGCCTGCTATTCAATCTCCTTGCAGTGAAGTACTACAACAAAGAGGCGTTTAATATGATGATGATGAATTTGTGGCATCCAAATACTGGTTTTCAAATTTATGACATGGTGGAGAATTTGTTCTTGGCGGCTTTCTCAAAACCAAGCGAAAAAGAACGTATTGTGAACAATGGCCCATGGACGTTAGGAAACAATTTGCTGATAATTTCTAATTATGATGGCTCTCTACAAGTTTTGAAGTTTCCAATGTCTTTTGCTTCATTTTGGGTCCAAATTTATGATCTTCCTATGGATGGGATTAACTCGAGGGCAGTAAGGAAAATTGCTAAACCCGTGAGATATGTAGAAGATGTTGATCTGCCTGAGTTAAGGCATGGCTGGGGTGAATTTGTGAGGGTTTGTATTTCATTGGATATAAGCTAGGTATTGCCTTGTGGCAAATGTGTGGCTATTGGGGGTTTTGCCTTCGTTTGGGTACACTTCAAGTATGAGTGTCTTCCACAATTCTACTTGTTGTGGGATCCTTGGCCATGGTGATCGGGATTGTTTATTATGGATTCAACATAATGAACAATTTGATATTTAGGGTTTTCCTTTTGGTTCATGACTAAAAGTTGGTACCACTCCATTGAAGAATCGATCGCATGGTGAAATGAAGCAGAATTCGCATGAGGGTTCACAGTTAGGTGATGACTTGGAGAATGATGGTCATTGGAGTATGTCTTCAGAGAAATCCCGGTGAAGGGTACCATTCTCTCTCTGAAATTGCCGATAGTTACTTTTGTGGAGCAATTTGAGAAAGCCATCCAATCGTTGAGTAGCTATCCCTTTACAAACATCATCAGGCCTGATGGGCCTAGCCTAGACACTTATGGGCCTCATTTATGGATCTGCTTCCCTAAAATGAAGCCCTAGTAAAATCGAATCTAAATTAAGGTTCTTCATCTCGTTGGGCAAGGCTTCTCTCCAAATTGAAAATCAAACAAGGCGTGCAGTGAAGACTCAAGCACCATTTATTCCTTCTAAATGACACCACAATAAAAAACATGTGACTCTATCCTCTAACGGTAGCATTTTGAAGAAGCTGAAATATATTGATAACAGTATTACGACAGAAGTCCATGTTCTATAGGCGGAGGCAGATGACCAGCCCCGCCGTAGACCATGAAAATCATGAACTGGAACTCTCGAGGGCTTGGGAACATAGTTTTAAATTCTGTTATGTTTTGACCGGAATGGTTGAAATTTTCCATTCTTGTGTAGTATCCGGTATACTATACCCCCTCGTTTCATTTTTGTTCCAAATTTTGGCCCATTCCGGTCCATTCGGGTCAAGTTTCAGTCATTCCGGCCGGAATTGGCATTTTGGTTCATGTTCCGTTTCGGACTATTTTTGTAATTTTCTTGTGCTTGTATGGCACTTTTGTAAATTTTAAATCCAGATGGTATTTAATTAATTCTAGAATATAAAATGTATTTATATAATTTTAATTATTTTGTAACTTTAAATATGTCCCATAATTCTCTCTTCTTCTTCTTTTTTTTTTAAAAAATTATTATTTTTAATAATTTCTCTATTCCTTTATTTTTTTTTCTTTGTTTTTGTATCTCAACTCAAGTTTATGATTTTTTCAATGTATATTCATTATATAAATCTTCAATTCTTCCATATATATACACATATACATTATACTCACCTACATATATATGTATTTATTCTATTAGTTTTTAGTTTATATATACATAGAAATATTTATATATAATTAATCTCGAAATGGTACACCGGAATACACTAGTACCGAAATATTTCATTCCAGTATTTAAACCGAAATGCTCATCAGAATTGAATTCAAAACATTGCTTGGGAACCCTCAAGAAGTTCGTGCCCTTCAAGATTTACTTCGGAGGGAGGATCTTGACATGGTCTTCATCATGGAGACTCATTCTAATACACGTCGAATGTAGTGGTTGAAATACCAGATGGGCCTTTCTTGCTTCCTTGCAGTGGCTAGTTCTAGATGGAGTGGAGGATTTTGTCTTTTCTGGGGAAGAGAGGTACAACTTTCTTTACACTCTTACTCTAAATTTAATTTTGATATGTCTGTTGTGGACCCCGTTGTTGATGAAAGATAGAGATTAATTGGGATGTATGGAAACCCTATTACTGGTCAAAGACATGAAACATTAGATTTAATGAAATACTTGAAGAATAAGTCTGATGAACCATGGTTGTGTTTTGGAGATTTCAATGAAATTTTACATCAATTTGAAAAAATGGGTGGTAGGGTAAGACCAATAAGACAGATGTTGGATTTTTTATCTGCATTTGACTTGATCTACATTAGACTATTGCCATTTACGTAGCCTAGATGTAGATGGACCTTTTTTCACATAGAGCAATTTAAGAGAAGGTAAAGCTTTAATTCAAGAGAGGTTAGATCGCTTTACAAGCAATTTTGATTGGCTAGAAAAATACCCCGCTTGTAGAATTTGCAACACAGTTACTTCTATTTCAGATCACAGTTGTTTAATCTTAAATACAGTGGATATGAATTATGTTGCATATCATGCTAATTGTTGGTTTAAATTAATTGCATATAATATAAAATTATGTTATATATAATTATATACAATATAATATATATACGAACCGATATGGTCCGATTCGGTCCGGTGCTAGAAAAAACAAAACCAGAACTAGTCCCCTTTTTTGAAAGATGAAATCGATACCAAACCGAACTGGACCGAATCAACCAATTCTGGCTAGTTCACCGATTTTTATTTTCACCCCTAGGTGGTTATGGATTCCATGATCTAGAGGCATTTAATTTGGCTCCATTGTCCAAGCAAGGATGGCAACGGTAAGTTTATCATAATTCACTTTTTTATAATGCCTTTAAGACTAAATATTTCCCACAGTCTAACTTGTATCTTCTCATTTGGGTTCTAATCCGTCTTCTTGTGGCATAGCATTTGTGAAACCAAATTTGTGTTGTAATCTGGATGCTTATGGCGCATAGGGAGAGTTGACCAAATTCGTATATAGGCTAATAATTGATCTCCAAACTCCCCAACCAGGAAAGTTATTACTGGGTGCAATTTATTACTAGCGGATGTGTGTGTCTTTGAATTGTTGGATCAGTCACAACCAAGCAGGTGGAACACAGATTTAGGGAATAAGGTATTTATCTCTCTTGAGGTCGTGAAAATCCTTGCTATTCCTTTATTTTCCCTTTAGAATGCTGATAAATTAGTATGAGGCTATATATGTAATGGCAATTTTAGTGTGAAGTCAGCATATCATTTAGTAATGCAATCTAGAAAGAGGCATCAGGTTGGTACTAGCCTGAAGGTTGTATGGAATATACAAGTACCAAAAAAAGTTAAGAATTTTTTATGGAGGGCTTGCAATGATAGCTTACCCACAAAGAGCCATCTTTCCCATCGTCATGTCATAGATTCCAATATGTGTGATTTTTGTCATGAGGCTGTTGAACATACTCTCCATATCTTGTGTCATTGCAAAGGTATTTCTCAAATCTGGGCAACATATTTTGATAGAGATATGATTAAATGGGGACTACATGCTCGTAGGGCTGAGCAAAAATTAGAAAATCTAACTCCGCACCGACACCACTCTGTCTTTGCTCCGACTCCGATGAGTCGGAGTCAAAGTTGGAGTTTTTTTAACCAAAAAAGTCGGAGTCAAAAGTAGAGATGTACCAACTCCGCTCCGACTCTAATATTGTACATATTTATAAAAATATATGTATTTTTATATATATTAATCATATATATTTTATATAACTATAACTTATATTGTTAATTAAATTCAATAATATACTAGTATGAGAAAATTATTATAAAATAATATGCTTATAATATAATATAAATAGAATAAATTGACTAATAATAGTTTAGTATATGTAAACATAATACTATTAATTATTACTACCATGTAACACTAATGAATAATAACAACTAATGTACAAACACTAATGTATAATAACATGTAATACTAATTATATAATAACTAATGTATAGTACCATTTAATACTAATGTATTATGTATAAACAAAATATATAAATTTATAATAACATGTAATACTAATATATAATAACTAAAGTATAATAACATGTACTAGTAATGTATAATAATCAACGTATAATAACATATAATACTAATATATAAACATTAACATATAATAATATATAATACTAATGTATAATAACATTAATTTGTACAATGATTTATTTTTTCAGTTTTGGTTATGTTTTAATAAAATTGAAATTGAAAAAATATTTAAAAAAAAACTAAAATCTAGAAGCCCAAATTCAATTAGTGAGAGTCCAAGATTATCAAATTGAGATTTCAAATAGGCTAAGAAAAAAAACCCAATAGAAAAGTCCAAATCCCACTCCACTCCGACAAGTCGAAGTCGGAATCAGATCGGAGGCTATACGAATCGGAGTCTGAGTTGGAGGTCGGATTCGAGTTTCGACGAAGTTGGAGTTAGAGTCGGAGGTAGCGCACTCCGACTCTCACATTGTCGGTGCTCTGCCCTACATGCTCGGTTTGATAACATGGTATGGGCTGTAATGCAACTCAAGGATCCCAAAATTCTAAATTAGTTTGTGATTCTTGCCTGAAGCGCATGGAAGTTCAGGAATTTGAAATTTTTTTAGCAAAGTGATTTCTCTCTTTTTGATGTAGTTGGGAACTATTTTTCTTATGTAGAAAATTATCAAATGATTCGTAGTCATTAAAAAGTTAATAAGAATCCATTTACATTTGCCTGGAAACCTCCACCAGTTGGAAAATGGAAACTAAATTTTGATGGGACTGTCTTCCTCAATAGAATCTGTTGGGGGTAGGAGCTATCTTAAGGGATAATTCTGGAAGTATGATTATGGAGATTTCGAGAAGGGAAGCAGGTACTTATATGGTAGAGGAGATAGAGGCACATACTTCTTTGAGGGGATTGCAAATGATCCTCCACATGGGAATACCTCATGTGATCCTTGAAAGAGATTCACTAACTATTGTGGAAGCTATTAGATCAAGTTGTGAAGAAGAATGCTCTTACAGCCCTCTAATAAGAGAGATTCAAGCTTTATTATTGCACTTCCATTCATTTGATGTTTTTCATGTTGCTAGTAGGGAAATGAGGCAGCGCATCGATTGGCTAGAAATGTACGATGGGTGGATAATAATATTCAATTGTGGCACAATCCGCCGGATTTTATTCTAAGCAGTTTGGAAAATGATGCTGGCCATTCTGTTATGTAAAATATTTAGTCATGTTTGATTTTGGTGGACAAGTTTGTTCTTTGTATTTGGTTACTGCTATTGAATAAAGCAATCTTTATTCCTAAAAAAAAATTACCAACTTACTAGTGTCTAACTACATGTTATTATACTATACTATTACATGTTATTATACAAGACTATTTATTACATATTACTCACTATAATTAGCTGGTCAAGTATATTATTTCTATACTTGATTATATATGATAAAAATACTATAATGTATACATATACTAAACTATTAGTCTATTTATATTTTAGTATATATTATTCTAGAACAATTAGCACATTCTAGTATAGTATATATTGAATTTAACTATATAAGTTCTAGAATTTTTATATGAGTATATATGATCAATATATAAATAATACATACTTTTATAACCCGTGTATACTTATATCAGAGTTGGAGCAATAAGTCGAAATTGAATGTCGATGCAGAGTTATAGGCTAAAATCGAAGGTGAGGTCGGATGACAAAGTCAGAGTTGGTAAAAAAACATATTATCTCTAACTCTGACTAAAACACAAAAAAACTTATAACTTCAATTTTGTTTTATTGGAGCTTTACTTCAATGGTGTAGAGTCGAATTTTCTGATTTTTACGTAACCCTAATGTATTAAGGCTCTCTATCTCTTTTCTTGTATTCCTGGTTTTGTTTTATTAGAACAAATTGATAGTTTTTTAGCTTTTTCTCATGAATAAATAGGAACATTGAAAGATAAAACAAGTGGTAGAAGCATTGGTACAATTCCAAAAAGGGAATGGAGGCAAAGATGAGAGGGGAAAGTCTCTAGTACCAAAGGTCCAAAACAAATGAGCTTCCATTGTGTGAGACGCGGCGAGAGTGGACATCATAATTTGGGTTGCGTCAACTCATATTTGAGTCATGTTATGAAATATACCCCTAAGTCTCTCTATGTACAAGGCTCAATAGTAATAATAACCAAGTTCAAGAATAAGCAAGAATCACTTGTACAGACTTAACCAAGAAATACCTTGAATAAACTGAACTTAGAAACAGAGAAACTGATATCGAAAATTTATATTGACATAACCAACCAGATCCAAGCATAACCAACAGATCCAAAACAGAGTAATACTAAATGTAAAGATAGAACAAGAATTAACAAGAACAGAGACTATAGCAAGAATAATGATCAAAGAAATTAACCGAAATAAAAGAATAAAAGAATCAACACAGGATATACATGGGTTGACCCTAATGGTCTATATCCACAGCAGGAATGGCCTCAGAGCTTTATTGATAAACAATATCCATCACAGAGAAGCCTTAGAATCCCTCACGTTTACACAGCCCTTCTCACACACCAGAAAATCACGCTGATTTTCTCCTCTAAATGAAAACCCTAATGCAAATCCTAGAAACTCTCTCTCTCTGTTCTCTCTGTCGCTCGAAGCCCCTCTCAAAAGCAGAATGTACAAAATGAATTAGGGTTACAAGACATCGGGTAGCAATATATATATATAAGAGACGTCAGATGCCACCACGTGTCAAGATCCTGCGGCTCAAGGTTGAGGCCTTTCTGTTGCAGCTTACGAGTCATGTGTGTAACACGTGATTCACCAGCCCAGCAAATAAATCTTCAAGGTCCCAAAATCAGCCACATGTCCACCATCCACAAGTCACAAAAAATCAAAGGGTCAGAGTTAATAGATAACATATAAATAAATGTATTGACACTATATTTACAAGTCATATATGTGCCAATTTTGTCTCTGTCATTTTAATTGAACGGTTTAAACTCCTCAATTAAATTCGCTTATCTCATACGAAGTTCGTGCCCAATTCCCAAGTTACGTACAAAATTAGTGGCCTTACTTTGAATTTTGAAGCCTTGAGCACAACAAGCACTATTAGTGGAGTGGGTTTTGATAGATTCTTATGATGTTTCTTTCTTTTAGCTAATTTTTTCTCAGTTTTTCTCTGTTTTTTCAAGACTTAGGGTATGTTTGAAAACACAATTGTTCTCAGACTACTTTACTATTATTTACAAATAGTTCATTACTATTCATAAATTATTTCACTATTATTTATAGATAATCTAAAATACTCTTAGTATCCAAATGAAACCTTAATAACCATAATCAAATATTTTGTTGCTAAGAAACCACAAGTAAAGAAAATACAACTTGTGAATCTCATATTAATTTCCGGATCACACTTTTCTTTTCGATGGTGTTTCTTTGAACAACAATGTAGAGGAGGGGATGCCTGTTTGAGTTGTTTACCGAGTCTACTAAACAATGAATGGATTGACAGTAGTAGTTAGATCGAGGTGGAAAGATGTTTGATTACTATTTTTCAAGAATAATTTTTGTTTGAAATCGGACAATTACTGCAGATTTGAAATTGTTTGAAAGCTCGAGTCAAAATTAGAGGGATATAGACCAACTAGTAGTAAATGAGACAAAGACTAATTTAATTAGGACAATGCTACTTGGACTAAGAAAGTGGACCGAGAAAGTGGACCGATAAGCGGAGTATTTACCTTTTTTTTTTAAAAATATTTTTTATACATTTTTAAATTTTAAAAAATATCAATTCATTAATAATTACTTTCTTAATTATTAAATAAAAAAAATACAATCGATCAAGATTGTCGATCACAATCCACGGTTCAAGAAACATTTTTCCATTTAATTATAAGGGATTCAACCTCAATCAATTTAGGGCTCGTTGAGATTTAGAAATTGTTTCATCTCATATCATCTTATCATTATAATTTTTTCAAATTTTTACACAAGATATAATAAATAATTTTACTTTTTTAAATTCAAAAATAATAATATTAAAAAAATAATAATTTATTCAACTTTTAATTTTTATTTAAAATCATCTCATTTTATCTCACTATTTAAAATCAGAAATTTGATAATCCCACTTGTTAGAATATTGTAACATTCAAAAACATGGTAAGAAAATTAAACTTTTTGATTTGATTGGTGTGGCATTAATGTCAATGGTCCCCTCATGTTGAGATGACGGTGGCTTAGACACACGACTCCTCGTGTATTAGAAAGTAAACAGGGTTTGGAATTTTCCTCTAGAAAATGGATAGGAACGTGGACCTTTAGCTTGTCAGTACCTGTCCCATGGCATGCATTATGCATTTGGACCAAATCTTCTTTTCCTAGTGACCCGAAACTTAGGTTTATTTTATTTTATTCTATGGAGGTACGTCTTTAGAACATTTTTTAATTGAGTAGATATATGTATTTTAACTTATAAAATTCATTTTATTAGTTTTTTTTTAATTTTTAATTTTAAATTTAAATTTTTTGATTTTCAACATATTATTAACTGACATGTGTAGAAGTAAATTTTTTATAAATTTTTCTTAAATACATTTAATATTTTTCTTTTAATTTTTAAACGACAAACTAAATTAATTAATGATCTTACCCACAGCTTGTAAGTGCATTATGAGCTCTTTCCCTTTCTTATTTGCTATTAATGTTGTCACTTGTCACCTTCATGACTCTTATATTATAAAGTCTTGATCACACATGAAAGCTTAAATTCAATCTCTTAAACGTAAGCAAATTCCCAAAATATAGAATATAAGTATTACATACACTGACTTTTACTGTCCAAGGAAAATTGTTGAACGCGTTGTGGATGGATGAAGATATTCTATAACTTATTTTTCTCAACAATTTCTATAATTTTTAAAAATAGACCTATACACATGTGAGATTTAATATAATTTATATTTCTCTTCAAATTATAAGAAGTGTACAAGGCAGAGAATTATAAATAAGAAACTCTCAAAAAAATAGATAATTGTTACCTAAAACAGCTGGATTTAAGAATCTTGGTATGGGTTTGATTCCATATCTGCATTTTTTAAATTTGAATGGATTATAACCTAATGCATGCTCATAGTTATACCCTTTTTTTGTTTTAGAAGTGATTTTGGGAGCTTGAAGACTCTCCCATATATGTTGTAAGTAGACAGTGCTTGAACCACTAATTTAAGCGTAACCTCCTAACCTATCGATAAAAGAAATTTTATTTTTCAGTTGTTTATTTTTTTAAAAAATATGAGTAAATATAAAATTTATATGAAATAAAATAATTTTTTAATAATAAATTTTATTCTTTTTTAAAAAAATTACACTATACTTATACACTCGATAATTATATCTAACATTAGTGTTTATGAAATTCTCTTTTACCATATTATCCTCACTTTATATTATTTCCGCAACACAAATGATAATGAATAATTCATAAAGCCTTGAACCGACAAAGTAGTTTTCCTTTTATTTTTTGTTTATTTATTTACTTATTTTTTAATTCATAGGCAGCTCGTACGCAATTGCTTGATTTTGTAGAACCGTCAAAGTTGACTTGACGACTGTCGTATCTTTCAACACTTTTCAAAGATTTTATTGACAAGTAATGTCGGATATATAATTAATTATATAAATATCGTGCAGTTTTTTTTTAAAAAGCAGTATGTTATGAAAATATTAATTTTTTTTATATCAATTTAATATTTATTCATATTTTAAAAAAAAATATATAGTACTATCACATTTTATAACTATAAATGATCATTTCTCTTCATTGATTACCAAGTTTACGTTTCGCCAAAGAGATTAACTAGAAACACATCTAACAAACATAAACGTTAAAATTGTATTTCTTGTCAAGAGTGGCTATTGAAAAAAGAGAATAACTTCACAATGGTTTCTTTGTTGTTTTTCAAATAACGGAAACCAATTATAGCGGGCCACGTGGGATACACATCTTCTCATTAGTAAGATGCGTTGTAGAGGAAAAAAGAATGGGTCACTGCTCTATCGAAACCCACCCCCTTCTCCATCCCCTCTCTCTCTCTCAATTCTGTCGAAGCCCACTATTCTCTCTGTCTCTTTTACTTCTTCAATTCACTAACTAAAAACTTGTTTAATTTGTATTTCAAGGAAGCAAATGTGAGCTAAACAAGCAACGCTTTGCTTTCAAAGGAATTCTCTTCTTCCCACTTTGTCGAAGCCACCGAACACACTTCATCAAGGCATTTCGAATTGTTTTCTCAGATAGTGGGGAGTGGTGTTCAACACTAGGGGGCTCGGTATGACGAAGGTGGCCAAGGTCTAGCCTCAATGTCGGACGACATAGAGGATGGCGTTTGGGCTATTCGAGGGAGAGAAACTAGAGAGAGCAAGATATGAGAAAAGAAACAGAGAGGGAGAGGCTTATGTATGGCTTGTGGTGGTTGGAACACTGGAGAGCGGCACAGCACGAATGATGTGGGGTTGGGCACAGCGGTGAGTAGGAGTCACAGAGAAGAAAGGGAACAACGGCTTGGTAGCGTGTAGTGATGCAGTGGTGTTGGTGAGGTGAGGTAGAAGGCGATGACAGAGGGTGAGAAACTGAGAGATGAGGGTGCTCGGAGCAGGAGGGGGAAGAGAGAGAGAGAGAAGGGGGAAAGGGACATAAGGAAAAAAAAAATTAGGGCTTGGGATTTGATGGCATCCAACATGAAGTTGTTTTGAGAGGGATGGGTTTAGAATTTCCTAAGGATTTCCTAATGGCTGGGCTTGGGATTTGGGGCTAGACTTCACATTTAAAGCCAACATAATTTTTAAGCCCCTACTTTTGGGCTCATGCAATGAACTAAATAAAGTCTATCTTTTGGGCTAAAGTCTAAGCAAAATTGGAGCAAAAAGTGTTCTAACACTTTTTGAGTGTAACTAAACATATAATATTTTGCAAATAAATACTTTTACCATCTTTACTAAAATATAAACAAAAAATGTAGGATTAAAGATACAAATCACCTATCAATTTAACAATTTTTAGTATTGATGATTAACAATTACTAACTTAGTTGGGATTTTGGCGATTCTTACTTAGGAGGTTTCTTGTCTTGTTTTAAAATACAAGTTTGGATTCTAGTGCTTCTATGGCATTTCTCTCTCCAAATGAGAGTCTAGTTTTATCGATGTGAATTAGTTCTATGAGGTTTGCTGAAAATTTCATAATGGTTTAAGATATTCTAGAACGTTGGAAGACGTTATCCCCATCTGAAAATGAGAAAAATGCAGTATGTTTATTTGATCATTTGGAATCTAAAACAATATGACACAAAGTAATGCCAGCTATTCAAACTCCTTACAATGAAGTACTACAACAAAGAGGCGTTTAAGATGATGATGATGATGATGAATTTGTAGTGTCCAAATATTGGTTTTCAAATTTATGACATGGCAGAGAATTTGTTCTTGGCGGCTTTCTCAAAACTAGGTGAAAAAGAACGTATTGTGAACAATGGCCCATGGACGTTAGGAAACAATTTGGTTATAATTTCTGATTATGATGGCTCTCTGCAAGTTTTGAAGTTTTCGATGTCTTTTGCTTCATTTTGGGTCCGAATTTATGATCTTGCTATGGATGGGATAGATCCGAGGGCAGTAAGAAAAATTGCTAAAACTGTGGGATATGTAGAAGATGTTGATCTACCTGAGTTAAGGCATGGCTGGGGTCAATTTGTGAGGGTTCGCATTTAATTGGATATAAGCCAGCCATTGCCTTGTGGCAAATGTGTGGCTATTGGGGGTTTTGACTTTGTTTGGGTTCACTTCAAGTATGAGTGTCTTCCACAATTCTACTTGTTGTGGAATCCTTGGCCATGGAGATCGGGATTGTTTATTATGGATTCAACATAATGAACAGTTTGATATTCAGGGTTTTCCTTATGGTCCATGTAAGAGTTGGTAGCACTCCATTGAAGAATCGGTCCCATGGTGAAATGAAGCAGAATTCGCACGAGGGTTCACAGTTAGGTGATGACTTGGAGAATGATGGTTATCGGAGTATGTCTTCGGAGAAATCCCAGTGGAGGGTACCATTCTCTCTCCAAAATTGCCGATAGTTACTTTTGCAGAGTAGTTTGAAAAAGCCATCCAACCGTTGGGTAACTATCCCTCTAAAACATCATCAAACCTGATGGGCCTAGCCCAGACACTTATGGGCCTCATTTAAGGATGGATCTGCGTCCCTCAAATGAAGCCCTAGTAAAATCGAATCTAAATGGAGGTTCTTCTTCTCGTTGGGGGGCTTCTCCCCAATTTGGAAATCAAACAAGGCGTGTTGTGAAGACTTGAGCATCGTTGATTCCTTCTAAATGACACCACCATCAGAAACATGTGACTCTATCTTCTGACAGTAGCATTTTGAAGAAGCTGAAATATATTGATGACAATGTTATGGTGGAAGTCCATGTTCTATCGGCAGAGGCTGGTGACCAGCCAACCGTACACCATGAAAATCATAAGCTAGAACTCCCGAGGGCTTGGTACCATAGTTTGAAATTCCGTTCTGTTCCAGCCAGAACGATTGGAATTTTTCGTTCTGGTGTAGTATCCGGTACACTATACCCTCTTGTTTCGTTTCGCTCCAACGTTCGGTCCGTTCCGGCCATTCCGATCAAATTTCGGCCAGAATTGGCATTTCAGCCCTAGTTCTGTTTCGGACTATTTTTGTAATTTTCTTGTGCTTGAATGTCATTTTTGTAAATTTCAAATCCATATGGTATTTAGTTAATTCTAGAATATAAAATGTATTTATAGAATTTTAATTTTTTTGTAACTTTAAATATGTCCCCTCATTCTCTTTTTTTTTTTTTTTTTTTAAATTTCATTATTTTTAATAATTTCTCTATTCTTTTATTTATTTTTCTTTGTTTTTGTGTCTCGACTCAAGTTTATAAATTTTTCAATGTATATTCATTATAGAAATCTTAATTCTTCCATATATATACACATATACATGATACACACCTACATATATATGTATTTATTCTATTAGCTGTTAGTTTATATATACATATAACTATTTATATATAATTAATCCCGAAACAGTACACCGGAATACTCCGATACCGAAATATTCCGTTCCAATGCTTAAACCGGAATGCTCACCAGAACGGAATTTAAAACAATGCTTGGGAACCCTTAAGAAGTTCGTGCCCTTCGAGATTTACTTCGAAGGGAGGATCTTGACATAGTCTTCATCATAGAGAATCATTCTAATACACGTCGAATGGAGTGGTTGAAATACCAGCTAGACTTTTCTTGCTTCCTTGCAATGGCTAGGTCTAGACGGAGTGGAGGATTATGTCTTTTCTGGGGAAGAGAGGTATAACTTTCTTTACACTCTTACTCTAAATTTCATTTTGATATGTTTGTTGTGGACCTTGTTGTTAATTATTGATGGAGATTGATTGGGATGTATGGCACCCCTATTACTGGTCAAAGACATGAAACATTGGATTTAATGAAATACTTGAAGAATCAGTCGGATGAACCATGGTTGTATTTTGGAGATTTCAATGAGATTGTACATCAATCTGAAAAAATGAGTGGTAGGGTAAGACCAATAAGACAAATGTTGGATTTTTTATGTGCATTAGACTATTGCCATTTACGTAACCTAGATGTAGATGGACCTTTTTTCACATGGAGGAATTTAAGAGAAGGTAAAGTTTTAAATCAAGAGAGGTTAGATCACTTTACAAGTAATTTTGATTGGCTGAAAAAATACCCCACCTGTAGAATTTGCAACACAGTTACTTCTGTTTCAAATCACAATTGTTTAATTTTAAACACAGTGGATATGAATTATGTTGCATATCATGCTAATTGTTGGTTTAAATTAATTGCATATAATATAAAATTATTTTATATATAATATATATATATATATATATATATATATATATATATACAAACCGGTCTAGTCCAGTGCTAGAAAAAGGAAAATCAGAACCAGTCCCGATTTTTCAAAAGATGAAATCAATACCAGACCAAATCAACATGTTTGGGCCGATTCACCGGTTTTTATTTTCACCCTTAGGTAGTTTGGGATTTCATGATCTAGAGGCATTTAATTTGGCTCCATCGTCCAAGTAAGGATGGCAACTGTAAATTTATCAAAATTTACTTTTTTATAATGTCTTTAAGGCTAAATATTTCCCACTGTATAACTTTGTATCTTCTCATTTAGGTTCTAACCCGTCTTCTTGTGGCATAGCATTTGTGAAGCCAAATTTGTGGTGCAATCTAGATGCTTATGGCGCATAGGGAGAGGTGACCAGATTCGTATATGGGCTGATAATTGATCTCCGAACTCCCTAACCAGGAAAGTTATTACTGGGTGCAATTTATTACCAGCGGATGTGTGTGACTTTGAATTGTTGGATCAGTCACAACCAGGCAGGTGGAACACAAATTTAGGGAATAAGGTATTTATCCCTCTTGAGGCCCTGAAAATCCTTGTTATTCCTTTATTCTCCCATTGGAATGCTGATAAATTAGTATGGGGTTGTACACGTAATGGCAATTTTAGTGTGAAGTTAGCATATCATTTAATAATGCAATCTAGAAAGAAGCATCAGGTTGGTACTAGCCTGATGGTTGTACGGAATATGCAAGTACCAAACAAAGTTAAGAATTTTTTATGGAGGGTTTGCAATGATAGCTTACCCACAAAGAGCCATATTTCCCATCGTCATGTCATAGATTCCAGTATATGTGATTTTTGTCATGAGGCTGTTGAAGATACTCTCTATATCTTGTGTCATTGCAAAGGTATTTGTCAAATCTAGGCAACATATTTTGATAGAGATATGATTAAATGGCGACTACATGCTCGTAGGGATAAACAAAAATTGGAAAATCTGACTTTGCACCGACTCCACTCTGTCTCTGCTCTGACTCTGATAAGTCGAAGTCGGAGTTGGAGTTTTTTTAACCAAAAAAGTTGGAGTCGGAAGTGACAATGTACTAACTCCGCTTTGACTCTGAATCCAATTGTTCGACTTCGACTCCGACTACGATATTGTACATATTTAAAAAAATATATGTATTTTTTATATATTAATCATATATATTTTATATAACTATAATTTATATTGTTAATTAAATTCAATAATATACTAGTATGAGAAAATTATTATAAATAATATGCTTATAATATAATATAAATAGAATAAATTGACTAATAATAGTTTAGTATATGTAAACACAATACTATTAACTATTACTACCATGTAACATTAATGAATAATAACAACAAATGTATAAACACTAATTTATAATAACATGTAATACTAATATATAATAACTAAAGTATAATAACATGTACTAGTAATGTATAATAATTAATGTATAATAACATATAATACTAATATATAAACGTTAACATATAATAACATATAATACTAATATATAATAATATTAATTTGTACAATGATTTATTTTTTCAGTTTTAGTTATGTTTTAATAAAATTGAAATTGAAGACATATTTTAAAACAAATCTAGAAGCCAAAATCCGATTAGTGAGAGCTCAAGATTATCAAATTTAAATTTCAAATGGGCTAAAAAAAGCCCAATAAAAAAGTCCAAATCCCACTCTACTCCGACAAGTCGAAGTTGGAATCAGATAGGAGGTTATGCGAATCGGAGTCAGAGTCGGAGGTCGGATTCGAGCTCCGACAAAATCGGAGTTAGAGTCGGAGGTAGGGCACTCCGACTCCGACATTGTCGGTGCTCTGCCCTACATGCTCGGTTTGATAACATGGTGTGGGCTGTAATGCAACTCAAGGATCCCAAAATTCTAAAATAGTTTGTGATTATTGCCTGAAGTGCATGGAAGTTCAAGAATTTGAAAAATTTTCAGCGAAGTAATTTCTCTCCTCTTGATGTACTTGGGAACTATTTTTCTTACGTAGAAAATTGTCAAATGATTCGTTGTCATCAACAAGTTAATAAGCAGCCATTTACATTTGCCTGGAAACCTCCACCAGTTGGAAAATGGAAACAAAATTTTGATGGGGCTGTCTTCATTCAACAAAATCGGTTGGGGGTAGGAGTTATCTTGAGGGATGATTCTAGAAGTATGATTATGGAGATTTCAAGAAGGGAAGCAAGTACTTATATGGTGGAGGAGATAGAGGCTCATAATTATTTTTTAATTTTAATTATTTTTTAATTTTAATCATAATTCATCTTATTTTATTTCTAAAAAACGAAACCTTGACGTTAATGATCCCCTCGTGTTGAGATGATATGGCCTACGCAGTCGCACCTCGTGGATTAAAAAGTAAACAGAGTTTGGAATTTTCCATTAAAAAAATGGATAGGAATGTGGACTTGTAGCGTGTCAGTACCTGTACCATGGCCATTAGTATGAAAACTTAGTTTATTTTATTTTATTGAGGTACGTCTCTTCTTTTTGTTCATTTCTTTACTGGTTTTTTAATTCATAGGCAGCCCGTACGCAATTGCTCCATTTTGTAGAACCGTCAAAGTTGACTTGACGGCTGTCGTATCTTTAAACACTTTTCAAAGATTTTATTAATGAGTAATGTGAGATATTAATATATAATTAATTATATAAAAAATTATTATTTTTTATATAAATTTAATAGTTTTTCATATTTTTTTAAAAACATATAAAGTACTTTTATATATTATATAATTATAAATATCATTTACCTTCGTTAAGTTTACCTTTCATAGAATAATTACAAACACATTTAACAAAAATAAACATTAAATTTATATTTCTCATTGAGGCTATTGAAAAAAATATCGAAATGAATTTTATATTTATATTTATTTATTATTTATTAATAATTAAGAAAATATTTTTTAATAACTTTATAAAGTTTTAAAATGTAAAAAACAATTCTCAGTAAATATAATATTACCCTTGCATCAAAATATGTTAGCTGGTAAATTTATTTTTAAAAATATTTATAACTTAAAACATTTATCTTCGCGAAAAGGTCATGGTACGGCCGCCAGCTATGTTTCCCAAATTGCTCGATCGGCTTCTGATGTGAAATTCTGTCTTCGTCTTCTGGGCTATTGACAATACGTTGGACGTTACTTTTCTTGCCCTTGATCTTTTTCCGTTTACCTATAACGTGCCACGGATGACAAAAACACCAAACTTTGAAAATCTGCTCATGTTTGGTTTGGTTGGCTCAATTAATTCTGTAATCTTATCTTTACCCAACTGGAATTTGTTTTCTTTTTTTTTAACCTCCCATACATTGTCGATCTCATCATGTCATGTTTCACGCAGTTGGGTATGGAGAAATAACGCAAGATTACACAAATTAAAGGGAAAAAGACAGCAACAATCTTATATATATTAAGAGAATATGATCAACAATTTTAACACCTACATAAAACCTAAAAAACCATGATCAGGAAATCGGAAGCAGAAAACTGATTTCCGGCCGTAACTACTCGCCGGAGAATTGGCAACGGCAGAGAGGGCAAGAGTCATGGTGGGAGAGCCACGAGGTGATACAAGTTTCATGGAAGACATGGCCACAAGGGACTTGTTTACCAATACCATCTTCACCCGTCGACCCAAAGCTTTCGATGCAGACAGAACAAACATGATCACTTGTTGTAGCAACCGCCGGCATGTTCATTAGCAAAGATCTGGGTGCTGCAACCCGACGGCCGGAATCGTCAGGTAAAGTGAGAACTTCGTCGAGGTCGAAGAGGAGATCTTTCGGATAGTTTGACACGGCGTTCGATTCTGTGGATACAGCAGCCATAGAAGAAGAAGAAATGAGAGAAGTGGAATCAGGTTTGTGTCAGTAAGCTTTTCAAGTGCGGGAAAGCTGATAAGTTGTGGCACTGCTCCCATGTCGATCGGTTTAAATAGGCATAATGTGCACATGTACCGAAACTGTTTTTAATTTGAGAATTAGGACCATGGGAGAAACAAAGACACGAGGGATTTATAATTTATTAAAAAATAATATTCTAATAATATAATTTATATAAAACTATCTCATCTCATCTCAATTCACAATCTAAACGGTACCTAAATAAGTAATAAATATAGTAAAATTTGTTTATCTCTAAAATTGTTTTAGAGGATAAAAAGAGTGGTATATAGAAAGAGAAACTCTCAATTCTCTCCAGAAAAGCTATTCATCCTTTCAGAGTCACATCCTCCTCTCCATTCATTTTCTAGTATTGATTTGTGTATATATTTTTATGCTAGTATTTTTTCTCTCATTTCCACCGGCTCGATTTTGATAAGATCTCACGAACTCCGGCAGTTGACTATCGACACACGCCTCACTAAACAACTCTCCAGTCGCCAATCTACAAGGATGAAGCCAAACCACAACGAAAATCCCGATGTGTGACACTCAAGCACAGCTAGTTCCATGTGTGATCGTCATGAGTCGCCGCACCCTGATGCGTCTGTCGACTACATGTAAAGTAGATTCTCCACCTCAAAATCTTCCAGATTTGCCACCACAGGTGTACGTGAAGAAACTTGGCTCGTCGTAGTCCAGCCCATCCAATGCCAATCTTTCTACTATATTTTCATTTTTCCTAACTAATGATCTTAAGGAAAGGAATATAAGTCTCTTTAGGAAACATCTCAATACAACAAACTACAGTACATCTTCAACTTCCATTGCCTCCAGTGGTGGCTTCATAGTTCGTGCGAATTATAAAAAACTCATTTAAGAAGGTGCCTTTTTTGAAGGGTATGATTAGTGGAGATTAAGTATTTGGTCCTAAAACTTTTTTTTTTTCATTTTTGCAATGTGGTTGTTATAATTGGGTGTTTGTTGAAAACCTCACCCCCTCCTCATGTATCTCGTTTTTCTTATCTGAATAATATATTTGTTTGCTTAGAAATAATAATTTAAAAAAAAAAACCGTTCTAGACAACTTGAAGAGACTTTAATATGATCCGTGTCATACTTTCTCAACAATAATTATAACAATTTCGGAAAGCTAACAAAAATAGAGATTAAGATTCTTAAGATGAATAATGCAATTTATCAAACATGCTTCATCGACCTTTCATATTTAAAGTTTATATGTACAGTGTCCGTGCATTATTTCCGTGGCTTTAGCATTATTTCTAATGACTTTGTGTCGTGTTTCTAATAAAAGGTAGCATGGTAGTTGCAAAGTAGTTTCCCTAGCTAGGCTGGTTTTGCTGGGCCATGCATGCAATTTGTTTTATGCCGGCCGGCCTGTCTTTGTGTTGCTGTCACCATCTAGCCTGCTTCCTTCGTTGAATCTCTAAACTTCTGTTATCACGAGGTTGTTTCCATTTTTTTCAAGAATCAATAAAAAATCAAACATGAGGTAGATCGAGTAAAAAATAAAGTTTCCTTTTACTAATTGGTAACTAATTATATATTAAATATCAATTTGATCATATGATAAGCATGCATGCATGCTGGTCAAGTATCTGCTTTGACTCTTCATAGTGTACCTTTCGGCCCCCACACACCCACTCCCACCGCAGCCAAATCTTACTGACAATGCACACACCGCATGATCAGCAGCCGCCGGCCATCCAAATGGGAAAAAAAAAAGTGTGAATAGATGTCAAAGGCTTCTTATAATTCTACCAAGATAAAGAGTAATCTTGACATTTCCAGTCAATTATTAGGAGCACAATTCAAATAGGTTATCGTGTTAACAACTTACAAAAATTATTTAAAATGTCACATCAACTTTCTTTAGTGGGCATGTCCCAGCTCCTCCTTGAAATGCCAAGGCTATATGGGATGCGCTTGTTCAACCATTTGCGCTGCCTGCATTGATGGCTGGGCGGCTTAGTCGGGGGTTATCTTTGAGAGATGCCATAGATATAATGCCTGACTAGTACTGGAATGAATTTGGAGAAATTCACTAGGAAGTGAAGGACGGTGGGGATAGGTGTGAGGGGATAAAATACATCAGGTCCAAATGGTTCTCAAGGTCCAATCCATCAAATGGTCATCATTAGAACATAAAGAAAGAGAGAGGGACGAGGGGACAAGAAGGGACAAGGGTGTAGGAGGCATGGAGGTATTAGGAGAAAGTAGGAAATGAAGAGTTGGTTAGACATGCAAAGTAGACATCTCTCACCATTACTGAGGCGCACGCATGAAGAGAGTCAGATAAAAGGGATTGGCTGCCTACGATTTCAGGGGCTTTTTTTTTTTTTTGAACACTTGGAGGGAGTGGGGCCTCACTTCTTCTACCTCTTCTTCAACCTAAGGACAGAGAGCTCCAGAGAGAACATCTTTTCCAGCTCCTATTGTACAGTGAAAAATGAGAAGTTATGAGAAATTGTAAACAAGCATATTATAATGAAATCTTTCATTCCCAAACCCTCGTAGACGTAGGCGTAATGTCGAACCACATAAATCTGTGTGTTCATCTCTTATTATTTTTCTCTATATTTAAATATTGTTCATTACTATAGACATACGCACAGACACTGTATAGTCACACCAGATCACCGTCGGGAGCTCTGCACCTCGCCGATCGAGGCCTAGCCCACCTCAATGCATTCGGGAATAGATTTTCTTCTCTTTCGAGCTGCACCGTTTTTGAGTGTTAACAATAGGATTTGGCTACCGCCAAAAGACCTGTCTCCTCATTGCATCATGTATATTGGGAGGTTAACCTGCAAGCGGCTAATGTGCTTGCAAAAAGGGGTGCCAAAGTTGTCTGCGAAGAGTTTATTACAGCACCGAAGGGAATAAATAAGGGATAGTTTACGTACTAATAAACTAGGACTTCTAGTGTTACGCTGTAAATGATCTGTTTTTTTTTTATTATTATTATTGAATTTGGTTTTGGTTTTTAACTATGTTGAGTGCTTTTACACTTTGGATTTGATCCCGTCTTCCTCCACCATAAATGAGGAATAATAATATATATATTTTTAATTAAAATATTCTCTCTTGAGTTGCTCGATCTTAGGCTGTGGGTTGGTTGAGTTTTGCTAGCTCTTTGTCCCTACTATGGAGCACTCAACCACCCCCAAGTGAAAATCAGTTGGAAACTTGGTGAACCAATCCGTGTAGTACAGCTATATATGTAAAAAGCTGGACAAACTTATGTAACAACTTGTCCAATTACATTTCAGATTATTTAGGTGGAATAGAAACATGACTCAAAAGGCTGAAACTTGGGTTGACAAATGGAGAACTGATCTATTTATGAAGGGCCAGCTGAAGACAAAGGCCCAAAAATGTTTTTAACAAAACCCAACCATGGAAGATAGTGAAGAGTACTATGGTAAGACCGGCAGTGACAATATTAATCAGTTTGATCTTTTTAAGGATTTTTCTGCATGGAAAATGAAACTTATTACTAAATAACTACTTGTATACAATTATGTAATAAAATAATATTATTTTAAATATTATTTTGACTTTTACTTTGATTTGATGTGTTTAAATATAATAAAAAATATTATTATATTTAAACTTGTCTATCAATTGTGAATGAGTTATGAGCTTATCACTACCTTTATGAAAATACAGTCCGTATGTCTATCTCGATCTTACTCTAGACTTTATAGTTTGGAAAATAATCTAAAATAATTTTGTTAATTTTAAGATAAGTTATTGAAATAGGATGGTATATATATATATTTATATATATATTTATTTATATATATATATAATGGGATTTCTTTTAAAATCTTTTTTTATCTGTTCTTTTCCTCTATTTTCCTTTATAGTTTTTTTTTAAATTTTTTTCCTTTCTATTTTGGCATTTATAGATGAATTTTAATATCACTGCTCCCACACCAACATATTTATTTTTTAGGCAAAAGTCAAAACACACATTATTAGTGCACACCTCTAGTCATTGGAAGAGCCGTTCTAATCGACACGTAATGCACTCCTCAAAATGAATTAATTTATAAACACGCGGACACGGTTAGATTTTCATAGAATAATTTGGTACACAAAGGGCCTAACACGTGGCATCCCTATATAAATATATATAAATATATATAAATATTTATATAGCCCCGCTCTGATATCCTGTTGTGTTATCCCGCTCGACGTGGCATAATACTTTATTGATTTTAAAACATAGCAAGCAACGGTTCATTTCTCTATTTCTCAAAGGTTCCTCTGCACATTTTCTCTTTACCTCACGTGAGCCCATCACCCATCAACCCTGTGAGCCCTAGGTTCATCTCCGACGGAATCTTCGGACCACAGCTCCGTCTCCCACCTCATCTCTGTCCTCATCTCTCCGTCTTCATATCCGAACCAAAAGAAGTAAAACATCACGTCTATCAGACTACCAAGAAACAAACAAATCCACATCAAACAAAAAAAATATCAAGAAAATCAGTTTCAGTTTACATCTATCTCAATGCATCTTCAGTTTCATCCAGGTCTTACATATTCTTTTTCAATAGAATCTTCTCCAAACCAGAAAACACTTCCATCGACGCCGAAAGCCAGAAGAAATCACACAGCACTAAAAATTCTTCCCACAACCCTGAAAGCACCGAATGCTTTCCTTGCCCAAAATGACGCCGAAAGCCTTCCTTGCCCACAACCCAGATGATGTTGAAAGCTTTCCTTGCCCACAACACAAATGACGCTGAAAGTACACAAGAAGAACTCAGATAGCGCCGCAATCCACAACTTCAACAACAGAGAGGAGTGAAAGTCAAAAACTGACCCCCGAGGGAGAATAAAAAATTTCAAGAACCACCAATAGAGTGGAACACCACTTCTCTAAGACAGAAGGTGTCGAAACTACTCAAGTCCAAGACAGAGGGTGCTAAAACTACTCAAACCGGAAATAGGAGGTGCCGATAACATCAACCCAGAAAGAGAAGACCGAAAACAAGGAAGCTTTCATGTCGGGTTCATCGAGAACAGCACAGAGCACTCCAAAACACGAAACCAAGAGTAAAAAAAAAAAAAAAACTCATGCAAGAGAAGAACCTTAGCAACTGAATCTTGATACCATGCCAAAACACAAAGCCTGAAACGCAAAAGCAAAAGATCAAATACCCCAAAAAATGCAGAATCAAAATGGCAAACAATTACAACATGAAACGAGATAGTAAGGAAATTGGAAAAGTAACGTACAATCGAAGCACAAATTGCACTGGAAAAGATGGCCTAACAGAATCAAACACATATAGACCTTTGATCACGATAAAGGACTGAAATGTCGATAGCAGAGCAGAGCACAAGTAAATGCAAAGAGTAGACCAAGCTGATATATAGGACTCATTTCTGGGATAATTGGAAAGTTCTCACATTTGTTCTCTTCCGTTGATTATTTCTGGGATAACTGGTGGGTTTGGGAGGAAAAAAAAAACGTCAGAGAGATGAGGTGGGAGACGGAGTTGTGGTCCAGAGATTCCGTCGGAGATGAACCTGGGGCTCACGGGGTCGATGGGCGATGGGCTCAAGCGGGTAGAGAGAAAACGTGAAGAGCGTGGGAAAATACTGATATCGTTAGGGCTTTGTGTGTTTAAAATGAATAAAATCATTTCTACATCAAGCGAGATAACATAACGGGATATTAGAGCGGGGCAAGTGGACTTTTCCTTATACATATGAGCCGCAAGCTAACAAAATTGATTTCTCAACAGACAAGCTAGTCCGAATGCATTACAACTAATATAATGGCTAATTATTAAGACTGTTTCGGTAAGGTCGCATTATTAAGAACTCATTTATTTTTATAATTATTTTTATCTAATTATTATAATTTTTTAAAATTTTTTATACAAAATATAATAAATAATTCAAAAATTTTAAAATTTTAAATAAAAATAATATTAAAAAGATATATTTTAATAATATTTTATTTAATTTTTAATTTTTATTTTAATTTCATAAACAAACGAGATGGCTTGAGTTAGAATATGGTTAAAAAACCAAACACAGTATCGGTTGCTCAAAAGTTGCTTGTCCATCATTAGAAAAAAAAAAAGCGCTTCTCTCTGGCGAAAGTCCTGCCTCTCTCTAAAAGCAAAAGTTCCTCATCCTCTCTTTCCTTTGTTCCACCATCTTCCACTCGTTCCATTTTCGGCACTATAACTTTTCATCTCCAACTATTCGGTCTAGGCCCGATCTATCGCTTTTGTCTACACGCACCCACCCTACAACTCCTCAACTGCCAATCTATTGGTATAGTGCGGAACTACAGTGAAAATCTCGTTGCAGCTTGACCAGCACGTCGCCACCACGTCCAAATGTTTTCCACGGCTACACATGTTGTACTGGTAGTTTCGTCGTCCTAAAATTTATTAGATCTGATTCACCACATCTCACCATTATGGATGCGTGGATTTCATGCCTCGTCACAGGCAAAGAGACGTAAAAAACAGAAAAATCGGTTCAACTGGATTGGACTTAATTGGTGGCTTTTTGTCTAATTCGACACCGGTTCTTAGGAATCAAATCGGTGCTAAACGGATTCGATACTAACTTTTATATTTTGAAAATCAAACCGAACTATATTTTTAATTTTTTATATATAATTTTTTTTAATATAATATATATATTCTATGCTAAATTATAAATTAATATAAGATAAAATTATAATCTTATTATTCATATCTATTAATTAATCTTATAACATAAAATTAATAGAACATGAAATTTTAATATTAAAAAAAACATTAATATTAGTTATTAACTTAAACTTATTTTTGAAAAGTAAGACCCCGTTTTGATATAAAAAATATTTAATCGCATCTCATCATTATAATTTTTTAAACTTTTTATACAAAATATAATAAACAATTCAATTTTTTCAAATAGCAAAACAATAATAATATTAACAAAAATATTCTAGTAAATTTTATTCAATTTTAAACTTTCATTAAGCTCATCTCATCTCAACTCACTATCTAAACGGCACCTTAATCTCAGTAATAAGTTAGACACTACTTATACTATACTAGTATAATTATACACTAATGGATTAATAATTATTAATAATAAATACTAAATTCTTGTCAATAAAAAAATACTAAATTCTAACAATTAAATTTAGTGTTGAAAAAATTATAATACTAAATTTAGGTAGTTCCACACTTATAAATAGTAAAACAGAAAAATCAGATCATACCAGTCTAATTTCAATGATGAACTGGTCCATATCGATTCTCAGCAACATAATGGTACATAGAATTATATTAGAGCATTGATATTGGTTTTATCAAATTTATCTCTATTTGATAAAAAGTACATATTTTTCATAAATGTAAAACCTCTTTAACCATAACCCCACATTAGATTAGTTAAAATAATAATATAATAATATTTGTTTAGTAATAGTATTTTTAATTTTTTTTTTCATATTTTACAATTATACTAACTATATGTTAATTAATAATTTAATTTGATACTTAAATGATTTTTTCTCAACTTAAATATATTGTGGCTCAAAATTAGAAAATAATAATTTAAGTAAAATAGTGGTTATAGAGTATGAACATTAGTCTTCAAATTTAAAGATAAACTTAAATGTACTGTAACTTAAAGTTGAAGATTTTAACATATGTTGTATCTAATACAGTGATTTTAAATACAAATTTATTAAATTTTAAAGATAGCACTCATTTATAATTCGTTTGTTTTTAGAGATGAGATGAATTAAAATTAAAGTTAAAAAGTTGAATAAAATATTATTAAAATATATTTTTTAATATTATTTTTATTTTAAGATTTTAAAAAAATTAAATTATTTATTTTATTTTATATGAAAATTTGATAAAATTATAATAAAAATTTTCAAAATTTTAGTGTGAAAGCAGATCAGTAATAATTTCAATACCAATGCTTTTAGACCGTCATCTAAGACGCGGTTCTCTTTGCGGAGAATGGATGTGGAGAATCTTCTTCATATATATATTGATTTATTTATATTAATAAAATGATTTGTTGATTAGAAATAAAAGAAATAAAAAAAGGTACTAAACAACTTTGCTTATAAGTCAAGTTACCTTCGTCATAAATTGCTCGCCCACGTGTATACCCGTGACATCATTCTCCCTATTAATCTTTCTGTTCACATAATTTCTTCCTTCTTACAAAGATTATGATTACCAACTTACGTCATGCTCTGAGGTCACTCAGATGCTGCGGGTTTATATTTTTTAATTTTTTAATCTAATTATTATCTAATAATTATTTAAATACAAAATTAATATAATTTTTACAAATTTTAAAACAAAATAATATTAAAAAAATTGATTATTTTTTTTAAATTTATAATATTTTTTTTAATTTTTTTCTCTAATTTTTTTTAAACTCAATGAATATTTTTAATCAAATCATTTGACTACAAGAAAACATACCCTAGAGTGACTTTAGAAAATTATTACACATGATATGTAAGAAGATTTGTCTCCTCACTTGACTTCACATTTAGGTAATTTATTTATTTATTTTATTTTTCTAAATGTAGAATTGAAAATTATATATTTTATATTATTTTCTATGAAGAAAAATTAACAAAAAGAAATTCATTCCATAAGATATTATTTAAAAAAAAAAGGATTAACAGATATAATCTATTTATTTATTCATAAATGCAATAAATGCAAAGAGTTATTCACAATTAACATAAAGAAACGTTTGGTATTCACTATTGCAACGTTGCACGAGAGGACTCGGCAAGAAAATAAAGAAATAAATAAATTATCCGTACATTAAATTAACCGCCTTCAATCCTGAACTTTTGGAGGATACGTGTCCACTCTAGAGGTGGGGCCCTCGTTAATCCCACAGTAGGCTCCTCGCGAATACTGCCGTTGGATCAAGTCTCAATCCCCACACAATGTCGTGTCGGTTTGATGTTGCGGCTGGAGTGGTTATTTACTTTTTAATCCCTGCGAGGCGGGTCCCATGTACCCACAGTCAAGTCTGTGTGGGTCCCGTAGATTTTTTTCCGTGCCTCACCACACCACCTAAGATGGACGAATATAGGCCGTCAGATCCCCACTTTGTTGCTCAAATTATGGACATGTCCTACGTGGCGACTCATTATGTTCTCCACTGTGATTAGATTTGTCAAATTTAACCTAATTAGTTAGGCCCCACAGCTTTTCCATGTGCCACCTAGCTATGTTATAGAGACGGTTTACCATTGCATATGTCCTTCCCATCGGCACGTTTAGATTCTGTTGTCGTGAGGGTAAAAATTTCCTACATTCTCGTATCAAAAGAAGACGTAGGACTATGCAATCAGTATCCGCCACGTCAAGATTCTTGGTTCCGGGTACAGATACTTGCGGGGTGTTGAGTAGGGCGTTGTAACAGAGAATGGTTTCCTCCAATAATGGCGCGAAAACCAGCGTGGCACTTTGCCAGATCGAGAGAGGACACGTGGCGGTGAAACGAAAAGGAAGCAAGTACGACGCTTTACAATCAATGCTTTTGCCTTTTTTCTCCCCCCTCTCTCTCTCTCTCTCTCTCTCTCTCTCTCTCTCTGTTGTTTTTACGTTTGGTAGAACAATGCCCTTTTACATCTTTGCCCCTCCTTTCACTGGGGATGCGTGTGTCATCCGAACTAATATCTTCCCACACGTGTCAGTCTCTGAGACGTCTCTTCTGCTTCTTTTATCCCATCCTCGACCCCCCCCCCCCTCTCTCTCTCGCGCGCGCTAGGTGACTTCGGTGAATGAGAGTGAGACACTGCTAGTATATTATTATAGAAGGCATGGAGGAAGAACAACTCGACTCGGTCGCCGAGCCGGACCTGGCATCGACGAGCTCAGGCTTCTCTTCTATACTCAACACGGAAGACTCCAGGAGCACGAGTAGCTCGGGCGACATCTCCATCATGAGCAACAGCTCCGGTGACATCCCCGCGATGCTGGTGCCGGAGATTTCAGCGACGATGCAGGCGGAACCGATGCCCTCTTTGGAGGGTTCGACGATAGCGGTGACGGTGAGGCAAAAGTGCGTGGGGAAGAACAACAAGGGAGTGAGCTATGGGTTCACTAAGGAGATCGGGAGGCGGAGGGAGATGGAGGACGCCATGGCCATCATACCAGGGTTCATGTCACGCACTTGCGATCAAGTCGGTGGTTGTACGGCCCCGGGCTCTAAAACCTCCGGCGAGATCTCGCCCGTCCATTTCTTCGGCGTCTACGACGGCCATGGTGGCTCTCAGGTCCGTTACGTTCATTTCCAAATTTAAATTTAAATATAAACTTGTGGAAAAATCTTAACTCCACTATACAGACAAAGAAGGAGAGAGAGAGGGAGAGAGAGAGAATTGCCATTTCTGCATTCCGAAAAATCTAAAAGAGGAAAAAAAGAAAAGAAAAGCTATTTTCATTAATAAGTACTAGATTATGCAAGCATCGTTGGTTCTGGGTCTTCTGAGAACGGGTGGTACGTGTTGTACTAGGAGTGGTCCATAGAAAGAGAATTTAAGGCGCGCTCCCTGTTCTTTATGAACACGTGTCCTTTAAGGCCCCACCAAAAAAATGCTTCAGTACGTGTCATTTTTATAAAGGCTTTTGCTTCGTATGAGAAATTCGGTGCACAGGGAGAAGCTACGGTAACGGGGTCGTATACTAAGCACTTTCCCTAACAGTCACGGGCACATCCTTGTTTGAAAAAATGGACTTCAGGTTAGTAGTAATGGATACCTCAATTATTCTTATTATCATTTTTTATTTTATTATTATTTTTTATATATTTTTTATTATTATTAATATTATTTTATTATTATTCACTAATATTCTCGTATACTTTCACTACCTAAATCTAGTCTTATTGCTCAATCTCATTGCGCATATATTTTAATTTTTTAATTTTATTTCTTTATTTAATAATTAAGAAAATAATTATTATTAAAATGACTAATACAACTCATCATCTCGAGTTCTATCATTCTTCTATTATCTTATGATGTGTTATTAGATGAATGAAAATGATTTATCATATTTTACTTGTGAACTTATTAATTAACTAATACCACATGAGAGAATGATGGGATGATGAGAGTTGGAATGATGAATACATTTTTTCTATTAAAATTGTATATTTTTTTAATGATTAAAGATACTAAAAAGTACTTAAAATAAAATCAAAATAAAAGGAATAAAAATTTTGTAACTAGGGTGTGACTCGCTAGTATGACCCTTTAGATGAGTTGAATAAAATATTATTTTTTAATATAATTAATATTATTTTAAAATTTAAAAAAATTAAATTATTTATTATATTTTATATAGAAATTTAAAAAAATTATAATGATAATATGAGATTTTTCATCTAAACAAGCCAGACTCACTTAATAATGAATATCAAACAGCACGAATACCTACTGTTCACTACCTGCATATATTTTTCTCATATTTCTGTCTTTATTAAGACTTCTGCTGCTGTAGCGTCGAGGTTATATTATTGAGTGATGAATATTGATGTGACTTTCATATAAATTTTCATTAGCTTGACGATTTGATATGTTAGTATTTAATTGATACTACACAAGTTGAGAATTTCTTTTTGTGGACACGTACTGTGGAGTCTCATTGCTAAATTGTCGGTACAGCCTAATTATCAGATAATATAGTTTGGGCGGACAGCGGGCCCGCACCATGCGAGGTGTGATAATAGCAATAAATAACGATAATATATCACTAAAAATTGATAATTATGTAAATAATTTTACTAAAATTTTACGTACAGTCATTTTTGTATACTCTTTGCACAGTCTACAATATAAATTGAGAGTACTGCATAGAGTACATTTGTATCTAACAATTATTTGAATGTCTATCTACCATATTTATGGATTTTTATTTTTGGGTAAGTAACATCTAGTGGAATATTACGTTACAATAAATTAAGAAAATATTTATTAAGTATTTAGAACTTGGTTCATGCACGTACACATATGAAGACATCTATTTTTTTGTGATCAGATCATTTTCATCATTCGTGTCAAGGGAATTTCGTCGATATTATACCTTAAGACCGAGTTGAGTTAACTCGAGTGACTAGATGTGTCCTATTAAGAAATAGGTGTGTGAGATCTATTTATTTATGAGAAATAATAAGTCCATGGAGAGAAAAATACGGACGAAAAAGAGTACTCACGTATGCATACTGTTCATATTCAATATGTCTTGTTGATTATGTGACTGAACAGTAATACATATGCGAGTATTCTATTTGTCAGTCCATTTTTCTCTATATACCTGTAGCATCACTCTTTAGTTTTTGAGTAATGTTACACAGTCGTTGGGTGTGCAAGTGTTGCGCAATTATTTTGAAAAAAAGTGAGGTTTACTACAAAAATAATTAATTTTTTTCATGGAGTCCCGTATTTACTTATTTTTTTCAAAGGGATTGCGCACTTCACGACAACAAATATCATTTCTCTAATTTTTTATAGTCAATTTTGTTCGCTCATTCACACGAGTAATTGTCATATATTATTGGTGTATGGATACATGGTACTCTTATCATATTATAAGATATTTCAATTAAAACTGGTGCTTACATAAGTAATTTTAATTGCATGACAATGTGTCATAGGATAAGATCATCACGCCATTCATACTTCGAGAATATCTAATAATTTTTCCATTCACACAAGAGGACACATCTAGTAATTTTTTACTTTGACATGAGCCTTACTCCTGAAGATCAGCCTGCCCCACCTTTAGTTAATTTCTTTTCTTCACAACTTTAATGATTTTGTTCTTTCCAAACCTCATAATGTGACAATTTGAGAGCTTAACTTGGGTGCTTGTTTTCTAGGTTGCTAAGTTTTGTGCAGAAAGAATGCATGAAATGATAGCAGAAGAGTGGGATCGGGAAACAGTTGACGGCTATGAATGGCAGAGGAGGTGGGAGTCAGCATTCTCTAGTGGGTTTGAGAGAACTGACAATGAGGTCTCAGAGGCAGCTGCACCAGAAATGGTTGGATCAACTGCAGTTGTGGTTGTTCTATCCGGATGCCAGATTATGGCATCCAACTGTGGCGACTCAAGGGCAATTCTCTGCCGAGGGACTCAAACAATCCCCTTAACTGTCGATCAGAAGGTCGAATCAAATACCCTTTTACCCTTTTCCGTTCTTCATAGAATTGAAAGAGAGCTCTAATTGTCTTACTGATGTTATTTTGTTTGATCGATACATCGCACTAGAAGTTTCATTGGACTTTATGGGCTCAACCTTGTCAAGTTTCGTGACTTATAATTACATATCCGGTGATAGTTATATATAATTATGCAGATATAGTATTAATAGAAAAGTCATATGTGGCCCATTATGTACATAACAAACTATAGTATTTGCCTGGATGGTGGGGTCGGAAAAGATTGAACTTGTCCATAAACTACGGAGAAGGGTAAAGAAGATGGGAAAAAGGAAAGCCAATTAACCAACGGCTTTCTGCCGTTCAGATGATAGTCCTTTTGTTCATATTATCAATAGTTTTATATTGACCCGATTGAGGAAACTTCTTGTTGTCTGCTCTGCTTTTACAGCCTGATAGACCAGACGAACTCATGAGAATTGAAGGAGAGGATGGGAAAGTCATAAACTGGAATGGTGCTAGGGTGTTTGGAGTCCTTGCCATGTCCAGAGCTATAGGTGTTCTTTTATCTCTGTTTCTCCTATTCTTGCATCTCTTGTTCGACCGCAGTAAAGCTTTTATCTTCCATGGATCATTGATCAACACAACTATACATGCTTTCACCAATATCATCATGCAAAGTCCAACCAGGATCTTTTGAATCCCTAGTGGTAGTACAACTGGTTTCTGATCATATCTAATGAAGCAGAGATCATCAGTCATATCTCACCCTCCTCCACCCATCGGGTGTTTGCGTGACTATTATGAAGAACCCGGGAATCTGCTTGAACTGATATTGGGTGATCTGAAATCCAGTTTTAATAATCTAGCATTATCATCTCTATTGTAGTACTTATTGCTCAGTGGCTATGTTTCAGGTGATCGGTATTTAAGGCCGTGGATAATTCCAGTGCCTGAGACCACTTTCATGACTAGGACAGATGAGGATGAGTGTTTGATTTTGGCTAGTGACGGGCTTTGGGATGTCATGACCAATGAAGAGGTTGGAGAGGTGGCTCGCCGTCTTCTAAGAAGGCGGCGCAGATCCACGACAACTGATGAGGTTTCTCCAGCACAATTTGTTGCTAATAATCTCACTGAGATGGCGTATGGAAGAAACAGTTCTGACAACATTTCCATCATTGTTGTTGACCTGAAATCAAAGAGAAAGCGCCAGCAACGGCAATGATAAAGGTGGAATGAATGGAAATGAATCTCTCTTTCATACACTTTTGAGTTGTGGGATAAGGGGGGCAGGAATGCCCCTTTTGGACACAATTTGGTATCATACCCTGTACAGTGCTGACCGGCAAAACTCTGCTGCTCCGTGACCACCATAGTTGGTTTGTTACGGCAAAGACTGGATCAATCCTCCGTTTTAATTGGCTTGGTCAAGGAAAAACTAAGAAGAAGGACAAAGTGTGCCTCACTGTTCACATGAACGAACAGAAGAAAGAGGTTCAGAAATTGGCATGTATGAAACAAACATCTTTCTTTTCTAAAGCTATTTTGCTTTACTTCTCTCAGGTCCAAATTACCATTCTCCTTTACTTGGGCCCCAGTGAGAGGTATCAGGTGAGTAAACAAAGGAGGAAACTAAGCCTAACTAAATAATAGAAAGAAACTGTCCAATTGTCCAGATTCCTTGTAAAGCCAATAATTTTTTCTGTTCAGATTTTGGAGTCATTTTTTTTTCCCTTCTGAATCAATCGGATCTTATGCATGTGTGCAGGGAAGATTAACCCAAAACCCTACTTTTATTAATTACAAAAAGACTTACAGTGGATAATGTGTACGCTACAGTGTGTACACTACAGTGGATAATGAGTGTCAAGACCTTCCTCAGCACTGCTCGTAATTGTAGTTTTGAAGTTGAGAAATAATTAAAGAAAGAAAATTACACCACACGCTGGTTTTTCGAGGAAACAAGACCTCCAATAACGGCAAATGGTATTATTTCTCAATGACAAATTGCCAATTATAAAGGCTTCCCACCTATTTGTTACAGCATGGGCCCTAACCTACCTGCCCATAAGTCAGGCCCAACTAAGCCATAATTACCAACTTACTGACACGTTATGTTTCTATATAAGAAAAGAGTAATTCTACTTATGAATGTAAAGTATGTAAATGTCATCTATTCGTTTTGAAAGAAAGTAATATTTATTATTAAAAAATTAATTTTTTGGATCTTATATTTTATTTATTTATTTTTAAAAATAATTACGTGATAATTATACAATTCACGATTATAAATATATAAGAAAATGACTTATACATGTTTAGAAGTACAAGTATTGTGTATATAATTTGAAAAAAATAAAATAAAATCAGTTAATAAAGACTCACTTTTTTAGAGTCGATCATACATTTTTCAATGTGCTTGCATGTCTTAAACCTTTATATTCCAGCATTATTCTTAACAACCAGCAAGAATTTAACATCTGTATATAATACCGCGTACACTAATTCCACGTATACTACTTATTTCTACACATGATCAAGCTCCCGAAGCTTCAACAAATCAACTTAACCAATTATGTTGAGTCAACAATTACAAACTTTGTAGTTCTCAGCTAGCTCCACAATCTCCACCCTAAACCAATCTATGGTGGAGTGGCGGTTGAAGATGGTCTCGAAAATAATTAGAATCTGGAATTATAGAGTTTACGATTTTATATTTTAGCATTTTAGTTTAGATCCTAAAAAATATGTGTGGTGCATCTTTTTTTTTACGAATTGTACATTGATCTCTATGTGACATAGATTTGTTTTGCTTTGGTTCTTAAGGTTTCCATCAAAGGCTAGAAAGTTTTCGTGTCTTTCAAGGAGACACCAAAACTAAAAATGATATTTGCAGTCTTAACCGAGTGTACAGTCTCTATGTGGAGATTGCACACTCCAAGACTGTATATAATATTACTCTTAATTATAACATACTATACTACATCAATATAGTATTACTGGAGTGAGATGATATTGTAATTAATATATATATATAACATGATGATCTATTTACTTCACGGTTAGTCATGATATCTCTTGATGAGATGCATGACTTGTTATCTCATAATTGTCGTGTTACACTTCAAATTTATGATCTGTTGTCACATACTTGATATGCCCTAGCTAGTCATAGTTTTCTTATGTTTCTTTGATTGTTACCTCTTGCTTAGTGTTAATAAGCGTGACCGTCGTTATTATATCCAAACTAACAAATTGTTCCTATATATATGTGTGTCTCGTAATACTTGTAATATTTGGAATTCATTAATGCATACTGAAAACACGAGTTTTCCTTCAATTATTTTTCTGGCCTGCCTAATATAATTCTCATCAGTGCTTAATTCCTTTAATTTGGTCCTCTCTCTATATATAATATAGTCTAGTTTTATTGCTGTAATCACCATGGGCGGTAATTTCAGCTTGAAGCAACAGATTGCCAGCATTAGGACGTCCCTCTTTGCTGAGGTCATTCTCTTCTTTAATTTTAATTTTTATTTTTATAAAACATATAAAATTATAGAGTACCATGCAGCAAACAGCTTATTGCGATATATATATATACACTCTTGCATTAATTTCCAGAAACACGTACGTTCAAAGTAATTCCTGATCAGATTCTGATCAGCAACGGATCGAATGATGTTGGGGAAATTGCATGCAGGGTTTTCTTAATGAACAGTTCACTGAATTGGAGAAATTGGAGGATAATCGGAACAACCCCGCGGCCTTCATCGAGAGTATTGTCAACTTGTTTCTCACTGAGACCACAGATGATATAACTCAAATGAAACAAGTATTGTAAGTAGTGATCGTACGTATATCTATATATCTATATATGAAAATGGTTTGTATTTTCATGCACTACAATAATAATAAAGCCTTATTCATTTTGTTTATTTCTTTGAAAAATAGTCACAACATGCACCTTCAAATTCCCAATTTAGGCAAGCTTAATTTTATCATTAGCTGGAAATTATTAATGGTTAAAATTATAACATTGGGCTACGTTTTTTCAACATATATTTATAGGGTGGAAACCCCGCTTGATCTCGTTAAGCTGGATAGGTATATTTATAAGCTCAAAGGCAGTAGTGCCAGGTATTTATTTTTCTATTGATCTTTATATATAGTTGCAACTCTGTTTGAAGCACGCAATATTCTCCATCCACACCTCGACAAGATTTAGGTTCCGTTGGATTCAGAAAGTATTTCATCTCATGTCATTTCATCATTACAATTTTCTCAAATTCTCACATAAAATATAATAAACAATACAGATTTTTCAAATCTCAATTCAACTTTTTCAAATCATAAATAATAATAATATAAAAAAAATTTTAATAATATTTTTTTTAACTTTCATCTAAAATCATCTCATCTGATATCTGAATCCAAACCAGGGCTTAATTTAAAAAAAAGGTTTAAAATTATATTCTTTTACAAATGAAATCCATTCATGTCAACATGCATGCAGTCACAATGCAGATCAGTAGTTGCAAATCTTGTAATTATTCTTCTCTTCTATTTTGAATTTTTTACTGTCTTTTCTAATTATAATTAAGATTATATTGGGAAAAAATCAACACTGGTATCTACAGCATTGGTGCTAAGAGGGTGCACACGGAAATTGTTAACATGTCGGCTTGTTTCGGGGAAGATGCCATTGACATTAGAGGGTAATGTTTATATATGTTTTCACTACTACTAATACTACGACTCTTTCGACTGACTTTTTATTTTCCTTTCTTGCATATGATCATGATTTAGAGTAAATATATGCAAAAATGATCATTATATAATGTGCATGCAGGGTTAGGGCTGCATTCTCACGGCTGAAAGAAGAGTTTGCCATGCTGAAATATAAGCTGGATGCCTATCTAGGGGTTTGATCTCTCTCTCTCTCACATGGAGCCAAAACTAATTTTCATGGCTTGGTAGGGCGTTGCAGAAAAATGATGAACAGTGTCAAATGTTGATTTGTTTTCTGGTGATTTTGCAGCTGTTGCGACCTCAAGATCTACCTGCCGAGTCGGCTGACTCTAACTCCCCAATAAAGGAAGGAACGTCGACAAGCGGAGACAAGGAAGAAGTTGGATCAAAGCCGTCAGCAGATTAACCATTTTTATACAAGTTCAAGTTACTTACAGTATTAATAATTAATTAGTGGATAAAAGTCAGGTGTTTTTCCTGCGTCTTATCATGTGTGGTCTGCAGCTGCTCGATTTACTTTTTGATCTTCCTTTTCATTATCATGGGAATTTGTCATGTCCGTGTCTAAGGAAATTACCCTGATCCATCCAGTACTGTAATAAAAGGTTACCTTTGTCAAGGAAACCCATTTATATTATATGTTGTTTTATTTTGAATATTATCTCTCTAGTATTAATCTCTGATCGTTAGCTTGCAATATTACAAAAATAAAAATAAAAAGAGCAATAATAACGATAATAAAAGAGCAATAATAATAACGATAATAATAATGGTGCATGGGAGTTTTTTTGGGAGAAAAAGTATTGGGGTAGATCATGAGATCTGCTAATTAGTTTATTTCTATAATTGTCACCCAAACATAATTTATTAATGGAGAACAAAGAATCTTTACATGTAACATGACTAGGGATACTTGGATGGTTGATATATATATATATATGTATATAAATATTTATATAGTTTAATGTAGATGTCCTGGCGCACTTTGAAGTACTGCCTATACAATACCAATTAGGCTCTTGCAGTTGGATGCTTATCACTAAAGTTAAAGCAGGGCTTCGGATGTGGGTGGACTTTGCATTTCACCAGGCCTACTCTACTCAAAGTCATTAATTGGGATATTAACATTTGAGAAATTTAATTGTGAGAGAGATCACCACCTAATTAAGTGCATGTACTCTGTAATATTTATTGTTATTCGTGTAAATTTTTAGAATAACACATTGCCCAAAAAATGATATAGGGTCTAGTACTTTATGTGTTAATTATCTTTCGTATGAAGTATGGGTGCTACCTGTCCCGCATGGACAAAGGGTGGGGCTGTCTTGGTGTAGGGGGAAAGGGTAGACCACTGGTTTGTCTGCCCCCCTTCCACCATGACACTGCCCACCGAGGATGTGACACAATCGGGAAAAAAAATCACAGCAAAATTCACGACAAAAAATCCTAAACTACTAAAAAAATCATTTGCGAATCGCGAACAACAAATCAATCCATCAGAGAGAGAGAGAGAGAGAGAGAGGGGGTTTGAGAGAAGAAGAGAGGATGCTGAGGAGGAAGAGGGCAAGAAAAGGAGGCGAGAGGAAGAGAGGCTTTGAGAGTAAGAGAAGAACTAAGAGAGAGAGAGGGGGGAAAAGAGACTGTCAGGAGGTGTTAGGTTTGACTTAACCCCCAAAATGATGTTGTTTCATCGTTTTTTTTTTAAATCTTTACCAAAACGACGTGTATATATATTATATTTATAATTATAATTTTTTTGGCTAGTTTTAGCCAGGAGTGCGGGGCGGGGGCGAGGATGCCTGTGCCGCCCAAGTGGGGCTGGGACAATGGATGTGGGGTGGCGGGGGGCGGTGCTCCACTACCTACTCCTGGTATAAAGCTCTTGAGTTCAAATAAGAAGTTTAGAGTATTTTTTTTTTCCTTATTTGAATTATTCACCTAGTATGGACTGGAACACCGATTTTGTATAAGTAATTAGCACAAATAGAAAGAGAAGTTGAGAAGGAAAAAAAAAAAAAAGGCCAAAGAAGCGTGACTCTCTAGCTAGTAAGGAAAGCAACCTCATTTCTGGTGCATGTGGGAGGCAACATATGCATGCCAATGTATTGCTAGTTAGCAGCTACGGAGAAATGTATAAAGAAGAAGAAAAGAGATAACACATAAAGTATTGACATTTAGGAGATCATCTAGGCTAGAGCTTCGTAACACTTTTTCTAACATGAATGAAAAGGGGCTATAGCCCAATATCAAAGTGACATTACCCATATATACCAGATACATGTACCTGAACTTAGCCCTTGGTTTAGAGGTTTAGATGTACGAGTAGCTAGGCTTTCAATCTCAAACACTAAGGACAAGACTCACTGATCAAAGCCAGTCATTTCCTAATTTTGGACCAAGTGACTGTTGCAGGCAGGCAGATGCAATATATAGGCCGAGGGCTACAGCTTTTCAGTATTCCAATTCAGATTCTCTCTAATTATCTAATCAAATTTGGTGATTCAGTATAAAGAAAGACACCACAAGAGAAATGGTTTTTTGAGACAAAAACTTTTGTCTCAAAAAATCATAATTTCGTCTTAAAAAAGAATTAGAGATGAAAAAATTTCGTCTCTAATTTGTCTCTAAAAGGCTGTCTCAAAATGTTTTTAGAGACGAAATTTGAATTTCGTCTCCAAAAATCACTTTTAGGGACGAAATTTTGCGGAACCAGTCGAAACCGTTCGAATGGATATTTTTTTTTAGACGAACTAATTTCCTCTCAATATCTTGTTCGAATGGAATATTTTTCCGTTCGAACCGACACGTTCATTCGAACGGAATAAAATTTTGAATCGAACAAATGACCATATTTGATACTGTTCGAACGAAATGAGTGTTCGAATAGAATATTTTCCGTTCGAACCTACCCGTTCATTCGAACGAAATAAAATTTTGAATCGAACAAATAAAGTTCATTCGAACCAATAAATTTTGATACTGTTCGAACCAATAAATTTTGTTCGAATGCAAATTACGTCCGTTCGAACTGTATTCCGTGATATTCGTTCGAATGGGTTATTTTTTGTTCGAATGGTTATTTGTTTATTCGAATGGATTTAGAATTGGTTCTTTACCGTTCGAACGGTATGAAACATACAGAATAAAACCAAATTAATTAAAAATACCATATTAGTATTACACAAAATATAATTCAAATGTCAATTGTTCAAATTTTTTGAAACTTTATAATGTATTAACCCTAAAGAAAAAAAAAGTTTTACAATTATGGTGATGGTGTAGAGTTTTGTGACATAACTGACTGCAACTGAAGCATAACTTTTTGTACCTCCATCTCCAATCTCTTCTGCATGTTCTCTTCTAATCTTGTCTCAAGATCTGCTGCTTGATCTAATCTGATCAGTAACTCTTTTTCCTTAGACTTCAATCGCTCTATTTCAAGTGCTGCTTCCTCCAATTTTTTAGTTTTGTCGTCATTTGATCTAGTTTGAGAAGAGGATGATGATGTTGAAGATGGTTTAACGCAACGTCCTAAGCCCCTCAAATATCCAGAACGTGATCCAAGAACTTGAGAAATGATCTGAACATCGTTGACAGATGATGCATCAGATGGATCCGCATTAACTTCCTTGAGAGATATCATCTTGTCCTACAAAAACAAAAACATATTAGTTAGTATAAGTAACAAAACTATAGTCACAATGGAAATAAAGAAACTTAAACTTACATAATTTGCTCTGCTTCGGGACTGGTCCAAACACCATCACGATTTTTATGTGATTTTGCATACAATTGGGTCAGATCATAGTCAGCAGGACTTTCTTCTTTCTACAAAAAAATATATATATATTAGAACTTAAATCAGAAAAGTGTATTATATGTTAATATTTAATAGGGAGTAGAATAAATTACCATTTTGTTAGACAAACGATGAAAAGATCGAGAACCCGCATGATGGTGTATCTTCAAGTTTGATCTATTTGCTTTGTTTACAGTACTCCGTTGCTAAAAAAATAAAATATATATATATATGTTTAATACATCTATCATAATATACTATTAAAAAAATAGAGCAGCGAAATTACCTGATAGGCAGGATCTTCAAACATATCACAAACCTCTCCCATTCATTTGGTGGTATTGCTTGGAATGGATTTTGGCGCGCCTCTATTGTAGTACTGAACTTCTTATAATGTGCATGACATCGACCTTTGTACCTCCGAAATGCATTCGACATCAACTCCTCAACCGTTAATCGATCCTCTCGTCGGCCAAAATCAAGCTCAAACTCATCCTTTCAATAATTGTAAACAATTAGTATAAATACTAAATATTCAAAAAGTAACATGAATAATACTTAGTTACTTGAGATGTAGGTTATTACCAAACAACATTTTTTGCTGTGATCTTTCACTTCTTGTGGAACTTTAGACCAAGAGGATGTAGCAATAGGTGCATACGTGCGAGTAAGCGTACCAACAAAAGAAGCAAGCCATGCTGCTGAATCTCCAGAGCCACCGGTGTGATAATCAGGAATATCAACTTTAATTTTACCAACTTTCCTTACTTTTTCTATGCAGACACCCCTCGTAGTGCCTCTACCTCGGCGCTGGCTTACAACAGCTATATACAGTAATTAAAGCAAGTATTTGAATTAAATACTTTTATTTTATAGATATATTACCTAAATTGAGCATAAACTGTAGTATTTAATTTGATAAAATACCTTGTTCTGAGTCTGATAGTGTTGGCTGACTATTCATGACAGGTGAATCACACGGGGAATCAGTAATGGATGGAGATGGCACACGTGTTGCTTTACGTTTAGGAGGCATATCTATTTGAAATTGTAACAAATTATTATTCAAACAAACATTATGGATATCCTTAAACAAATTATACTTACAAAAATTGATATTTGAAATTCATTCACTATCTGTTTTGCTAGACCAATCACCCTCATCCTCGCTAGACACTTCAGTTGATTCATCGTCTTCTGATATTTCACCCTCAATTACTTCGGGTTGAACATCTTCTCTATGTAATGAGACCATATCATATTGGCTGATATCAACAAATAGATTGATGCCTACTTCGTTTTCTTGATATGCTTCTTCATTTGTTGGAGTATCAACTTCTTCTGAAGGTTCTTCTGTTTCTGGAATAGTATCATACACATTTCTTGGTGCAAACTTCTCCACTACCCGCCATGGGTTTCCATATTCCGGATCATCTAAATAAAATACTTGATTCGCTTGGCAAGCGAGAACGAAAGGATCGTCCTCATACCATGTGCAAGATGTATTGACACTCACAAAGTAATTATCGTTACGCACTCCCAACCTAGGATTTGAGACATCCCACCAATTACATTTAAACAACCAGACCATATATCCTCCCACGTATTTTAACACTATAATATCTTTCACAATTCCATAGAAGTCAATGTTATCATCCCCATGACTTCCTTCGACTACAACCCCACAATTTTGAGTTTTCCTATATCTTTCTCTGTCAGCTGTGTGAAATCTATATCCACGCACCAAACATCCTGAGTACTGGATGGCCCGCCTAGACGGACCACATGCCAGAGCATACAGTTCTGGTGAAATTTCTTCTGAATTTTCAACATATTTTGATACAACCTACATCAATAAATATTATTATATAAAAAAATGATAGATTTTAGTGGTATGAAATTCATATTATAAAATGAAACTTTACAGTAATACCGTATGTTCAAACCATGAAGCAAATTCCTCTTCATGCTTTCTTTCTACGTCAGTTACACCATTCGTGCGAAGTAGTTGTATATGTTCACTGCGCAGGTTTGTGTGAATGATTAATTTGTAGCAACGAAAAATGTTATATTATTATACATAATTAATTTAGAAGATCATCACTAACCTCAAATAGTGGTCAATCTCTGTACAGTTATTCAAGACATACCATCGAGCTCTTTCAAACTCTTGCCCACATAGGTCGTAACCCCTTTGTGCGCCTATGGGACGTACTATCTGGGAAAACACGGTAAATGTTGACAAGACTCCCGCCTCTCTTCCACCCTCATAATTTCGGTCTGGTCTTGTAAATCTAGTATCAACCTCACGAAAATACATTGAACAAAATGTATACCACTCATTATCAATATATGACTCAGCAATCAAACCTTCTGGACGAGCTTTATTCCCCACAAATCGCTTCAATTTTCCTAAAAATCGTTCAATAGGATACATCCATCTATACTGAACTGGACCAGCGACTAAAGCCTCACGAGGTAGGTGCACAGCCAAATGAACCATTACATCAAAGAATGAAGGCGGGTATAAACTCTCCAACTTGCACAATATTACTGCAATATCAGCTTCCATTTTTAACAATGCATCAACTTTCAACGTTCTTCTACAAATGTCTCTGAAAAATCCTCCTAATTCTGTGAGAGCTATATGAACATCTCGAGTAACCTTTCCACGCACACCAACCGGCAACAAACGCTGCAGAAATACATGGCAGTCATGACTTTTAAGACCAGTTATTTTCCAATCATGTGTTCGAACACATCTTGACATGTGTGAAGCATAGCCATCGGGTAATTTGATTGTCAAGAACCAATCACAAAATTGTTTTCTCTCATCATTTGAGAGTGTATACATTCCAATAGGCATGTATGCTGACGACCCATTATCTTGCAAATGCAACTCTGGTCTTATCCCCAACTCTTTTAAGTCTTTACGAGAATTAGCTGTATCTTTTGTCTTCCCTTCTATTGACATCAGAGTACCCAATATATTCTCACATATATTCTTTTCAATGTGCATAACATCTAGATTGTGGCGCAGTGTCAATGTAGACCAGTATGGTAACTCAAAAAAAATACTTTTTTTTGTCCAATTCAACTCCACTGCTTGTCGTTTTCTCTTTCGAACCCTGGTATGTTTCCCAAATCTGTTTTCTAAAACATTCCCCAACTGCACGATAATATCATGTCCAGATAACTCTGGTGGCGATAACCTACGCTCAACCCTTCCATCAAACATAGCTCTATTTGAACGCCATCTATGATTATGTGGTAAATAACGACGATGTCCCATAAAACATAATTTCCTACCATGACTCAACCACTGAGAATGTGTATCTTTATTACAAACAGGACAAGTCATTTTACCTTTTGTGCTCCACCCAGACAAATTTCCATATGCTGAAAAATCATTTATTGTCCACATTACTGCAGCATGCATCTTGAACTCCCGCGATGTCGCTGCATCATATGTATTGACACCCTGATCCCACAACTCTTTCAACTCTGCAATCAGTGGTTGCAGATATACATCTAATTCATTCCCTGGTGACCTTGGTCCTGGTATCAATAGAGTCATCATAAAATAAGGATCCTTCATACACTTCCAAGGTGGCAAATTATAAGGCATTAATATGACAGGCCAAGTACTATGAAAAGTGCTCATGTTGCCAAATGGATTAAAACCATCCGTTGCTAAACCAAGACATATATTGCGAGGTTCTTCGGCAAACCATGGATACTCTTTGTCAAATTTCTTCCATTGTAAAGAATCTGCTGGATGCGAGAGGAAGTTTTCATTTTGGACTCTTTCTATGTGATGCCACGACATATCTTTCGCAATTATCCTTGATGTAAATAGTCTTTGAAGTCGAGGAATCAACGGAAAATGTCTTAAAACTTTGTGGGGTACATTACGTTTATCGGATGTCCATTTTGACTCATGACACACTGGGCATGAGTCAAATTCTGCATATTGTTGCCAGTAAAGAATGCAATCATTTTTATAAGCGTAGATGATATTATAATCAAATCCTAGCCCTCGCTTCAATTGCTTCGCTTCATAAAAATTACGGGGTACTACATTATCCTGAGGAAGAGCCTCTTTAACAAATTCAAGTAACATGTCGATAGCTTTGGCAGAAATACGACAAATATACTTAATATGAAGCAACCTTACTGTGAAGGACAACTTGCTATGACGAGTGCACCCAGCATACAACTCTCTATGTGCATCCTCCCACAATCTTCTAAAGTTATCGTTTCTCTCAAATGATTGTGCAGATGTTCATTCTCCATCCCTCATCCCAAACATTCCTGCACCCAGATCACCTAACATCTCAGTCATATCCTCTCCATTATCGTCACTGTCATCAGGATCATCCACATTAATGTCCTCTATTTCGGTGTTGTTACCCTCATCTACTTGATTGGTCTGACTACCAAATCTAACTCCTTTGAGAAATGGTTCGCCATGTAAGACCCAAGGTGAGTATTTAGGATCGATTCCATTTACAAATAAATGATCCTCTACTACTAAAAAATTATAAGAACTAAGATTCTTGCACTTCTTGCACGGACATCTTATATATCCTCGACTATCAACGCTCATGCGAGCAAACTCTAAAAAAAACTTCACCCCTTGTGCATATTCCTTATAGTCTCGCCCAAGTCTATCTCCCAACAACATCCAACTCTTATCCATGTCTAATATCCTATTGAAAACAAATGCGTGCATCAACAACAGAACATATAGTCCATACATATATCAAAACATATCAAACTAACACATCTCCATGCATAGAACAGAACATATAGCCCATTTGTAGCAAACATATTACTCAAACAGAATATATAGTCCATACATATATTAAAACATAGAGTCCATACATATATCAAAACATATCAAACTAACACATCTCCATGCATAAAACAGAACATATAGCTAAAACAAAACATATAGTCCATACATATATCAAAACATAGAATCCATACATATGTATAAAATACATATATTAAGCATCTTCATCAGGGTTGAGCGCATTTGAGGTATTTTCCGGAGGGTTGAGGACATTCCCTGCATTTTCCTTCTCAAGCTCCGCTATTTCAGTTGTTTTTGGCTCATCTACTTGTTTTTGCATTCTCTCCAGCTCTGCTACTTTTGGTTCCAAATTTTTTGCATACAAGTCCATAGACAGCTTTAATTCCTTATTTTGTCCTTTTAATATCTGTTTTTTTTTTCGTTTATTTGCAAGCTTAGTATTCAATTCACTTACCCTGAGGAGTAACCTTCGGCTCATGGTAGTAACAACAGCTGCATACTGAGATGTCATTATTCGACCTCCATCCACAACCTCCGCATCACTCTTGTTTAAGAAATAATTATCTGTTGCTATCATGGTATTGATAGCATCAGGAGTGAAACATAATGTTTGTGGCAAACTAGGTTCTCGATTCAAATCAGGAACAATATTATAAGGACGATAGCCGGCCATTTCAGTTGAGAGAAATGAGAGTTGAGAGAAATCTGCGAGTTGAGAGAAATCTGTGAGTTGAGAGAAATCTGTGAGTTGAGAGAAATGAGAGTTGAGAGAAATCTGTGTGTGAGAATTGTGAGTTGAGAGAAATGAGAGTTGAGAGAAATCTGTGAGTTGAGAGAAATGAGAGTTGAGAGAAATGTCAGTTGAGAGTTCGGTGGTATGAAATCTGTGAGTTGAGAGAAATCTGTGTGTGAGAAATGTGAGTTTTGTCACGGATGTATATCCCCATAATTTACGGATGTATATCCCCATAATTTACGGATATACTATCTCCATAATTTACGGATATTTTCGGTTTGGTCATGTGCACAAGGACGAATAATGTTTTGGCCCCCGGATGGTTTATGCTCTCTTTATGGATATTGATGAATGAGCTTTGGCCTTCCGTTTATGCTCTCTTTTTGTGGGGCTTGAAGCAATTCCATCTTCAATTGGCCGGGTTTTATGGTGTACTGCTCGCATCACGAGATGCGAGCTCATCAGGATTGAGAAGGATGCGAGCTCATCATCCGTCTATATATTTGTGAGAAGGATGCTCTCTCACCACCAATCAAGATGCGAGGTAGGCGAGGTTCTGCTTGTGAAGCATGCAAATTTGTGAGAAGGAAATGTAGTGGGGGATGTATTTTTTATCCTTATTTCAAAGGTCCAGTTGGATATATCCAATTTGGAGCCGTTCATAAGGTTTTCGGATGTGGTAATGTAAAGAGGCTGCTACATCGCATCCCGGTCGATAATCGTTATGAAGCGATTAACACACTTATATATGAAGCGCAAGCTAGGCTTCAAGATCCTATCAATGGAATTTTTTCATATATTTTTGCTCTTCAGCAACAGGTTCTCTTTAATCATATTTAATCCTAATATGCTCTGTCAACCAAGATCTATAATCCTACTTGGTTTTCTGCAGGTTGAAAATCTTTCAACTTAACTAGCAACACTAATGAATGAGACAGAACAAAATTGTCTATCATATGCTTCTGTCAATACAAATCCTATTCAAGATGTCCAAAGTGGTTCTGTCAATACAAACCCAACTCAAGATGTCCAACGTGGTTTTGTCGGTTCTGTCAATACAAACCCAACTCAAGATGTCCAAAGTGGTTTTGGGAACTCCGGAAGTTCACAACTCAATGCTTTATTTCAAGAGTTAGTTGCGCTTGGATTTATTCCTAAATAATAGTGGTGGTGGCAATGCTAAGGTGGTGGACATGGAAGATGGGAGATGGAGTATTTTAATTTTAATATTTCTAAGTTTGATTATGTTTGTATAATATATTTCTGACTTTATATCTAAATTTTATGGTCTGTATTATATATTTCTATGACTTTATATCTAAGTTTGATTATGTCTGTATAATATATTTCTATGACTTTATATCTAAGTTTGATTATGTTTGTGTATTATTTTTTCGAGAGGAAGTTTGTGAATTAATTCAAATATTAAGAACCACAAGAATGAGGGTCTTCAAATTCAATGATATGTATTATGCCGTTCGAACGTAAAACATAACCCGTTCGAACGTAAAGTCTAAAATTGTTACTGAGAATGAACTCTACAAAAAGTAATAGAAATAATAGTTTTAATTTGAAAATGGTATGGGACTGGATTGAGTTACTTGTATGGTAAGAACCATAAGAATGAGGGTCTTCAATTTCAATGATAAGTTTCAATTTCAATGACTGGATTGAGTCACTAAAGTCTTGACTCTTCACCCAACACTCCAAAACCCAACCAAAATATGACCTTAGCCGACTAAGCGTCTAAAATTTTTAAGTTCGTATAGTTGTAGACGGGCTATCTTTTGCAGTTAATATCTTTCTAAGTTTGATTGTGTTTTGGTTTGTTTGTGTATTGTGTTTTGGTTCATCTGTTTTCTGTAGTTGAACTAGAATTGAAATCTGGAACGAACAAGTTCGAACGTTTATATACACCGTTCGAACGTAAAGAATAACACGTTCGAACGTGTTCGTTCCAGATTTCAATTCTACTTCAACTACGGAAAACAGATGAACAATTTTTCAAAAACTTTCAATATAGTAATAACAACACCGTAACAACACAATAATATTAAAGGATTCCAACAACAATATCAAAGAATTTCAACAATTTTTCAACAAAGTAAGTAAATCATAGGAAGCTAAAAATATTATAAAAAACATACCGATAATGAGATGAGAATTGCGTGTACTAAGAAGGAACTCCACAAAAAGTAATAGAAATAATGATTAAAATGAAAATAGTTGGAACTGGATGGAGGGAGAATGACGCAACTTTGTTTGTGAGGGAGTGAGAGTGGGAAATGGGGAGATTCTGATTTCTGAGATCTGTTGCAAATATTTGAATAAAGTTTCCCGTTCGAACGGTTATTTACTAATCGTTCGAACGGGAAACCATGGAGCGGGAGAAACTCCCTCCTAAAGTTTTACGTTCGAACGGTATTTAATAACCGTTCGAACGTAAAACCCTTTAGCGGGAAAATTCCATCCTAGAGTTTCACGTTCGAACTGATAAACAGAACGTTCGAACGGGAAATGATACATAGCAAACCGTTCGAACCCTAATTACTATATTCAGCAATCACTAGTGTCATTTAATTAGATTACTAACATACTAATATAGTTACTAACATACTAATATAGTTACTTATATGAATATATAGTACTAATTAAATTTATTAATTACAGTATATATATTATAATATATATATGATACATTTAAGTAATACTATATTAGTATTAGTACTATATAGTATAGTTACTTATATTACTATATTAGTTATAGTACTTATATACTTATAGTACTTATAGTATATTAGTTATAGTACTTATTACTCATTTTACAATATTTGGCTAGGCCTATGATGAAGCCAATGCCTCTTATGTAGTTAATCATAACTCAGTCAATAGTTATAACTATACCCAAACTAGGATATAAAATATAGTTATATTAAAATATTAACTTGTATATTAAAGCATTATAATACTATTATTAGTATTATTTTTATACTTTTGTACTTTGTAATATCAGTATTATTATACATTAGTATAGTTATATAATTAGAAATATATTCATAGTATTAACCGTTCGAACGGGATATTGACAAGTTCAAATGGATTTTAATACCGTTCGAACGGGTTTTATTCCGTTCGAACGAGGTGTCACGATACTTATACACCCAGTTCGATTCCCATCAAACAAACCTTGTGCATTCGAACCCAAAACGACATCCGACTCATCCCAGCTTATCTCCGCCGTTCAACCGCCACTCAACCGCCGAAGAAACACCCCATTTTTCTCTTCTAAGAGGTATGGGCTTCTATTGTGAATTTTTTTGAGATTAATGACGTTTGTTTGGGAGGGGGGGTTTCGGATTCGAAATCCCCCCATTTTGGTTTGGTTTGTTTGTATCTATGGATTTTAATGGGTAGAAGTGATCTAGATTCACTTCTTCATCATTTATACCGATTTAATCGAGCCATTTTGGTGTAGATTAGAGTTTCGGCCATGGCTGAGTCGACTCAGCCATGGCTGTTTGGGTTCGATCTCGTTCGAATGGGTTCCATTCCATTCGAACGTGTTCGTGCCAAACAGATTTATTTTTGTTCGAACAAAAACTTACCGTTCGAACGAATATTAGTTGCCTGTTCGAATTGACAGAATCTTCCATTCGAACAACTATGCTAGTTCGAATGGAATATTCTTAGTTCGAACGGATTATTTCAATACAGTTCAATCTAAGTGTAATTCTTAAATAATATATTTTAAATATAATATTTATAATTATATTCTTAATTTTCTTGTGGTCCAATAGGTATATTAATGGCATCTACCGGAAGAAAACGTGTAAGAGACCAAGTCAGTGAAAGTAGCACTGGACCAGCTCCTACTCAGGCGTCGAGATCTGTACTCGTCGAGCGTCAGATCGTTTTGTCTGACTTCTCTGATCTTTCGTGGGAGGGACGGAGCATACAATCCATTTTCACTGAGCGGGGATGGGTACCGATCTGTCAGCAGCAAGGGACTGCATACCCAGATATGGTCGTTGAGTTTTACCGTGCATTGGGAGAGGAGAGTGCTGACTCTCTTTTCTACACTCTATCAGTCCGGGGAGTTAAATTTAATTTCTCTCCCCATATTATTGCTGAGTTCCTCGACATCCGACGCGAGGTCGGTGCATATCCTGGACCGGCTACTTCGGGACCAGCGGCTGCACCATCTGATTCTGACACACATGCCGCATCCCCCATACCAGCTCCGCATGTAGATCCGGATGATAGTGATGATGGTAGTGAGGATGTGGAACTACCTGATGATGATTTGACAGATGATCAGGTGCGTCATCTAGTGCGAGACCCTTCGGCTCCTCCATATGATGGGAGCAAAGTGATCCGACAGGCTGATTGCATAGCATTTTTTAGAATGCTTAACTTGATTGTCGGCTATAACATCGACCCGAAAAAACACAAGACTGATTTTGGGATCGATCGAGCCAGATTTTTGTTGAGGATAGGGCGGGGGGACCCCATTGATCTGGCCTTATATTTCTTTTACCGCATCCAATCGGAGTCACGCTATGTTAGTGGAGGTAGTCTACCATTTGCACTACTGATATCTAACTTCCTACTTCGATCAGGGGTTACAGTTTCAGCGACTGAGCGGAGGTCGCCACAGATGGGGCCCCTCAACAAGATCACATTCAGCAAGAGCGAGGGGCACTTGCGGAAGGCTGCACCAGGACAGCCTAGTGCCCCGCCCACTGATCCAGCTTCTACTAGTACTACTGCTGCTGTTGAGAGACAGCCTCCTGGGGTTATTTTGGATCAGGTACGAGCTCTATTTGTTGAGTTCGTTGAGCCCATTATGGAGAAGCTTAGAGATCTGGATGGGCGCGTGAAAATGTTACAAGAGGATGTTGATCTGCTCAACACCAAATAGTCTTTTTAGTTATTATTTTACTTTTTTATATTGTATTGAACATTATATAGTTGAGATGTAATTAATGTATAATTTTTATTTCTCGTGTTTGCTAATTTATTTATTTTTTTCATTTTACTTGCCGTTCATGATAATATACAAAATAATATTATCTTTAAAGTTATATTTATATACTTTAACAGAAAATAAATCATTTTTATCGGAAAAACAAAATTTAAAATATATGTACAAATTAATAATGATAAACAAATTAATGAAAATTTTTTTCTTTCAAAGTAATAAATTTAAGTTCATACGGTTATTAACTTTCCCCGGGAAAACAAATTTAATTTCCCACCAATATTATTACTGTTCGAACAGATCATATACTGTTCGAACATAATTAATTGGTGGTTCGAACACTTTATCCCCCGTTCGAACGGTTTTTCTTTTTGAGACGATTTTTTTCGTCACAAAATATTCCGTTCGAATGGATATTTTTTCATTCGAACGAAATTTGTATCTGAGGCAGTTTTGGAGACAAAATGAAAAATTTGTCTCCAAAAATGACTTTTAGAGACGAAATTTAGTTCGTCCCTAACTAATTTCGTCCCTAAAAATTAAATTTCTTGTAGTGAGATAGACACATCATTAAACATTGTAGCACTCACACAATCTGTCTAGCTATCTCTCTCTAGAATTATACGATCCAATATGGCCTTGCAAATTAAAGAGAGATCTCTATTCCCGCAATCCTATATTATATGTTTGTCATTTTTGGATCATTTAAGATTTTTTTCCCAAACTTTATTAGCATGATTTGTTTGTTTGTTTGCTTTTGACCTTATTTAACTTAATTCATTTGTGTTTCTTTTTTGGCAAGTGATAGAAAAAGGCCTAATTCCATAATAGCAACAAGTTCATGATGTTAGTTTTCTTGGGTCTACTGACATTCTGCTCATTTTAATTAAATTTCTAGACATTAAAAAACAACTTAATGCAAAGGTGCAATGAATTGTTGAGTTAAGATAATTATTTTATTTATTTTTGACCATCCTTAAAAAAAAAAAAAAAAAAAGATACATCCTGCATGAACATTTTTACAAACTCCAGCTTAAGCTGGAATATTGCTTTGTTATTGGGCGAGATGGTCTGTACCTTAGCCTCTTAGCACTACCATAAAATTGGCTGTATCCAGCCATATGATCATACGTACATTGGGCATTGAGGTAGAGTACTGGTGCAATGTTAAGGCTAGACTTCCCACCCAAAAGCCAGCATGCTCAAGCTGGGTGTCATTACCTTACTCTTGAATTAAGCAGCATGCATGCACTAATAAAATACAGTGTATCGCCCCGGTCCTAGATGGGTCGGAGAGTTACTAGTAGTCACTCAAAATCATGTCTCAATCATATAGTCATAAACTCCAAAGCTTTCAATGACACATACAACTCACCGTTTCAAATCAACTAATCCAATATGAATAATCTAAAATACCACAAAATCTCAAAATAAACATCAACCTTCCAAAACACCCAATCGACAAAGCAAAAATAGAACTATTGAATAAAATGCTCAGATAACCAAAGTACCATCTTTATACTTATTCCACTATGCTCACGTAGCTTTATATAAGATTTCTAGTCTTGATCCCCAGCTGTATCATCAAAATATCTGAAAAATATTATGGAGATAAGATGTGAGTTATCAACAATTCAGTAAGTAGAGAATATATACTAGTATGTAAACATGAGCATTTTCAGAAAGTTCGGTATCCAGAAACAAAATATTTCATTTTTATATCAGATCTCAGAAACGTGTTATCAGAAAATCAGAATGACTTTTCAATATTTTCATACTCAAAAACTAACTGTTCGTATTAAAAGATCATTTTCATATTCAAAAACTATTTTCATATTAAAAAATGATTTGGCATAACATAACTGAACATTTTCATCTTATTATATCATATCATATCGTATCGTATCATATAATATATTATGTTTAACCCCTGTGATAGGGTTGTGCTATCCTCTGTGGCCAAATCAGACAGTATCATATTGTGAAACTTTCTATTTTTCAATATCGGAGTCCCGAGTGTGCACATAGGAAAGAACACATAAAAGACCACTTTGTTTCCAAAGTGGGTGCACTCATATCATATCATATTACGTTGATACCAACCGTATCACGTGAACCAGTATCATCATATTAGAACTATATTCAGAATTAAAACAGATAAGTATGCCAAAGGTTTTCCATATCCATATCATATCAAACCACGTGCTTAACATATTCATATCATTTCCATTTGATCAAAAATAGATCCAAATCATTTTCATATCATATGTACAAAAATTTACAGATATCATATTCGCTCTTTTGCACATTTCATAATCATGTCAAATATTGTTCATGTTTACAATATTCATGTCAAATCATTTCTTTTTTCTTTCATATATATCTTATGAGTGAATGCAAAACATATGCTAAGGTTATTTTTCACCTTTTCTTTTTAAAACAACATACACATTTTTACAAACCAACTTTAGTTAATTTCTTTTTATGCAAATCTAGTATAGGAATCCCGTTTACCTAAACTTTTTTAACTTTTATGAATCTTTCCACAATCGTACCGAATGAATACCAATCGTCACCTATACGGAATACTAAAGGTTACTAAACTTCTAAAATGACTGCTAAAACTCTCCATCTACTTAAATTCATACTACGAAAAATAGTTTTGATAAGTATCCAGTTATCAGAAATCTAATAAATACCATTATCATTAAAAATAATCTTAACTTATCATAATATAATTTTATCAAATATGTCAAAACAACTTAAATTCATTTCGAAAATTAACTTAATCACATTTAAAACTCATATCTCTATAAACTATTATTAAAACGATAATTTAATAATGCCAACATATAATGTAGTAGGAAGTTCATAAATTTCTTAAGCAATAGTAATTCATAAAATATTCTGAATCATATCTAATTTGAAAACCATCAAGGACTTGTATCATATAATCGGCTTAGTGTTTAAAAACAAATTAAATACTTCTAATTTACAACTTAATAATATACTTATATCAAATTCAAATAATGTAACAAGCGAAAAACTCATTTAATAAAATTAAAAATATTTTATTTACTATTGAAAGTAATGTAATTATACTTAAAACAATTTTTTCAACATGCTTTCCAAATGCTATACGACAAGGGATTAAAATTAAAATGATATAATTTAAATCCCCATTTATTTTCTTTATATGATCTTATATTTAAACACAACCTTCACAAAATAAGTATAATATATAGACAATGACCCAAAATAAAACCCGCCTAATAACAAGGATATTTTAGGGAAACATCATAAAATGCATGGGTAGATTTCTGGGAATAAAACATAACACTACCGTGCGATGGAACCAAGCTCACCATGAGGGAAACTCACGACAACGGATTAGAGTGGCACTAGGTGGATGTCGACAGTGGCACAACTGGGTGTGGCGGTAGGGCACTGAGAGAGATAGAAAGTGAATGAGAGAGGAGAGAAAAGAGAGAGGTTATTGAGAGAGAACTTCACGGTTTCAGTCGCTTGAGGCACTGGGCTAAACTCCAACCCTTGCAGGCTTTCTTCATGGTGGCTCTTAGGTGGAGCCATGGTGGTTTGCCATAATGGGGAAGGTGGCTTGAGTGGATAAATAGTCCCAGCACTGCTTTGTTTTTAGGTGCATGAAACAGGGCCTTTTTGGTTTTAAAAAAAAAACACAGTGGGTGGTGCAAGTCCGTGGGGTGGTGCGCAGCTTGGGGATCTGCCATGGAGAAGGAATTGCGGCAGTTGTCAGTGCGACGTGGAGGTTGGCTGGTGTGCTGTGGGTGGAGGCTAGTGTTTAGGCATTGAGCGGTGTTAGGGTAGCTTTCGTTGTGCAGGAGCAGTGGTTGGTTCTCATGGCTAGTTACGGTTATGGAAGGGAGTTACGGACCATACTACGTGGGGGGGGGGGGGGGGGGGAGTAGTCCGACCATGGAGTCTTGCTCTTCCACATGCGGGTTCGTGGTTGGGCTACGGCGCACGGACGACAAGTGGCTGGGCGGCTTGTATGGAGGAACTATTCGAAGGAAAACATGCTCTGTTTTTGGCTTTGACATAGAGTGTAGGCTCACTCTTACTTTTGTTGAATTCTTTTTTATTGAAATAACTGTCAATTCTACCATACCAAGCCCTTGGAGCTTGTTTAAGCCCATATAGGGCTTTCTTTAATCAAAGCACTTTGCCTTTTTCTTTTATGAAGCCCTCTGGCTGATCAACATATATTTCTTCTTCTAAAACTCCATTCAAGAAGGCTGATTTGACATTAAGTTCAAAAATCTTCCAACTGTTTTGAGCTGCAAGTGCACAAATGGTTCAAATGGTATACAACCTTGCAACTGGTGCAATGGTCTCATTATAGTCAATATCAGGCTGCTGTGAATAGCCTTTAGCCACAAGTCTTGCCTTGTATTTCTTCAAAGAATTACCAGAGTTAAGCTTCATTTTGCCTTGCATTTTTTCAAAGAACCATCAGAGTTAAGCTTCCTTTTGTAGATCTACTTAACCCCAATAATATCTTTTTTGTCAGGACAGTCCACCAACTCTCATATTTTGTTCTTTTCAGTCATTCTAATCTCCTCCTCCACTGCATCGATCCATACTTTGTCTTTCATAGCTTTATCAAAACTTTGAGGTTCAACTGAAACAAAGTTGCATGATTCATAAATTTCGGCCAAAGGTCTTAACCTTCTTGGTGGATTCAAGTGAGGACATTGCAATTGAAGTAGATACTAGTTCAGCTCTTGGTGATACCATTGGACTGACATTTTCTTCATCTTCTATTGCTTCTCTTCTTCCATTCTGATCTTCAAAATTTAATGGCATTGTTTCCAACACTTCTGGTATAAAAACAGATTTAGTATTTATCTTTTCTTCATCCTAGTTCCAGCTAGCATTTTCAACATCTCGACTGGTTATAGGTTGTTTTGAATCCAAATTATAGATTCTATATCCCTTGGACTGAGAACTGAATCCAAAATGATTCATTTTTCAGATTTCTCTTCAAGCTTGTACCTCTTCTGTGGTGGTACATGAATAAAACACGAACACCCAAAAATCTTTAAGTGACCTGTAGTAGGTTTTTGACCACTCCAAACTTCTATTGGAATTTGATTTAGCACAGCCTTTGTTGGACATCTATTGAGCAAATAGATTGATGTGTTAACAGTCTCTGCCAAAAATCTTTTTAGAAGTCTATTCTCAAGTATCATGGATCTTGCCATTTCCATCACAGTCCTATTCTTTCTTTCTGAAACTTCATTCTGTTGAGGAGTATATGCAACTGTAAGCAGATGTTCAAGCCATTTTTCTTCACAAAACTCATCAAACTTCTTTGAGTTGAATTCTGTTCCTCTATCACTTCTCAATATCTTTATCTTGCTGCCACTTTGGTTTTCAACCAGGAGTTTGTACTTCTTAAAGATGCCAAAAATTTCAGACTTTTCTTTAAAGAAGTAAACCCATGTCATTCTTAAGAAATCATCAATAAACAGTATAAAGTACCTCTTTTGACTCTGAGAAGGAGTTCTCATTGGACCACACACGTCAGTGTGAACAAGTTCCAATACCTTTTTTGCTCTCCATGCTTCAGCTTTAGGAAAAGGTTGTCTGTGTTGCTTCCCTAACATGCAACCCTCACATACAGACATATTAACAAGTAGCGGCAGATTACTGATCATATTTTTTTTTATTCAAAACTCTCAAGGCATTAAGGTTATAGTGACCAAACCTTCGATGCAAAGAGTTGTATCATCAAACTTAGCAACCATAGCTTTTTGATACTGCTATTGTATGGAAAAATTCATACAATTTCCCATTTTAATTCCTGCCACAACCTGCTTATGATGTTTTAAATCACAAAGTGTACACACTTCTTTCTCAAACAGTAAAAAGAATCCATTTTGCATTATTTGACTAATACTCACTCAATAAGCTTTGATCAAGACTTGGAACTAAAAGAACATCATTAGTTCTAAGGTGATTGTACCTTTTCCTTTTGATTATACTAAATCACCATTTCCAAGCTTCACTTTTACTTTGACAGATCTATCAATCTTTGAAAACATACTTTCATTTGGAGTCGTGATTGCTGTAGCTACTATCAACGAACCATTCTTCACTTTTTTGATCAACAGTGGCTTGACATGCATAGAACAATTGCTCCTCCTTTTCTTCTGTGTAGTTAGCTTGCTGATTATTATTCTTGAATTTGTAATCTTTTTCAACATGGTAAAACTTCTTGCAATTAGTGCATTGAGGCTTCCCTTGATGATAACAATCCTTTTCAAGGTGATTGCTCTTTTTACAAATACCACAAGGAGGAAAATTTTCTTTGAGAACTTTCTCCTCCTTTTGTTCCACTTTTGTACTTCTTTTTAAAATCTCTTGGTTTCTGATTTTTCAAGTTAATCTTAGACTGAAATGCATTCTCTAAGGAGCCTTCACCTCTTCTATCAATTCTATATTCATGGGCATATAAGGATCCCATTAATTCATAAACAGAAAGAGTATAAAGGTCTCTAGTCTCTTTAATAGTAGCAACTATATGGTCATATTTCTCTGTGAGACTAATAAGAATTTTTTGAACTATTCTTGCTTCTGTTATTTCTTCTCCATAAACTCTCATCTGATTTATGATCTCAATAAGCCTAGAACAATAATCTTTTATATTTTCAGACACTTTCATTTTCAGATTCTCGAGTTCTCTTCTTAAACCTTGAAGCTTAATGATTTTAACTTTGAGATTACCTTGAAACTCTTGTTGCAGGATCTCCCAAGCTTGCTTTGAAGTCGTGGCCCTCATCAATCTTGGAAAGATAGCTTCATTGACAGCTTGCTATAGAGTAAACAAAGCTTTAGCTTCTCTTTGTTTGTCTTTCTTGTTTTGGTTTGTTTTGGATGTTCCTTCTGCAGTAACAGTGATCCCATTTTCTACCACATCCCAAAGATCAAGTGACATGAAGAGAGTCTTCATTTTGATACTCTAATAGTCATAGTTTTCTCCACTGAATATTGGAGCAATAGGAGAAGAACTAGGTGCTGCCATATCGCCCATTTTCAGATCGAACAAGCTTTGATGCCAATTGTTGTAGTTAAAATGAAAATGAAGAGCAACAAACAGAGAAAATGAAGGGAGAACTCAATCCTCTAATCAATAGGATTGATTTTGTAAATTCCCTGTCCTTTAAACTTCTTGGTTACAGACTATTTAGTCACACAGATACACACAAGGCATTAAATAAGAATATAAGTCCCGATACATGTAAATTAAATATATATAACAAGCTACATATAGCAAAGCATTAAATAGAACATGCATAGCAATAATTATGAAAATTACATCAACTTTAATATGGTCGACGATGATGGATTTCGGGGGTCACGCAAAATGCAGTAGCAACGTTGGGGAAGAGAAAATCTAGAAGCTTGAGGTATTGTTCGGGTTGAGAGGGAGTTTAAAATGAAAAGCTGGAAGAAGATAAGGAAGCAACTCAACTGCAAAGGCGTGGAGGAGGTGGAGCAAAATACGGAATGCAGAAACTGAAGGAAACCGTCAGGGAAAGACTTGTGGAGGGAAGAAGAAACCATACCGCAAGACGCCGTTCTCGGGGTCTCTACGGACATGATCAGGGTATACAAGTATATATAATAAATAAATAAATCATAGGTTGAATTCTTAAAATTAAAATGGACCCGTAATCTATATATAAAAAAAATAGTCGAAAACTCAACTAGTCTTTTCATACGTATAAGTCCCTTAAAAAAAACATATATAGAAACCGGGCTAGGCTTGGTCCGGGTGTTACATACAGTACTACACCATTTTTTTCAAGTGCAGGTTGGACCCAAATTTTGTAGGCTGGCGAGACTAAAGAAGGCACCACGCTTGCTCTTGAGTTGAGCGTAGGTTCCTTGCTCCACCACCTTCCCATCCGCTACAACCGCGATCGAATCAAGCTTTTTTATGGTGTTGAGCCTATGTGCCACCACAATTGTTGTCCTCCCTACCATGATTCTATCCAATGCTTCTTGAACAACTTGCTCAGATTGCACGTCCAGAGCGCTTGTTGCCTCATCTAGTAGCAGAACAGTTGGGTTCCGAATTATAGCTCTTGCTATTGCTATTCTTTGCTTTTGCCCTCCTGACAATTGCACTCCTCTTTCTCCACATTCAGTCTCATACCCTTCTTTCAGTGATCTGCAATGAAGTGATCAATAATTAGACTAATAATTACCCATGATTGTTGTACGTAGTTTGCCAAAAGCCAAATCCCATATATGTTGCTGTCTATCAAGAGAATACTTACGAGATAAACTCATGAGCATTGGCAGCTCTGGCAGCCTCCACCACCTCATTCTCCGGTGCATCGAGCTTCCCGAATACAATGTTGTCACGAATGGTGCCAGAATATATGACTGGCTCTTGGCTAACCAGTGCAGTGTGCCTCCGGTACCAGTGAATATCTAGTTCCCTTATGTCCACCCCATCCACTTTCACTGACCCCCTCTCAACATCATAGAATCTCTGGATCAATCCAATTACTGTTGATTTGCCACACCCACTTCTCCCAACAAGTCCAATGCTCATGCCCGGTTTCACCTCTAGGCAGAATTGACGCAACACTAAGCACTCAGGACGGCTTGGGTATGCAAAATCAACCTTCTTCATCTCTATCCTTCCACTTATTTTCTCCAATTTAGTTCCACGACTGTCACCCCCGTCCTACATGAAAAATGCAGAAGTTAATTAATTAGTTAACTTAATATGGATTTTCTGCAACAGTGCTTTTAAGACAGATGTACCGACTGATAAAGAAAGTGACGAGTTTGAAGATGAAACTTACATTAATATAGGAACCTTGAATGAGAGACTGGCGGTCAAGAATCTTGAACACGGATGCAACCGCAGCAGCACCCTTTGCTAGGTCAGAAGTCATGCTTCCTGCTTCTGCTATGACCTTGCCGGTGCTCACCAATATGAAAAATGTCTTGAACACGTCCCCGGCAGATATGACTCCCTTTTCCACAAGTGTACCTCCATACCAAAAATCCAGAGCCCATGACATGAATGTCAAGCACTGAGCCGACCCTATGCCAATCCCAGCTAGCCATGACTTCTTCTGGGCCTCCTTCCTGGGCTCCTCTTGAGCTTCTTCGAACAATTGAAGAACCTTCCCCACGCTTCCAAACGAAGTCACAATTCTATGATTGTAGACTGCTTCCACGGCAATCTGAGTACTTTGGTTTTGTGCCTTGACAAAGTTAGTTGAGATGCTGGAGAGCAAAACTTTACGCGTATAAAAGCATAGAATTGTGAGAGGTTGAACTGCAATCATGACGAGTGCTAGCCTCCAAGCCACAACTAGCCCCATGATCATTGCAATGGATACGGCGGAAGTGGTTTGGACTATAAGAGAAACTCTGTCTGCGACAAGAGATTTAACCATGGAAGCCTCGTTGCTTAATCTCGAACATAAGGCCCCGCTAGTGTTCTGCTCTTCATCAAACCAAGCTGTCTCAAAACTCAATATCTTCTCGAGCATTCTCAATCGGATTCTCTTTGTCAGCTTCTCTCCCATGTAAGCGAAATTATAGTGCTGCAAGAGGTTCATTGTGAGAGAAACCAAGGTAAGTGAAGAGAGAATTAGAGAATATGTACGGATTCTGGCGCGCATTTCTTCGTGGCTTTGTGCAAAGAATGCCGCTATCATGCCTCCTATGGTCAGGGCATAGACAGGTTGGACGGCCCCGAAAGCTATAGCTGAAAGACTTCCAATTAGACCATGCTTCCATTCTGGAGCATTCAAAGAGAGAAGTCGGAAAAAGGAAGGTGAGGGGTGAGATATGGGAGGAGGGTCATCGACGCTCAGTGGTGATTTTGGGAACACTGACGGGCTTGATCTGGCGGTGCTAAGCCGACCGGCGCTGCTTCTTGCGACTGAAGAAACACGAACTTCAGAGCTTTGGTCTTGGTCATCGCAACTGAACTGTCTCTGTAGTTTTGCCAGTTTCGCATAGTGACCATTTTGTCGATTGATGAGATCGTTATGGGAACCTATTTCAATTATGCAACCCCCACCAACGACAGCAATGAGGTCTGCATTTCGAACTGTAGAGAGTTTGTGGGCAACCACCTGAAGATTGTAATCAACATGTACGATCGAGTTACTGCATATATATAAATGTAAGGCGTGAACACTTCAAATATGTCGTATGGCTTTAATGCCTCCATGGAAGTTCTAAATCACATGATATATATTTTAAAAGAACTAATTAATGATACAATTAGAACACAATTAGAATCTTATAAAGAACAAGAACTTCTCTTTGTTAAATAATGTGAGATTTCATATACCACCTACCCTTATCCTTATCATACGGAGTATTACAATTTACCCTCTTTAAATTTCTGACGTCCTGGTTGGGCTTGTCCGTTGTAGGTGGCACGGCTCAAGCCCCACATATTGGTTGGAGTCTGGCTCTTATACTATTTGTAATGCCCTAATAGAAGCCCCAAATCACATGACCTATACTCCAAAAGGACTAATCAATAATATAATTGTAACCCCATTAGAACCTTATAAAGAGCAAAAATTTCTCAATCTCAAACAATATGAGATTTCATACACCACCTACACTTATCCTTATTATACGGGTTATCACAAAAATGATAAGAGACAGAGTAACGATGCATATCTTTTAATTATTTGACTTTAGCTATCATGATCAAACGAAAAACCAAAAAGAGAAGGTAAGATTCTAAATGCCAGCCACATGATCGTCATGAATATTATTGAAAGTAGATGATGATGATGATGGATCATTAATTACCAGGGTGGTTCTTCCCATAGAAGCTTGATCAAGTGCATTTTGGACCAATGATTCTGATTCGGAGTCAAGAGCACTTGTCGCTTCATCAAGCAGGAGAATGGCAGGGTTCTTGATAATGGCTCTGGCAATAGCAATGCGCTGCTTCTGTCCACCTGATAATAAAGCTCCTCTTTCACCAACCTGCTCCATTTAATTATGAATATAGTAGTACAATTTGATTAACAAATCATCATGTGTAGGATTCATGTACTCTCTCCTAAAAGACAATGATCATGAGTAAATGAAAATAAGAAAATTCATGCAAACTAACCTAGCTAGTCTAAGCTTCTTAATTTGTGAATGAAGTTGAAATATTATATATGAATATTGCGAAAGTGAATTGTTGAAACTATCTAAATGGGCATCGATCAAATATATTAGAACATCCTAGATTAGATTTGATTGGATGAATGTGATGGCATTTATCTCGGAACTTGCTAAATCATTATATATATTTAGTTTGCGCTTGCTGTAGGAATTAGAATTAGATTAAATGCAATCATGACAATCTACCTTATTTTATGACATGTGAGAACACTGCAACGCAATTTGCTTTTGACCTCAAGTCTTTGAAAGATCGAGAAACATGGTGAATATATTAATTTGTTTAAGACTGAATGTAATCATGACAGTTTTTAAAGCATGGCGCATGTTCTAATTCTGACATTGATTGTATTCTAGGTGGAATGAAATTGAGTTATATATATATATATATATATAGATGAATATTGATTAACATAGATTGGGATCAACTGTCTGTCTGATTTTTTTTTGGTATGGTACTGTAAATGTGGCAGACGCAATATCCCCAAATCAGAAAAAATATACTAGATTGAAATAGGCTATATATGGGGGAGTACTAGTCCTAATTATAGCTAGTTCTTTTGTAACTATACATATGCAGATTTGAGTACTACATACATCCTAATAGGGTTTTGCTATGCATCAGCCACTATTCACAACACATCTTATACTTAACAATTTTTTTTTTATTTTTTATAAGGTATGGGGTGTGTTCAATGAATAGTATTAACTGATGAGAAGAATTTTTCATCTTAATATATATATATATATATTATATTTATATATTGTCGATACATAATTAATATAATTGGATTATGAATCATGTCCTTTCTTGGTGCATATAAGGTACTACTTGATCTTCTCAGTCACACCAACCAACCAAAAAGCTAACTGCGCAAATGGCTTTTATAATTAAACACTAGTAGCAGCTACAATGTTATAATTACTACGTAAGAGATCAGATGTTGCCTCAAAAGTTGAAGAACCAGCTATATCGATACTAAAAGATTAAAAGCACTAAGCAGAGCTTTATGTATAAAAGAGTACAGTTGCTTAAACATTTCCCCTTGCTTATCTAATATATAAGACCAGATTCGAAGTCCCTATATGAGATGAAGGTCATGACTAGCAACTATATCTTACCATTTATCCTCCCACCCCAAAAATATAAAGTCCTAATTGTTATTAATTACTTTAGTTACTGCAAACATATCATTAGCAAACCCCAGACAAGACATTCTTAATCACTTAAAAATGATTTGAACTTCAAAAATAAGCATATATATTATGATGTTTTTCATAACATAACCCAGTACCTTGGTCTCATATCCTTCAGGAAGCTGCCTAATGAAGTTATGAGCATTTGCAGCCATGGCTGCAGCCGTGACTTCTGCCATGGTAGCATCAAGCTTCCCAAACATTATGTTTTCTTTTATTGATGTCCCGAAGAGTGCATGTTCTTGACTAACAAGCCCCATTTCCCCTCTTATCCATTTCAACTGTAGTGACTTTATATCCACCCCATCAAGTCGCACTTCTCCCTCATCTGCATCATAAAACCTTTGCACTAATGCAATTGCTGTGGATTTTCCACTTCCGCTGGCACCAACAAGAGCAACAGTTTTCCCAGCTTCAACTTTAAGATTGAAATCTTTGAGAACAACTGAATCTGGACGAGAAGGGTATGTGAATTTGACATTCTCGAATTCTAGCTCTCCTCTAATTTTCTCCAATACAACTCCTTTTGTATTTTCACCGTCAATTAAAGGTACCCGATTGATCCTATCAAATATTCGTGTAGCAGCTACTGAGGCTTCTGTGAAGTACTTCAAATCTGGAAGTGCCATGCCAAGAGATCTGCATTTCGTTTACCATGCACATTCGTAAAATAAGTATCATCGAATTGATCGCATGAATAATATTACATAGATCAGATGAGATGAAGTAAAAATCTTGAAATCAAGGGATATTCCCTTGATAAAGTAAATATACAATGATTATAAAAATCAAGTCTTTTGATTTGATTAAGATAATTCTTGATTTGATATTATCTCTAACAAGTGGTAAGCTATGCATAGATAGGAAAAAACAAACACACTCTGTCAATTTGTGAGAAATATTATATTTAAGGAAAAAAAGAAACGTCAATATTCTTATCACTATTCATTGAAATTGTACAAAATTGTGAATTTTGTTTAAAACTTAATCTGAATAATGCATGTAAAACCATTAGTGATTGTTGGAGAAAGTGATGGGAATAGTACTTGTATATGTGCAATAGACTGCATGGTGTGCCCATGAAAGAAAAGATCTTCTCTTTCACTGTGGTTTTCTTCTCTTACGTACGTCTCATCATTTGACAGCTTGTCTTGAAAGATATATAAACATTGTTGGTTTAGTTAGATCTATTATTACAATGTTGTTATAAGATGTTGATAAGTGCAAGCAATTAATTATTTTAGGCACTCATGATCTCCTGATAGTTTAATAAGTTTGGTATCTTTAGTTTCCCCTAGAAATTGGGCATTCCCCCATGGTTAGATAAGACTCATCAGGAGTTTCTACACAGAAAATTCAGCTTCTCAACTAAGGGTAAACCTGAATATATAAACTAATTAATTAAGAAAAAAATGTGGCTTTTTTAATTGGAAAAAGAATTCATGTACGCATAGGGGATTAAATCTGTAAACTGATCATCTTCCATGCTGTGTGTGTGGGGGAATGCCATCCAAATTAAGACCATTGACAACAATTAGGTACTCATACTGCTGAAAAGTCAAGTTCTAATAATGTTAGCTAGGCATATGCCTCATGCAATATGGCTCAATTAATGAGCCTGTAATGTACGCAGTACTTCTCCCTAATTAATGGGTTGAACAGAATGTGCAAAATTTTTTAGTCCTAGACCCTCAGAGAAACCAGAAATTAACAATATTATGTTTCATGAAAGATCGATGTAATGGAAAAACTGAAGCTAGCAACTAGAATACTCATACGTACAGTCCACTTAATATGAAGGAAATTCCAGCCGCATAGATCCTTCCTCCACTTTCACCTTTGTACATAACCAAACGACTTCCATACCAAGCTAGGAAAGCCCATATTGAGAAAGAAAGACCTGTACTTCCAATGGCAAGTCCTTTCGCAATACCTTGCTTGATTCCCAGCCTTGTGGTTTTATCCAATGTTGACGAATATTTTTCAACAATTATCCTTTCAGCAGTGAATGAATAAACTGTTTTAATGGAGCTTAGAGCCTGCTCAATAATGGTGTTTGCTTTACTGTATTCCTTGTAAGACTTCTTGGACAAATAGAGAAGATATTTTCCATAAATCAATCCAGGTATGATAAGCAAGAGTAAAGTTGGGAAAGCAACTAAAGACAGCCTCCAAGAGAAGTAAGTGGCGAACCCAAGGCCTGACAAGAACACTGACGAGTGCATCAAAAATATGGGCACCTGAAATCAAAATTACAAACAGAAAAAAAAAAAGAGAGAATATTAATGATGAAACAAGTTATTTATTTTTCCATACAATTGATTTTGGATTGAGAAAACAACACATTGACAGGTAGATCTTGGTCATATAGATGTTGAAAGATACATAAAAGGCAAAAAGTAAGAAGAAGAAGAAAAGGATAAAGAAAAAAAAGTGCAGGTCAGTTATGTACTAATAATCAGATAATTTCCTTCAAAAGTTCGTATAAGTTCTAAAGGATACAAGAAAAAGTTGAATCAAATCTTTTTTTTAAGAAATTAGGTCTACATATCAAGTGATCATCAGTTCTTAATTAAGAAAAGCTTCATATATATGGAGAATTTTTACCTTTTCACTAAGAACTTCTTGTATGAGAGAAGTATCTTTTGATATGCTATTGATGATTTCCGAAGTAGTTGCTTCTTGTGAATCAAAAAACCCAACTTCTTGTCTGAGAACAGCTTCCAAATACTTGTAACGAATTTTCAGCACCTGTCGCTCACTTGTTTTACTCCAACAATAACCTTCTGCAGACATAATTTGTGAGTTAATCTAGAAGCCATCTTGATCTATCTCTCAAATTATGCAAGGGTTTTGAACGATTCCGCAAAGAAATTTAAGTCTTGATCCTTGTGTTTATCAAGATGGCAATATTATATTTAAACGATTATTCGTTTCCATTTTTCCAGACTGGGGCATTCTAGGGTTTCAGAAAATGAGCACGTTTTTTTTTTCCAGTCTTGTGTAACTATATATGATGATGATGTCTCCTTATTCCCCTACAAACTTAAATTGAGAGACCCTGTTGACAAGTGGACAGATTTAATTTGAGATAAACATACCAAACACTTATGCATTGTCCTCTGAAAGCAAATTGCAAATTGCAAATGAAGGGGGTGGGGAGTGAGGGAGAGATGTTTTGAAATTACCCATAAAAGCCACCACCATTACTGCTAATCCCAAGTACACGAAGTATAAACTGCACTGTTAACAAAACCCAAAAGTGGAAATGATGGTCAGCAGTTAGAGAGACAGAGAGACAGAAAGAGATCAGAAGATTGCGCTGATTGTTGACCTACTTACCATTTCAACCTCATCCATGAACTTCCCACGATTTTGTTGTGTCTTTCCATAACCCAAGCTGTTCATGATACGGCTAGCGAAGACGAGCAAGCAGTTTGTAGACATGCCATCCCCAATAGCACCAATCGTACCCAAAAACATCAACAAAATGTCAACCCAATCAGCATACCTGAAAAGCACGGCTACGGAAACTTTTTCCTTCCTTCTCATTACTCCTTTCCCTAACTCATTCTTCTCTGGAGAACTCATTGCTTAAAACCCTCAGTTCAAAAAAAAAAAAACAATACTCAGAGATGCTAGCTAGTTTAATGTTAGGAAGGCTTGAGTCTAGCTATTTGCAAGAGAAAAATACAAAAGCTTGTGCATATATTCCAGACTTGACTTGCTCAGAGAGATGGCCTTTATATTAATGTGTAGGGGTTGGCTGGTGTAATTTCCACTTTCCATGAAGCAACCTTTACATCGTAAGCAATATGATGCATGTGGGGCTGTTAAAGATAGTCTTTTTGTTTTGGTGGTTGTTACTGTCAATAGCATGGGAGGGTTAACCCATTTGTATGACTACGATCAGGATCCATTAATTGCCCTTTTTTTAATTTATTTTTGTTCCCTTTTCTTTTTCTTTTTCTTTTGGTTTGTTTACTTGCTGTGATGTGAGATTACTTTACAAAATGTCGTTTCATGTCTGCTTTTTTTATTATTAATTATTAAAACGATGCTATTATAAATTATTAAATATCCATTAATATGTACGCTAGCTAGGTTTGTTGGCTCTCTAATTTGCCTGTAGATCGATTTCATCCCACTACTGATCAAGCCTGTCGAAGAAACTGGGTTTTCTGCTGATTAATGAGCTATATATACATGATCATGATCATTCACAGCTACCTTATTCCGACCGAGCTGGATTTGTTGGACTTCAATACCACTGATCTCTCAGCTGCCTCTCTCAAATTGATCACAATATCAGTACTTAGTAAATTAATAATTAACATGTTTTTGAGATCTCTTGATTCGCTCTAGATAGCTAGCTAGCTGCAGGTTTCTTAATTTCCATTATTTATTTTGTGTCTGTCGATCATTATCTTTCTTGGATTCTTTATTTGCCATACTGACTCTCGTGAGATCTCGAGCCCTATGCATTAGATTATAATCTTTAATTTGGCGTTACCCTTCGCATTTTCTGGACTGCATATGATAATGTAGGTATAACAAACTAATAATAATAGAACACATCTTTTCCTTTTTTGTCGTTTTTTGGGAATACAGAATATTTCATGCGTCATGATATATAACAAACTATATGGGCTACCTTAATTTACTCATATTTTTATGACCTAACCAGATCATCAAATATTTCCCCGAATAATGTATTCAGTAATTATAACATCATCAGCCGGCCTGAAGCTCCTTTTGATCAGGAGATAATTAGATCATGTTTTCTAGCTATGAGATATGATCAGATCCTTCTGAAAGAATCAAGCTAATATATATATATATATATGATATATTCTATGCCGTATTATATATAGTTTGTCATGAATTCCTTTATATTTTTCTTTCCTCTTTCGGCATATATATATATATATATATATATATATATATATATTGATGATCAGAAAGTGGTACGAAGCAACATGTCATGACCTGTTTGAACGTCCTAGCTGGCCTATACATGGATTAATATCATAACCCACGTCGATGTGTACGCATAAGCATCGATCCCATCATCAATAAAAGCCATTAATGCACGTTGGGAAGTTATAGAAAGGGTACTTATTCTGCTCCAAAAACCTATTATACAACAATATGATTAGTGGTTAAAGCGATATATATATTGATGGCCAGAACGATGTGGAGCCAAGCAATGAAAGGTGCATGGTAGTACTGCCTTTGTATGATTCCTGATCGATCTTGCAGACTCTGCATGCGTTGTCATTCGGAATATTCAAGCTAGGCTAGCTGCAGCCACCAAGTCGCCACATTTAATTATTAGTCATGATGTCCTTAATTTGGATCATTATTATATGTTTTGCGATATTGTCTAATATTTACCGGATGCCATATATGCTTATATATATGTGTGTATATATATATTCCCATGCACGATCATAATCAGCATATATATATATATATATGCATGAAAAATGGATTGTTGATCACATCCATATTGCATGATCGATGTACATACACTGATACAACATTAATGGCCAATATATACGTTTCTTTTAGAAAATATATACTCATGCATTCATCTTTCATGCATATATATACTTGAAAGATCATAATTTACTTGTTAGCTAGATCACCACTGATCTCGTCCTTAACTTATTCCAATATAAACACATCATGTTTAATATGTTTGTGTGTGTATATATATATCTAGATTCAATAGATTAATAAAGTTTAGTATCCATGATAAATATGGTAAATATGCAAGATATATATAATATAATATAATATAATAGTTATTATATATACTAGCTAGCTAGCTAGGATCCACTAAGCTTTTTGTCACATCAGTTGGTTGAATTCTTATCTTTTGCTTTTGGTACTTTTAGGAGGATAATAATAGAATAATTACACGATAAAGGCCGTCCACCTTCTGAACTTTCTTCGAATCGAATACCAGCTTACGTCAAGGCCGGGGACTTCTACTACTTTTTGTAAAGATTGTATTAATTTTGTTTTTTAAATATATCGTATCATTTTATTATTATAATTTTTATATAAAATATAATAAATAATTTAATTTTTTTAAATATTAAAAAATAATAATATTAAAAAAATAATATTTTAATAATATTTTATTCAATTTTTAACTTTTATCTAAAATCATCTCATCTCACCTCATTATCTAAACATGCCTAAGCCTATCTGTACATATTTTACTGCACGCAAACATATATATAAGGTGATCAATTTTGAACTCTGGTTCTAATGCCTTAACACTAGATCAGTTTGAGACAGTTATTAATATTGTACTTAACAACGAGAACTGATCAAACATGAACTTAGTATATATAATGATCTTTGTATATATGTATATATATATTTTTTCTTAATTTCAAATTTCCTTTCCGCAATGATGATGCAGGAGTACTCTGCCCGAAGTGGAACGAGGTTAGGCATGCTAATTAATTACAATTGGTGAACATAATTAATAATTAATAATAAATTAACAATCTGCATGCATATATTGGGAGACAAGGCAGCAGTATAGTACTATTATCTGCGTGTCCCACCATTAACATGAACGAATTCAAGGTAGGCAGCCTAGCTAGCTCATGAGTCTTCTGTATAATTGACGTACTTCCTCCTTTAAAAAACTAAGCATCAAATGCTAGCTAGTCAACTGTCAAAGCCATAAACCTTCGTTCCATAAATTAAATTAAGCTTAATTAAAGTGTTTTCTCACGCATATGAATCATGTGCAGCAGCTAGCATGCATATATAATCTAGTACGTTCGTAACTGGGGAAAGGTTAATTTTAAGCAGTTTTTTAGTACACATACAATTAAGTATTTGAGACCGTTCACTGTTTCTGGGCAATCCCAAAGAATGTTTTTAAGTTGAAGTGGCCACTACAGCTTGGAGATACGTGCATTAATTGGGATCCTAGGCTGGTTAATTATAAGTTTAAAGTTAATCTTTAATATAATAAATTACAAGGTACTGGTGGTCTAACAATAATAAAAATAAATTATAAACTATAGCTCTTTTTGCCTCTATTAACACGTGATTTTAAATGAAATAAAATAAAGATATAGCATTGAATTAGATTCCTATTATTACTTTCTATAAGCTAGCTAGCTAGTGCTGGTCTGGTTTACCAATACATATCTACTAATTATGCTTAAATTTGGTTCTGATCGCGTATATATATATACACATTAAGTTTGTTAATAAATAACGCAAAAATATAAGCTATCAAAGAAGCTCAAATAAAATTAAGATGTAGGGTTGGGATTTGAATGATTTTGAGTTTAAAGTTAAGAGGTGAGATTTGGGGCACATGAGGTCGGCCCTACTGATGATCTCAGCCTTAATCTCAAGCCACTAATAACTTTGGTTGTTTGCATGAATGTTTATTACTTGATCTACATGCAGTGAGTGCAAAGGAAAAAGGCAATTAGAACTAATGGATCAGTTGGATGTTGAATGTCTTACCTATTTATCCTATATGCACGTCTGATAAGAATAATATTTTAGGCTACATGTAAAAAGGTTGAACAGTGAATTCTCACTTTCAAAAAGAAGAGCGCACTTTTATTAAATAATATACAATCTTTTAGTTAGGTATAAGTACTAGTTAGTGTGAAAATAATATTCATGTCTTTTACCTATCATTTGATTATTTATTTATATCATGAGTACGTCAGACAAGAATAATTTTAATTTATAACAGATTGAACAATGATTTCCACTTTGAAAAAGAAGAAATACTATTAAGAGATCAAGTCTTAATCTTGAAAGAGATTTTATAAAAGTGAATATATAAATTGATGACTTAATGTGAAACGTTAGATCTGCATCTATTTTATAATAATTTGACGTCTCACATCAAACGACATGATTAGTATATAATTCCTAAGTTTATTATTGCAAGATCTCTGTATAGACCAAGCTTTGTTATTAAGTTATCATCTTTTAGCTGGATAATTGTTTGATGATCTTGATGGTATAGAGACATGAGCTGTATTTAAGAATAGATCAGATGCCTTGCCCAAATTGAGTTGACAATTCTTCGATAATAACACCTCCATGAAAAAGCAAAGACAGAGAGTAGTCGGTCTGATCTAATATATATATACAAGCAAGGTTTGAAAATTTGAAGAAAAAGAAAGAAGCCTCTCTTATTGCATTTAAAAGTGAAAAGGACTATTCATATAATTAAGAATCATGTAGATATAGAAAAAGAAAATAGAACTTTTTATTTTCTTATAGTACTACTTGTTTTGGTGAGACATTAATATTCTTTGTGGCGTGCAACACAGATCGATCGTATATATTGCATCCTTTTGTGGAACACATGGATTGCTGAACAGTGGTTATAAAGCAGAATTAAAAGAGCCAAGGAGCAATCGCCATTTCTAGTGCTAGTGGGAAAGAGGGATCCAAAGCTGTATTATCAAGTTTGTGTGCTTTCTTCTTTACATCCTGTTTCTAATCACGAGCCATGCAAAATCTTCAGTCCAAATCTCCAAAGCCTTTATAAGTACTCACTTCTTTGTGTGTTTTCTTTGGTTATAAATTAAGAGGAACACATCATGCATGCACATTATGTACAACTGTATATTTCAGCTTTTGAGATCTAAAGCCTAATTTCTCTCTTTTGGGTTCCTTTTCATGCCATGAAAGTAGAGGTGATAATATGTGATATGATCCTTACGTGAACCTAACACGAAAAATGACACAAACTTAGCAAGTTTGTATTTGATATTAACGGGTTCAGGTCAAAATGGATTGACTCGTTAAGACACGATTTATAAACAGGTCAATAACGGGTCAACCTGCTTAACCCGAAATCAATCCATTTTTACCCGTTTAGATTTTATTTCAAAATAACAATTTTATTATTGTTGAGTTGTAATATTGATATTTCTTAGTATGCTTGTGTTTTTATTATTAAAATTGTAATTCTGAACCTATGCTCATAGTTGTTATTATAGGATTTGTAATATTACTTTTTAATATGTTAAATTTGAAAACAATGGATCAAAACGGGTGATACGATATGACCCGTTATCTAAATGAGTCAGGTTAGAATTTGAAAATTTGACATGTTTAACTTAATGAGTTGGGTTCAGATTGATTTATATAGTAGAATACTTATAACTTGACACGATACGAACACAACTCGAAAACACGATTTGTCACTCCTACATGAAAGTGTGATTAAATCATGAAAAATTATACCTGGTGATCCCATGATTTCGCTCCCTCAAAGTTACTGTTCGAATAATTTAATTTTTTTTTCTTAATTAATAGTTAAGAAAGTGACTATTAGTGAAATTGTTTATCTTTTAAAAAAATTATTTAAGTATGTTTAAAAAATATATGAAAGAAAAAAAAAAGTACAATTATACTAATGGTAAGTCATGATGAGGGGGCAAAGTGATGAAGCTGAGTAGCAGTACCCTTAAATCAATATAGATCTAAAAAATACTGCTTTAAAGACAAAAGGTAAGTGGTAAACCAGGATCATATAGCTGACTCATAAAGGCAGAGTGTGGATAAGGCTGTTAGAAAGATAATATTATAATAGAAAATCATGAATGTAGGAAATAAATACTTCGGACTTTAACGCTAGATCGTAATGATGATTTCTTTAAAAATCTTGTCAAATTCTTAAGAATTTAGTGGCAAATTCTTGCTTTGAATTTAGAATTATTTGAAGTGTCTTTGAGTTATAACTCTCTTCTCTTGACAATATTACAGTAAGGAAGATTAATCTATACAAAGTGCCTGTATACAGCTTTTCTCCATACATTTCAAAATTTTGGTTTTTCCTTCCAAAGTTTTGGATATGCTTTGATAAAGTTGTCTCTCTCCATAAATGCACATGATATACTATACATATAAGAAATATATTACATTATTAAATGGAATAAAAAAAATAGCTTATTTATTAATAAAGTCTTAATGTTGCCCATTTTTTCAAATAATAATATAATAGTATTTCGATAAAAAAAAAAAAAAAAAAACTCTTGAGGATTTCAGACGTAGTAATTAATAATTATAACATCATCAATATCACCAATGAAACTCCCTCTTTAATTTTCAGGAGAAAACGATTTAGTTTGATGTATATATAATATCCATATATATTGAGAAAGTGATACAAATTATAAGCACAACATGCATGTCACTTGTTGGAACTGATCTATACATCGACTGTACCTAATTACCAGTACCTTTGCAATATTGTGGATGCATATATAATTATAAGCTGCATGCATCCCATTGCAAGAGCCACTGTCTAATGCATGTTGGAAAATTAATTAGTGGTTAAAAACGAATATATATATATATATATATATATATATATATAGAAAAAATCTATTCATAAGCCTACACACCATACACCACAATTTATTTATTTATTTATTTATTTTTTTCTTATTAAATGTGTATTATATGGATAATGAATAAAAAAATATAAATATTTTAAGAAGAATAAAAAAAAATTGAAAAAAAAAATAAAAAATAATTTAATGTGTGGTGTGTAGGCTTATAAGTAGCAATGCTCATATATATATATATATATATATATATATATATATATAACCGATGGAGACAAACACTGTTTACCACTAAGCTTTTTGTCACGTCAACTTATAGAATTTTTTGTCCTTTTCTTTTGGTCCTTTTAGGTTAATAATAAAAGTGTAGTTGCATTATAAAGATAGTCCACCTTCTGGATATTGGACTTTCCCCCAATTGAACACCGTACCTTAGGTTGAAGGGAGAACTTACAAGTAACTTCAACTTGTACTTTTTTTTGCCTAATTCTAAGCTGGCGTAGAAAGTTTTGATAGAAAAATAGTGGACATGGCTTGCAAATTTCAAAGAAAAGAAAGGATCGTCATGTAAATCTAGCATATTCTTAAAATTTTTAAGAAGTAACAAAAAAATCACATCCACGTGAAAAATCAAATTAATTTTAATGGATTCTAATTTTTTTAAATTTTAACTTTTTTAAAGAAAATGTACAAAATTTGTACAGCTTAAGACTATATCTACTCACTACAACAGACAGACGAAACCATCACCAAAAACAACCAAAACATCACTAAAAACATTTGGTGACGATTGAAAATCATCACCACGACCGTCAAGTAATGTGCGTCACAAAATACATTTGGTGACGCTTTACTGTTGAACTATCACTAAAAATAGTTTTAGTGACGGTCTAAGGTGTTCCGTTTGGAGATACGTTCAAATGTTAAGTTTTTTGTGATAGTTGAAAATTGTCACAGAAAATAACGTTCGGACATAAATTTATACGTCCGAACGTCAACCCGATTAGTCGACATTCGAATGACAGAAGTTGACGTTCGTTGAATAGTGTTCGAACATAACATATTTACGTTCGGATGTATATACGTCCGGACGTTGACTCCATTAAACGTTCGAATTTACTTTCGAACGTTAAGGGAACAATGCTCGAACGTAACGAGTATAACGTTCGGATGTTTGTTCGAATGTTAAAGATGATGTGTCTGAACGTTCGGACGCTTTGTTCTTTTGTTCGTTTCGGATGATAACGTTCGAACGTTTACAAATACGTTTTAACGTTCGAACGTGAAGTGATGTTGGAACGTTTTTTGTTTACATTCGAACGTAAAGATCAGAAACACTAATTTCATAAAATTAAAAAACATACCAATTGTATCATATTACATACTATAAATATTCTACAACTAACAATGTCTTAGAAACTTTTAAAATTAGATAATAAAAATTATAGAAAAGAATAAAATTAAGAGAATTCATTTCTTTTTTCCTCACCCACCCCGTTGTTGTTGCAATGACATAACACGCTCCATATAGACCATCATCTCCTGCTGCACTTGCTCTTGAACATCACTGCGAATTTTTTCCTCCTGGTCTCTCTATTGATCCTGCAAACGCGTCTCTAAATGAGATTGTCGCTCTAAGAGAGACTCTAACTCTTGCTGTCTCGATCTCATATACTCATTCTCGCGCCGTGCAGTTTCTAAATTTTTGGTAAAATTATTAATTTGTGAAGCCGAAGAGGATGAGGAGGATGAACCAGAATGCTTGAAAGCTCGTCCCAAACCTCTTGTCATACTAGAGTTAGGCCCGAGCACTTGCATGAATATGTTTATGTCACTCGGAGAGGATTCCCCAGAAGCTGACTGCATCTCCATCATTTTTTCCTGTAATGTCAAAGAAAACACACAATAAATAACGTATTAAAAGAAATATAAATAAAAAATAAATTATTTACATGTTACATAAATTATTTAACAAAAATAACAACACTTACATAATTATCTGCAGCAGCAGGATCCATCCACTCACTACTCTCATTAGTTTGAGCAGCAGCATAGACATGAATAAGTGAAAAGTTTTCAGGATCATCACATTCTAACAAAGCAATATTAAAAATTTTAAAAAGATAATGTTATTACTTAAATAAAAGAATATAAAAAAATAAATGAATTCTATAATTTATTAATTACCATTTTTTCAGCAAGACGGTGGAATGATCTTGAACCAGCACAATGGTGGACAGTCAAAGCACATCTATTATGTGCATTCGTAGAACTTAACTGCTACAAAATTAATTAAGAATGTTAATTGTAATATATATGCATATAATATATAACCCAAATATAAATGTAAATAATCATTAGATATAAATCTAAAATACCTGATAATCTGGACTTGCGAAAAGATCACAACATTTTCTCCAATCGTCTAACTTCATCTGCTGGAAAGGGGATTGCGCAGCTTCTTCCAACTTCTCAAATTTCTTGAAGTGGTCATGACATCGTCCCTTATGACGTCGAAATAGTGTAGCCATCAACCCATTGACAGTTCTCAAGTCCTCGCTACGGTCAAAGTCGAGGTTGAATTCATCCTAATAAGTGAATTACGTCAAAAATATAATATACTAATGTAGTATACAAAAAATGTATTCTCAACATAAACTCACCAGCACATGACTCCGAATGTGCTCCTTAATCTCGAGCGGAACATCCCGCCATGATCACACATAAAATGGAGCATAAGCTTGGACTACTGTATTAATATAGGATGAAAGTGCTGCTGCACTATCATCCACTCCTTCAGTGGAATTATCAGGAATTGTGACCTTGAGTTTTCCGTGCCTTCGGCATTTCTCAAGAGAAATGTTACGAGTATAACCACGATCACGACGACCAGATACATCAACTATTAGATAATAATAGAATTATAGTTATGTATTACTTTTGAGATAAAAGTATTGATATTCTTTTAACTATCAACAACATTTTCTTACTGGTAGGTGTCAATTGGCTGTCCGTCTCTTGCGTCTGCACTTGCTCTTCAGGAGGGAAACACTCAGGTGGGGAGTCTCAACAGGTTCGGAACTTGGAGTTAGCGGGGGAGGCAAATTTCTTCGTTGTCGTTTTGGTGGTATCCTTGAGGCATGATTAATATGATAAAGAAAATTAATTAGATTGTTATAATGAAAAATTTTAAATTTTATATTCACCTATATAATTTCTATATTTAGTACTTTTATTCTTCGTCTTCAGATGTATTTTCCATGCTTGTTTCAAAATCTCCCGCAATAACATCTTCGTCTTCGTCTTCGTCATCAACCTCTTTTTCGTCCTCCTTATCCACTTCCTCACTGGATTCTTCTTCGTTTTCTTCTGACTCTTCTTCTTCTTCTTTCTCATTTACTTGAATTGAATGATTATTTAATACGGACGGGTCAAGAAGGATGGATGGGACGTCATCTCTACACAAGGGGAGTAATTCGAGTGCACCGAGGTCAACAAACAAGTTAATACCCTCTCCATCTTCTTGGTAGGCCTCTACTATGGGAGTGTCATCTTTATCTCCACTATTCTCATAATCCGCACTCGTTCCTGCTTCATAGATATTTCAAGGGACAAATTTTTGTACTACTCGCCAAGTTATCTCTCCACTATTTTCATCATCTCTTTTCAATGAATCAATTAAGTAATAGACTTGGGTAGCCTGACAAGCCAATACGAATGGATCATCTTCATACCATTTAAATGCAGTATTGACACTCGTAAAGTGATTATCCCTATGTATCGAATGTCGACCACCACGAACGTCGACCAATCACATTTAAAGACATATGTTACAGGCCCACCAAGATATTTCAATCCGATAATATCACGTACGACACCATAGTAGTCAATATCATCTGATCCATGACTCCCTTCGACTAAGACACCACAGTTTTGAGTCTTTCTATTATGTTCACGGTCCAGAGTATGGACTTTATAACCTTTAACCATGCATGCAATGTATCGAAGTGCTCTATTAGAGGGACCACGGGCCAATACATACAATTCAGGAGAAACTGATCTGGGATAATGAGCACGTTGTTCCAAAATCTATCAATTGAAATAATATATACGTATTAAAAGTTACCTAGAGTTAAAATTTTAAAAATCTAACATTTATGTAATTTTAGTTCATACACGTTGTTCAAACCATCCAAGAAATTCTTCCTCATGTCTTGCCTCTATATTATCTACGCCTTTCATCCTAAGTTTGTCCATGTACTCTGTATATAAGTGTAAAAGAATATTATTTTGAACACAAAAGTTATAATTACATTTTTTAAATAAAATTTTTCGAAGCATGCAACAACATACCTGAGATAGTCATCAATCTCCCAAAAATTATTTAACACGTACCAACGAACTTTACCCAACTCTCCATCAATTAAATCGTATCCTGTTTGTGCACCAAAGGGTCGTACATTCTGGAAAAACACTGATAGCTCACGAGGAGGCGGAGCAGCAAGATCAGCATTTTGCTCTTGATGATTAAATCATGTCTCAACACCACGAAGATATAGCGAGCAAAATGTTAACCATTCATCGTGTATATAGGCCTCTGCTATTGAACCCTCAGCTCTGGTTTTGTTCCCAACTGTGCGCTTTAGTCGACCCAAATATCTTTCAACTAGATACATCCATCGAAACTGCACCGGTCCACCCAATAATATCTCTCGGGATAAGTGTATTGCTAAATGGACCATCACATCAAAAAATGATAGTGAAAATATCTGCTCAAATTTATAGAGTATAGTAGCAATGTCTTCTTCCATCTTCTGCAACATATCCCGATTTACAATTTGAGCGCACAAATCCTTAAAAAATATACATAGTTCAGTTATGGCGACACGTACATTAGATGTCAGCTTTCCACGAATTCCCACCGGTAATAACTTCTGTAAAAATACGTGACAATCATGACTTTTCAAACCATTGATTTTCCAGTCAACAAGACTGACGCATCTACCAATATTTGAAGCATAACCATCTGGCAACTTCACAGCTTGCAACCATTTGCAAAAATCCATCCTCTCCTCCCTCGTTATCCTAAAACATGCATGTGACATGACCACCTTGTTGCCTTCCACTCGCAAATATAGATTATGTTTAATTCTCATTCTCTCAAGATCTTTCCTCGTCTTGATCGTGTCCTTTGTCTTTTTATTAATGCTCATCAATGTACCTAATATATTATCACAGATATTATTCTCTATGTGCATTACATCCAAACTATGTCACAACATATTGGACGACCAATATGACAAGTAAAAAAAAATACTACGCTTTGTCCAATTCAATTCTGAGACGTCTCGTTTTCTTTTATTCTTACCCTGACCTTTGCCAAAATTGTTCGCTCTAACATGTACTAGTTGTTCCACCATCTCTTCTCCAGACAACTCAGTTGGTGTAATTTTGTCCTCTACTCTCCCATCAAACTTAACACAGTCTCTTCTCCATGCATGATCTGCTGGTAGATAACGTTGATGACCCATGAAGCACAACTTCTGAGAATATATTAACCACTCACTAGCAGTTTCTTTATTACACGTTGGACACGCTAACTTCCCTTTAGTATTCCAACCGAAAAGATTTCCATATGCGGGAAAGTCATTTATGGTCTACATTACTACAGCATGCATCTGAAAAGATGTCGACGTGGATGCATCATAAGTTCTGACACCTGTTTCCCATAACTCTTTCAACTTTTCAATCAACAGCTGCATGAATACGTCAATGTCATTTTCAGGTGATCTCGGGCCGGGAATAAGTAAAGTTAACAAAAAATTGGGTACCTTCATGCACCTCCATGGCGGAAGATTGTATGAAATTAACACTACGGGCTAAGTGTTATAACTTGTACTCATATTCCCAAAAGGGTTGAATCCATCTGTTGTGAGTCCCAGGCGCACGTTACGAGTTTCTGTCCGAAACTCTGGGTATTGATCATCGAAAGATCACTATGCAAGTGAGTCAGCTGGGTGCCTCATGTATGCGTAATCCTTAACTCTTTTCTCCTCGTGCCACCTCATATCCACAGTTGTTTTTTTTACATATATATAGTCTTTGCAACCTAGGTCTCAAGGGAAAATATCGCAACACCTTCACCGGCACATTTTTCTTAGCCCTCCACCTCGACTCTCCGCATACTGGACATGCTTGTTTGTCCTTGTTCTCCTTCCAGAACAAAACACAATCATTCTTACATGCATGTATTGACTTGTACTCAAATCCTAATCCCTTTCTCAATTGTTTTGCTTCATAAAAGTTCTTTGGCAATGCAGATCCATCGGGAAGCACCTCGTTAAATAAGTCCAATACCATGTTTATTGCTTTCGTCGACATCCTACACAATGACTTAATGTGAAGCAACAACACAATAAACGACATTTTGGAATGTTTTGTACAGCCTGGATAAAACTCGCGCTTTGCATCTTCCCACATTGCAACAAAATTTTCACAATCAGTCTCTCGACCACTTGAGGCATTGTTGTCTACGTCATCCATAAACATCCCAGCTCCAATGTCACCCAACATCTCCTCCATCTCATCCCGCTCATAATCATCATCTATGTCTCGTATATTATAATTTTGACCGAACGTTACATCCGCTGACTGTGCATATGGTTCACCATGCAGTACCCATCGGGTATACCCCAGATCCATACCGTTCACAAATATATGACTTTCAACTTCAGCCAATGATATCGCAAAAAAATTTTTACACCCTCGACATGGACACTTAATATAACCACGACTATCAACAGATGGTTGACCAAAATCAATGAAGGTTCTTACTCCATGCGCATAGAGTGCGTAATCCTTTCCAAGTCTATCGCCTAGCCGCATCCAACTTTTGTCCATTTTTAAAAAATTCTATCTATTAGGAACACTCAATGTACGATGAAAATTCACATGCATGTCATGTTCCGATTCTCACTGCTATTTTTATAAGTTAGTTGATCATATCCCATTCGAGATTATATTATCCATATTGCACATATCCCGCCACTCTACTACTTTCCACGTCAGTAGAAATTTCGGCAGCATCTCCCCATAGTTCTCCAAGTATATATGTTCACAACGAGAGATTGTGACCCTCGTAGTGAATAGTAAACCCGAAGAACAGTAGAAGACACCAAAACTTCATACTAAACATGTTCAGTAGGAGTAACAAGAATGTGCAATACAGATGATATAATCCCAAACTGTCAACACTGGACAATTCAGGAATTAGTAGACACCTAAATGTACACTAATTGCTGAACAGGTCTAAGATTAGATATGCAATGTCATACAATATTTATCAAAAAACACATGAAATAATATAAGCCTAAAATGTCTTGGATTAACAATGATCAACACTATAGTGTTATATATTTGTACTAGGGGGAATGATCTCAAAAAAATGTCTAAATTTTAGTTTAATTGCTTAATCGTCAAAGTCCCTCTGACCTTGACAACTCACAAGGCCAGAGAAATTACGATAGTTAAGCAATTAACTAAAATTTCTTCAAGACCATTCTTCATAGTTATATAATTTAATTTGTTATTATAACTAAAATTATCATTTTAAGTTGTTCTTATGCAATTTATTCCAAGCAATTGATATTGATATTTTTAATTAATTATTTATTAATTTCAATTTATTTTAACTTGTTCTTATACAATTTATTCCAAGTAATTAATAAATTATTTATTAATCAATTTCAATTTGTTATTATACTATCAATCGTCATACTTAAATTGTTAAGTATCAATTTAACATTCTAATAATTGATACTTATTTATTTATTTATTTATAAATATTTATTATAATTTTTTATTATACTTAAAATTATCATTTTAAGTTGTTAACTATCAATTAATTTATTCCAACTAATTGATACTTACTTATTTATTAAGTATTATTTATTATAATTTTTTATTATAATTAAAATTATCATTTTAAGTTGTTATTATACAATTTATTCAAAGTAATTGATTATCTTCAATAAACATCATAACAACATCACTAAACATATTAATTCATAATTACTACACAACAACATTATTAAACATAACAATATTCATATCACTATATATTTCTACACATATTAATTCATCATTAATTCACAAAATATAAATATATTTAATAAACAATAAACTTATTTATTTCAACAACATATCACAATATTTTCACAACAACATCATTAAACATTACAATAACTAAAGTTTAGAAATATACCTAGCACTTTTTAATTTACTCTTACAAATGATAAGCTTCCAATTTGCAAAAACAACCACCTCCTTCAAAAAAATAACAATAATAACAAGTTAGAAACATATATTCTAAAAAAAAAAAAACACAAGAAAAATATTATAAAGTTGAAAATAATGAAGAAATAATATTTCCTTACCAAAATAGTTCTAAAATACTAACCCTCAATAATCACTATATTTAACAAATAACACTCTCTCTCACTCTACTCTCTCTAACAATATTCTCTCACACTCTAACCCCCTAATAACACTCTCTCTCACTCTAAGCCACTCATCTCTCTATCTCTCCCAAATGCTCAACCTCACACTCTCTCTCTTTCTATTTCGCGCATGGAAGGAAGATTTCTGCTTCCCCCGTGCGTGTTTTGATGGAGAAAGGGAATTATAACAATTTATGTTCGAACATTTATGTGTTACGTTCGGATGCTACTTTTGGCCGGTCACTTTTGATCTCTTAACATTCGAACGTTTAGGTGTTACGTTCGGACTATACTTTTCACCGGTCAATTTTAATCATAAACGTTTGAACGTTTAATCTTTACGTTCGGACGATACTGCTCAACTCAGAAGGCGATAATCGAGCGGGAAATTTTCCGCCATCAATTTATTTACGTTTGAACGTATATTTTTTAACGTCTGAACTATATAATTGAGCAGAAAATTTCCCGCCCACATTTCACAAACGTTCGAACATATATGGCTTAACGTCCGAACGTTTAAATTGAGCGAAAATTTTTTTGCTCACATTCATCAACGTTCGAACGTAAATAATTCACGTTAGAACGTACATATAACTAGATTATTAATAGTTAAAAATTATTTATTTACAATAATATATATAATATATAAATTATATAGCATATTCATAATTAATATTATATATTATAGTTGCATAATATATCATATGCACTGAATAACAGTATATATAATATATCACCACAATGAGAGGTTTATTAATATTAACGTCCCACTTATATAATATATATATTAGATCATACAGTATATATATCAGACAACAACGTATATATGTAATATATAAGTATGATAGCATAATATATATATTATGTACATACACTACATATATAGTATATATATATAAGTACATTCATGTATATATATTTATTTTAAATGAAAACAAATTAATAATCATAGACATCTGGCTATAATTAATAAAACTAACAAACTATATATAAAAGAATATATATGTATATATATAGTATATATATATGTACATACACTACATATATATACTATTATCACATAATACTTTAAATAGAAATATAATACATAGTGATAGACATTTGGCAATAATTAATAAAACTAATAACAACATATATATATATATAGTATATATATATAAGTACATTCATATATATATATATATATATATATATATATCTATACTATGATAGCATAATACTTTAAATGAAAACAAATTAATAGTCATAGATATATGGCTATTATTAATAAAATTAACAAACTATATATAAAAGAATATATATGTATATATATAGTATATATATATATGTACATACACTACATATATATAGTATTATGACATAATACTTTAAATAGAAACATAATACGTAGTGATAGACATTTTGCTATAATTAATAAAACTAACAACAACCTATATATATCCTTAATAGAATTAGAAAGATAAGTCCATAACCTAATTATAAATTGAACGCAGGTTAAATAAAGTATTTCATAATAACATATACTAAACTAATATTAGATATAGTATGCTAACTATTATAATATACATTATAATTTATATAATGTTAGCCACCCCCTGTACAGGATCTAGTTCCTCCGACGCAGCCCAAGCACGGTGTGGGGAGTAGTGGTCAGCAGCCAACAAGTACATCTGCTAGAGATGTGCGGCCTGCTTGGGTTGATGTAGTTATCTCACAGCTGACTGCGCATATCGATCGTAAGATCAATCAATCGCTCGGGGCTGTAGTGGCGTCTATCACTGAGATAGCCCACCGTGTAGGTATCCTTAACGACAAGGTTGATACCTTGACTGAGGAGATATGGGTTATGGATTTTCCGGATAACTCTATCATCTAAGTGTTGTTTACGTACTTTTATCATATTTTGTATTTTGCTTTTAATATTTGTAGGGAACAATATTATTTAATATATTTATAGTTTTTTATTTCAATTCTCAATCTTCTTTAATGTTATATTTTTCAACTTTAATACTAAATCACTGCACTTCAAATATACATAAATATATATATGTATATATAAATATATATATTTATATAAATAAACATAAATATATTTATAATTGTATTTTACAAATTGTGTATATATAAATATATACAAGTAAATTTTTTAGACTTGTATACATAATTATAAATACAAATTATGCATTATGAAAACCACATAAATTTTAAATTAGAGTCATAATTAATTTAAATTTACAATTAACGTTTGAACATTAATTACTAATGTTCGAACGTTGGCGCCATAACTCTTGATGTTCGAACTTAAGTAGCGACATATTCGAACGTATATGTGACGTTCGGACGATTTTTTTCAATACGTTCGAACGAAAAAAGAATCTCTCGCACTTTTAGTGACGCTTTCTAGAAACTGTCATAGAAAATTGTTTTTAGTGACAGTTTAGAGACTGTCACAAATTCACAACCGTCACTAAAAACCATTTGTGTTGTAGTGACTATTATTTTTTTTTAATAATTCCTACAAGCTTATACACAGTAATTAATTAAACAGCATATATATATATATATAATTGATTATATTTTAACCCTAAATTCTGTGTACGTACATCATTTTTTTTATTATTTTCTTTCGTAATATTGGACCTTTCCCCGATTAACACAATTAGGGCAGACCATGGTTGCGAGTCTCAAGTGCCTAAATGAGGGTAGGTTTCGTAGAATTAAGTATGCTAGGCCGCGTGCTAATTAATTTCAATTAGTGAACTTAATAAAGAACTATTAATCCTTAATAATAAATAAATCATATTGGGAGACAATGTGTTTAAAGTCGCGGATATTCTCTAAATAATTGACGTACTTCCTCGTTTTAAAAACTGACCTAAAAAGGCCACCTCATAAAAGCTATATTTTTCAAATGTTAGTCAAATAAAGCTGCATGAACCTTTCATAATTAATAAGCTAATTAAAATGGCATATGAATCATGTGCAGCATTTATATATATATATATATCTGCATATATAATACATGAGTACTTATGCCTGGGGAAAGGGTTAATTTTAAGCAGTTTCTTAGTGCCCAAAGTTGAGACCGTTCACTGTTTCTGGGCAATCCCAAAGAATGTTTCAAGTTAAAGTGGCTTCCACTTGGAGATATGTGCAATATTGGCGTCCTAGGTTTGTTAGTCTATATATATATATATATATATATATATATATATATATATATATATATATATACACACACACACACATATATATATATATATATATATATATAATATAAACTTCATTTATAAATGAAAAGGCCAAACAAAAAAATAAATAAACTTTCTTAATTTATGCCTTTAATAACACGTGAGTTTACAAGAAATTAAAATAAGATCAAATGCAGTTTAGGTTCTATAATATAATATAAAGTTCATTTATAAATGACAAGGCCAAACAAAAAAAAAAAAAAAAATTCTTAATTTATGCCTTTAATAACACGTGAGTTTACAAGAAATTAAAATAAGAAATGCAGTTTAGGTTCCCATTATTACATTCTATAAGAAATGCATCGGTACGTAGCAGAACGCCAGTTTTGCAATACATATATAGGCAAATTATTGAGAAATGTTTTAGCCACAAGGGATTTAATAATGGTAAACTCACAAAATTTACAAACTGATATAGTTCAATCTAATATGTCAGATTGTAAAATTATTTTTATTATAAATTAAAGTAAATCCAATATATAGCACACGAAGTCATATCATAAATTTGTGAATTTATTTTTATAAGTTTTTGTTTTTTTAGATGTAGCACTTGTCATATATACATTAACTTTGCAAATAAATATAACAAAAAATATTATAAGCTGTCAAAGAAACTTGAATTAATTAAAGTAAGATGAATGATTTGAACTTGGAGGTGGGATTTGGACATGATCACGTAGGGCCAGGTTGGCCCTACTCTCTTTAATCTGAAACATGTGTTATATTATAAAAAGATTTTATAAAAGTAAATTTATAATCTAATATTTTTTTATATGATACGTTAAGTCTATTTTATAATAAAATTAATTTTACAATCTAACGTACCATATCGAGTCATATATATTAATTTGTGAATTTACTTTTGTGGAATCTTTTTATAACTAAAACATTTCTCATTTAAATAATAATCTTTTAGTAAGGTAATTTTTAGTGTGAAAATAATATTAATGTCTTACCTATCATTTGAAATTTATATATTTACTTGTTTATGCATGTATATGTCAGCCAAGAATATTTTTAATTTTTATTAGGTTAAACATTGGTTAATTTCCACTTTGGAAATGAAGAAAAATGCTAGTTTATATAGAGATCCTTGTAAAAGTTATAAATTACTTACAAACTAACTTATCTTGATGTGAAACATTAGATTTACTATATAATAAAAAGAATTTTACAAGACGTTTCACATATAAACTTATTTTTAGAATAAGTAATTATTAGTCTTATAGTACAATAACACCTCGATAAAAAGGCAAAGACAACGAGAGTCAATCTCTAAGAAAAGAAAAAAGGAGCCTTTCATTTAAAAAAGTGAAAAGGACTATTCATATAATTAAGAATCATGTAGATATGTATATAGAAAAAGAAAATAGAGCTTTTTATTTTCTTATAGTACTTGTTTTGATGAGACATTATTCTTTGTGGCGTGCAACACAGATCGATCATATATATTGCATGCTTTTGTGGAACACATGGATTACTGAACAGTGGTTAATAAAGCAGAAATAAAAGAGCCAATTAGGAGCAATCGCCATTTCTAGTGCTAGTGGGAAAGAGGGGTCCAAAGCTGTATGATCAAGTTTGTGTGCTTTCTTCTTTACATCCTGTAATTTCTAATCACGAGCCATGCAAAATCTTCAATCCAATTAATCCACCTTACAATGGGGCCAAGCCAGCTACAGAAGCTGATCCAGACCATTTTTATTCTTGTCACTTGTTTCTTTTATTTGCTTTTGAGATCATCTAAAGCCTAATTTCTCTCCTTTTTGGGTTCCTTTTCATGACGCCATGAAAGTTATAAAGTTAAATCAATATATATAGGAGTCATCCTAGTATTTTCCTAAAATAGTGTCGCGAGTCATGCATAAAGGAAAAGCTCAAATTTTACGCGCATGCAAGCTGTGTGTATAAGATCACTTGCATGCCATGAAAAACGGGCGCCTTAGAAATTCTATAAGCCTGCTTTCAAATGAGCTGTGTAAATAGTTTAATCTCTCGGGCTAAGCCATAAAATTGTCTTTTTGGATCTGTTCATGAGAGCTGGTGTAGCCCACGTACCATGGGTTAATCTATTCTCGGCAAGATCGGCATGGCTCTTCAAAGCCCACGGCCACCATATCCTCGTTAGAATATATACGCGCACACACACGTAATCATAAAGGAGTCATAGTGAAGGCAATTATTCAGAAACGTCGTCCATCCAATATTGGAATATTGCTTTGAGTCACCAACTGCACTAGAATCTCACAGCAGAAATGTGAACATTGTCACTGACTGTTAAGAGTGGTCATTGAAGATCGCGAGCCATCAATAAACGAACTTTATATTTTGTATTTCTAAGTACTTTTTTTCATTGGTCGATTGTAATTTTCTTTTTATGATGAAAGACAATTTCATTACTAAATAAAACGATATACATGATGAGGGTAGAGATCTCAAAATAAGTCCTCATACATTAGATATAACACAAATTTAAACCTAATCTGGAAATGATACCAATTAATTAGTTTGATTCCATGATTGGCTGTCGCAAAGACGATTGTTGGAGCAATCTATTGACCGGATTGCTTGTAACATCTATTGCAAGAAGATCCCATAAAAGAAAAGTGTGCACTAACTTTAAGGTGCCGTTTGGATAGTGACACTACAACAAATTACGTATTTTAGAATGAAAACTTTTGTCTCAAAAGATTGGCATTTCGTCTCAAAATATTTTTTGGGACGAAAAAAAAGTGTCCCAAGGTCGTCCCAATAAAACTGTCTTAAAAGATATTTTAGGATAGAAATCACAAATTCGTCCCAAAAAATATCTTTTGGGATGAAATTAAACTGGACCGTTAGAAAGCGTTTGAACGGATATTTTTTTTGGGACGAATTAAATTCGTCTTGGAAAACCATTTGAACGAACGAGTCGAACGGAGTAAATAATGTTTGAATAAAGAGAGACTGTTCGAATGGGTAATTCATGAAGAAACGTTCGAATGGAAAAATTGATGATCGAATGCAAATAGTGAATTGCCTGTTTGAACGCATTCGAATGGCGCGCAACTAATGTGCTTTGTTCGAACGCTAATGTGCGTTGCTCAAACGGTTATGTCTGATTTATATACGTTCGAACGGATGATGAGTATTCGAACGGTTATTATTTTCATGGACAATCAATACTAATTTAAAACCAAATAGATATTTATATTTTAAAAATACATTACAAATTGTTCAATATAAATAAAACTAATCTAATAAATCAGAAATAAATAAATAAAATACTAATAATACTAATAAAATTATCAGTACATGATATATAATTGTTGATCAATATGCAAAACCACTTCTAATGAAAATTAATTGCTTGGAGGCCTGAATTGTTGCATAAGCATTTACATTTGAAGTTGCATCTCTCTTTGTTGATCTTCTTGTTGTTTCATGCGCATCTCCATCTCTGCTTGTTTCGTCAATTGAGCCTCTAACTCATGCTGTTTTGCAATCAATTCTTCGAGCCTAGAATTTTCATTTTCTAACATAATGGCAGTAGTGCTTGACGTTGATGAAGAACTTGAAGGCTTTATACAGCGACCCAAACCCCTCAAATATCCTGAATGTTGCCCTAGAATTTGTGTAAAAATTTCAACATCACTTGTTGATGAATTATGATCTGATGCAGCTTCAGCACGTAGGGCAACCATTTTACCCTACACACAACATATACGTTTAATATTGGCACAATAATTTAAATATGTTTAATTAAAAGAAATCATAATACTTGTTAAGAAATCACAATAATCACAATAATTTTCAAGAGTATTAGGATGAGTTCACTCTCCATTACTATTAGTATGTGATGCAGCATATAATTTTGTTAGATCATAATTGGTGTCTGACGCTTCCTACAAGAGACATTGTTAAGATATAAAGTTAATATTAAAAACAAACTATATAGAATAAATAAATAAATAAAGTACATTACCAATTTTTGAGAGAGGGGATGGAAAGATCTTGAGCCTGCGTGATGATGAATCTTCAACTTTGATCTATTCATTTTGTTTATAGAATTTCGCTCCTGCATAGAAATTGTAAAAGTTAGTAAGTAAAAATTACAAATATAACACATAAAGAATTAATTTACTTTACCTTATATAATGGATCATCAAACATGTCACAAATGTTTTTCTATTATTCAGGTTGGACATCCTGAAAATGATACTCACGTGCTTCTTCCTTGTTCTCGTACTTCTTGTAATGCTCTTGACACCTCATCTTATACTTGCGGAATGCACATAAACTCTTCAACAATCCTACGCTTCTCTCTCAGACCAGAATTTAGTTCAAAGTCATCCTTAAAAGAGTATATATACAAAAATATTATCATTTAGAATATTAAATAATATCAATATAAATTTATTATTTAAATATTACGTACCAAACAACATTTTTTTATAAGCTCTTTCACATTTTAGAGGACTTTATGCTATGAACTCGTAGCCAAAGGCGCATAAGTCCGTGTAAGAGCACCCACATGCGATGCAAGCCAAGCTCCTTGTTGTCCCTCGCCTCCAATATGTTTATAAAAAATGTTAACCTTAATCTTACATACTTTACGATATTTCTCCAACGTTACACCTCTAGTAGTGCTTCGTCCATGACGAGATTGTACTATTATCTCTATAAAATAATATTAGTTATTTACCCCGTATCAATTAGCATTTATCTTAATTAAAAAAATGAGTAGTAGCTATTTATGTTGTTCCGTAGAGTCAGTCTCTAATGGCAAGTCAGACGGAGAGTTAGGAACAGGTGGAGATGGGATGTGAACTTCCTTCCTCTTTGGTGGCATAATTGTGAGATACTGTATAATGTGAACACAAAACTGGTCAATCATCTGTATCAGTTTCATTTATAGATTCGGTCTCATCATCTGTAGATATTTCAGATGACTCAACACTTTGATCAACTGTCACCTCAACTATCTCAGCCTCGACATCTTCCCTATGTAATGGGATCATCTCATACTGGCTCAAATCCACAAATAAGTTAAAGGCAAGTTGACTCTCTTGGTATGCTTCTTGAGTAAAGGGATTATCTTTTTCTTCATTTTGTCCCTCCGCTTTAGGGATAATGTCATAAATATTTCTACGTGAAAACTTTTGTACTACTTGCCATTGATTTCCTAGCTGTGGATCGTCTAAATAGAATACTTAAGATGCTTGGGAAACCAAAATGAAAAGATCATCTTCATACCATTTTTTTGATGAATTAATACTCAGAAAATATTCATCCTAGCATTTTCCTCTTCGAGGATTACTTAAATCCCACCAATCACACTTAAACATATAAATCACAAGCTCCCCCACATATCTCAATCCAATTATATCTACGATAACTCTATAGAAATTAATATTGTCTTTATCATGACTCCCTTCGACAAGGACACCACTATTTTGTATTTTCCTATAAAGTTTTTCGGTGAATTGTGTGATACCTATTTCCTCGAGAAATACATGCAGAATATCGAGCAGCACGTCTCGAGAGGCCACGCGCCAGTGCATATAGTTCGTCTGATATACTGTTCAGATTACTCGCATGCATTTGTACAACCTATATATTAAATAAAGTATAAACATTCAACCGTTAACAATTCCCTCTATTTTAAATATATTAGTGCAAAATTGCATCTGTATTAATGTCATTACCCGTTGTTTGAACCATTTCGGGAACTCTTGTTCATGTCTCTAGTCTATATCATTTACTCCCAATTCTTTGAGCATGTTAATATGATCACTAAAATTAAAAATTACCAATAATAAGTATGTTTATATAATTGTTTAATAAGTAAATTCAATGATTAATTAACAATTAATTTAAACTTACTTCAAGTGGCTCTCTATCTCTGGGCAATTATTTAGCATGTACTACTGAGTTTTCTCGAACTCTATTTCACACAAATCATAACCACCCTGAGCACCAAGTGGACGTACTTGTTGAAAAAGTACAGAAAATCCGTTCCGTTGTCTTGCTTGGTCAATGTCAAAGTTTCTTTCTGGCCGATCAAACCTTGTGTCAACATTGTGGAAGTATTTGGAACAAAAGGTATGCCACTCATCATCAATATATGTTTATGCAATTGATCCTTCTGGACGGCCTTATTACCCACTATGCCTTTCAACTTTCCAAGAAACCGTTCAATAGGATACATCCACCTATATTGGATTGGTCTTGCAAATCGAGTCTCATGTGGCAAATGAATGACTAAGTGAATCATGATGTTGAAAAATAACGGTGGGTAAATACTCTCCAACTTACACAATATTAGTGCAATTTCTCATTCCATACGATCCAAAACTTCTACATTCAACTTTCTAGCACATAAATCTTTAAAAAAGGCACTCAACTCAATTACCGCAACCCGCACATCTCTAGTCAAGAACCTATGAATACCAACAGGCAATATACATTATAAAAATACATAATAATTATGACTTTTTAGTCTAGTAATTTTTCAGTCATTCGTTTGCACACACCTTGTTAGTTCGAGGCATACCCATCCGGTAATTTAATTTTCTACAATCACTCACAAAATGTTGCTCTTTCGTTTCTTGACAATGTATACCACCCAATTGGCATGTAAACAGACAAACCACTTTATTGCAAGTGCATTTCAGGTCTAATTTGCAACCGCTTTAGATCTTTCCGTGAGTTTATATTATCCTTCATTTTACCTTCAATTGACATCAACGTTCTTGACACGGACTCGCATATATATTTTTTAATATGCATAACATCGAGACTATGCTGCAATTTTAACGTCAACCAGTAGGGTAGTTCAAAAAATATGCTCTTCTTTGTCTAATTCAATTCAACTCATTCGTACTTCATTTTCTCTTCTGTTGTTTTTTTACCAAAATCATTACTTCCGACATTCACAAACTATGCAACAACATTGTCGTCAGACAAGAATGGTGGAGGGTGCCCCCATTCAACAGTTCCATCAAACATCCTACCATTTCCACGCCATATATGGTCACCAGGTAAAAATCGATGATGACCCATGAAGCATAGTTTCTTCCCATACGTAAGCCATTCAGATTGGGTATGTTTGTTACAAGTCGGACATGCCAATTTCCCCTTAGTGCTCCAACCTGATAGGTTTCTATAAGCAGGAAAATCATTTATTGTCCATAACACCGCAACATGCATCTTGAACGACTTGCATGTTGATAAATCAAATGTTAATACTCCATTCTCCAACAAATCTTTCAATTATGCTATCAGTGGCTGCAAGTGTATGTCTATATCATTTCCCGGTGATTTCGGACCTGGAATGAGCAAACTCATCATGAAATATGGATCTTTCATACACTTTCATGGTGGTAAATTGTACAGTATAAGTACAACTAGACAAATACTATGACTAGTACTCATGTTCCCAAACGAATTAAATCCATCTGTTACTAACCCAAGTTGAACATTACGAGGTTTTTCAGTAAACTATGGATGTTCCAAGTCAAATTCCTTCCAAACTTGGGAGTCTGCAGGATGTGACAAAACATTATCATTCTTAACTCTAGATGATGAGTGTCATGTCATATCCACAGCAGTTGAACGTGACATAAATAACCATTGTAATCTAGGTATCAATGGAATGATGTTGGATACGGTTCTCCATGTAAGACCCAATCGGTATAATCTTGGTCAATACCTTTAACAAATAGATGCTCTCTCACTAACTCTATCTTATGAGAACGTAAATTCTTACAAAGTCAGCATGGACATCTAATACGACCATCACTCCCAATTATATAGGATGCAAACTCCAAAAATTTCTTAACTCGTTCGGCATATACATTGTAATCCTCACTCAACCGATTTCTAACTTGCATCCAACTCTTATCCATGTCTAATATCCTACTGCAAACAGTCACGTGCATCAACAATATACAATATTAAAACACAACAATAATAAATCTTAACTATTTCAATATTATTAATTCTTAGTTAATATATTACACTATAAATCTTAACTATTTCTATTTTAATTTAAAGGTTATGTAGTATTTTAGTTATACTACAAATTTTATAGTATTTAGAATTAACTATTTCAATATTATTAAATCTTAACTATTAGTATTAAAATTTAAAGATTATGTACCGTTTTAATTATACTACAAATTATCAACTAATTATACTTTGATGTATAAGTTTCCATTCGAACGCGTTATACTTACCGTTCGAAAATAACATACACGTTCGAACGGAAAACATAAACCATTCGAACGGCAAGTCTAACGCGTTCGAATGTGTTCATTCTAGATTTTCAATCATCTTCAACAACGGAAAACACATGATAACAACAAATAATAAATAACCGGTATAATAACAACATGGCAACATAAACAACAATATCAAAGAATCTTCAAATTTTCAACAAAGTAAGAAGATTATAGAAAGCAAAAAGATTATAAAAAATATATCGAGAATGAGATGAAAAGGGCGTGTACCGATAAGGAACTCCACAAAAAACAGTAGAAATAATGGTTTTAATTCGAAAATAGTTGAGTAAGATGAAAATTAGTAGTATTTGAGACTGGATTGAGGGAGAATGGCGCAACTCTGTTCGTGAGGGAGTGAGAGTGGTGGGAGGAGAGTGGAGATTTTGATTTCTGAGACTCTATCTTCTATTTGAAGAAAGTTTCATGTTCGAACAGTTATTTACTAACCGTTCGAACTGGAAACCATGACGTGGGACAAATTCTGTCCTAAAGTTTCACGTTCGAATGAATATTTACTAACCGTTCGAATGTTAAACCATGAGCAGGAAAAATTCCCTCCTAAAGTTTCAAGTTCAAACGTATAAATAGTACGTTCAAAAGTGAAATGATTCATGCATAAACGTTCGAACTCTTATTATTTATAGTTCGAACGGTTTGCTGAATGTTTAATAATATTTTTTTAACACTATACTATTAAATAAAAGAACAACATTAATATATATAGACATATTAGATGATACTATAGTTTAGTAACGTAGTAATATCATATTATAATATATAATCGAGCATATTATATATTATATATATGTAAAGTATATGTGAAGATATGATATCATACTAATTAAGTTATAAGTAACATATATATAGTATCAACATATTGTCTCATCTATTGTACTAGCATATATAGTGTGATCTAATTGGACTATAACTAAAATACATTATGTTAATATATTAGACTATAGATAACATATATATAGTATCATATATAGTGTCATCTAATTAGACTATAACTAATATATATAGTATGATTGATATTAGACTATAATATCATATATATTATAGTATAGTCAATTAAAATACAATATATATTATTAACTATATATATCATAGAAGTAACTATAATATATAGTACTATAATATATAGTACTAATTAAATTTATTAATTATAGTATCATATATATATAATAATATATATTACAATATATATATATATAATAACATAAATTATAAAATATAAAATATATAGAGTATATTATATATGACGTAAACTGTTCGAACGCATTAACATGGACGTTCGAACGGTTTTGCATATATAACTTCTCCCTGACAGTCATTTTCATGGATACCGATCGATTGAAAGGCTATCAAATCTTAAAATCACTCCCAAAACCTCCATCTTCGTTGTTTAACGCTGCCGTTGCCGTCGTGAACAGTACCCAGTCAAAGCCTCCAACTCTAAGCACTGGTATGCTCATTTTCTAACTATTTTACCCTTCTAAATTTAGGTTTTTGATGGATTATTTGTTTAAATTAGGATAAATCAATTTATCCATCAATACTTACCATAGATTTGCTTAAATCTATAGTACGAAGGTTTATTTAAGTTTCTTTATGTTTTGTTTGTTGAAAAATTCACGGAATCGAAGGATTCCATGGTTTTCAATGGCTGAGTCGACTCAGCGACGTCATTGAGTTCGAGTGGCTTGTACCATTCGAACGCTTGGTAGGGCGTTCAAACGTTACTAGCCAAACGGGTTAATTACATTTAACCCGTTCGAACATTGTTAGGTCGTTCAAACGGTATTAGCCAAACAGGTTAATTAAATATAACACGTTCAAACGTTGTTTTATAGGACGTTCGAACGGTTAACACGTTCGAACGTTGTTGTATAGGACGTTCGAACGGTTAATACGTTCGAACGTTGTTTTATAGGACGTTCGAACAATTAACCCGTTCAAACGTTTTTTTATACGTTCGAATGGTATGAGCATACCGTTCCAACACTAATTTAGGCGTTCGAACGGTATAAATAAACTTAGTAATATTAGTGAATCGTTATTTTTATTCACCATTGTAGTTCCAATAAATCTTAATGAGAATATATCTTATATTATAATTAAATTAATATAGAATTTTATCACATTTTGTTAAATATTTTTATTATTAATGTTGTATTTTTATTATTAATGTTGTATTGATAAGCTCTTAATTAATTGTAAATTTTAGGTTCATTATCATGTCTTCTTCTAGGGCGGGACATAAGCGACACAATCAGGCAAAGACTAGAATCAGTCCTGCCAGGGAGATGATTGTTTCACTAGAGCGACAAGTGAAGCTTTCTGACTTCCAGAGTCTTGTCTGGGAGGGTCATTCCCTGCCATCAGTCTTCAGCGATCGTGGTTGGGGATCTATGTTAGATGATCTAGAGGAATCATTAGAGACTGTCTCCTATATTGACATTATTTCTGAGTTCTATAGAGAGCTTGGTGGTGTCAGCCCAGATGATGGAGGGGGATATAGCATCTTTGTCTAAGGAGTTCCGGTTGTATTTTCACGGGACCGACTCTCTGAGCATCTTGGTATTCCTAGGCTGCCAGATGCATATTCGAATATGGTGCCTAGAGAGTCTGATCATTTAGCTGAAGTAGAGACAGCTAAGGAAGAGGCACCAGTTTATTATACCCTTCTAATCATGAGGTGAGAGATTTGGTTGTTGGTCCAGATGCTCCCCTGTATGACGGGGCGAAGAGTATCAAGCAAGCAGATCTATCTTCATTCTTCAAGATTATGGATTTGATAATCGCCAACAACATCCACCCTCGGCAGCACAAGACAAAGGTTGGCCTTGATCGGATGAAATTTATGATACGGGTCGCTCGTGGCATTCCTATCGACCTGGTGGGGTATATATTTGATAGGATTCGATCAGAATCCTGGTACATTTCTACGGATATATTGTCATTCGTGATCCTGATCACCCGATATCTATTATTTGTCGATGTTGTGCCTGATGTTGCCGAGCGTAAACGTCAGCCGATGTGACCGATCAATAGCACCACCCTCTCATGCAGCACAGGACACTCGAGACTGCGTCTTCATGGACAGCATCTAGACCCGGTTGATCCTCAAAGAGATGCACAGCCGGGAGATCATGGAGTACAGGCCGAGGCATCAGTACATAGCACTACATGTGAGGACATTGCCGAGATCGTGCGTGCAGCGATCAGCAGATAGACATCAGCGCTGATCGATGCAGTGTGTATAGAGGTCCGTTTTGCTATGTCTGATTTTCGTACTGAGATTATTGGTAGCATCTCTGAATTACGTACGAAGGTTGATGCCATGTCTACGACTCAGGTCACCATTAGTACTCGACTGACACAGATAGAGGAACGTTTAGCTGCAGTCGAGGAAGTGTGCAAAGAGCTGGGGTCTTAGTATTTTCTATCTTTTATTTATTTTTTCTTTTGTTTTTAGAATGGACAATATTTATTATTTTGTAAATTCAGTATCTATTTATGAAATAGTCTTATTTTATATTTCCTGAACTAATTATTGATTTATATTATTCCTATTATTTAATTGATAAATTTCTTATAATTACTAGTTAATATAAATATAATTCTCTTTAAAAAAAAAACATATGTCCACCGTTCGAACCCTACCCTAAACCGTTCGAACGGTAAAAAACATATTGTCTACGTTCGAACGGTATATCAATTTCCCGATATAATAATTTTATTTAACGCGCCAAAATTTACGTTTGAACGCTAAAATTTATCCGTTCGAATGGTGAATCTTCACTGTTCGAATGGTTTCATTTTTAGGGACGCAATATTTTGTCCCTAAATATACCGTTCGAACGAATTATAATGCGTTCGAACGGTAAACCTCTTTTTGGGATGAAATATTAAATTCGTCCCTAAATCTCACTTTTTGGGACAATTTTCATTTCATTTCAAAATAAAATCATTTCAAAATGTCTTTTTTGTTGTAGTGTGAGTTGAGATAAGATGAGTTGTGAAGAAAGTTAAAAGTTGAATAAAATATTGTTAGAATATTGTAGCGCCCTTAACCCCCACATATGATTTGGTAGGAGTAGTGACACTGGGATGATGGCCACTCGGGTCACACACCCCATTGCCAAGTGCAAGTGTGTGAACATACAATGTGTGTGCAATTTATAACGCAACGAAAAAATAATAAAGCCGTCTAAAACTAAGTACTAGAAAAAAAATTAAAAAAAAAAAACTACAACCCAACAAGAAGTCCTCCAAAGGTTAATAACAGTCATCCAACTGATTTAAAAGAAAATAAATAAAGGTCCACCAACAATAATAGAAATAAATCTCAAGTCATCACTCATTAGGTGGGGTCAAAGCCGTCCTTTGCATCAAAGTCTACGAACCGTAAGTGGGAACACCACAATGAGATCTCCCAATCTCAAGAAATAAATCCACAGATCAACGATTAGAAATTTCAAACATGGAACCATACAAACAAACATACACAAGAGTCATGAGAGGCTTTCCCAAAATACCTATTTTTTTTACCTTACGAAAAAAATCATTTAATTAAACCCACTTATGCCAAAAATCTCATTTATACCCAATTTACATCCATTTATTATGGTGTGCACTTTGGACTCCCCTTGGGACCATCCGCACACTCTGACTCCCTTTGTTATACTATAGGTAACGATCATACGTGTGATTTCGTAACGAGCAATATCCAGCTCCGCGCTCGGCGCGTAAGTACTAGATATCCTTTAGCCGTCACAAGCAAAGGGGCCACGAGGTTGTATCAAGAGCGTTACCATATTGGTCGAGCCAACTGTTGCCTGACGATAGCTCAGGGAACGTCACTCAGTTTTACACGCTCCTGAGTGACTAGAGGAGCTCGACCGAGATAATAGCTCATCTTGACTTGGGGTCATAATACACACGCACCCACAAAATAAGCTTTTATTGACATCAAAACACAGTTTTTTTTTCAGATTCCACAACATAGCATAGAACAAAGCACGATTAATAAAATCATGATAGATAATGACAATTTAAAAATGCAGATGCATGACAGGCAATTATTGGATGGCATGGCATAGTACAAACAAACATCATACAAACATGATAGTTGTCACAATTCCAGCAAATTCACAATTTCTCAAACTACACGCGATTCCCAATGCTCCACCCGGCCCTAGTCCAACATTCATCCCAACTACAGATTTTATAGCCTAACACTTCACAGGGCCCCCGACCATTTCTTATTCAAAACCAGATGACAAAACAATCCACGTTAGAAATTCGAGGGTCGATTTGGGAATATACTTAAAATAGTGGAAGGGTAATTCTAGATGATCAAGCACACCAACTTAGAGTACCTTTTGAATTGAGAGAAAAGTGTGAGTGTGCACGTGCACGGGTCGCTGCGAATATGGAGAAAAAGATTAGTCAAATATGCCCGCAGCCTAAAAATTAATATACAAGTTAAGTGGTAATCTGGCTTAGTGTTCTGACGTCTAGAGGGGCGGAGCATTGTGGCGGCAGTGGCTATGCGGGGTGGCAAAGATGAATCTTGGCAAAATAGTGGGGCTAACGATAGGGTTATTTTAAGGGGTGGCAGATCTTATGTGCTAGTGGATGGAGGAGGGGATTTTGTGAAGGGGTGTTGCAGAGCACGACGGAGCAATGGCTAAAATTAGCTTTAGCTCACGGATTGGGTGGAACCAAGGGAGGAGGAAGTCGAGAATGGAAAGGGGAGGGCTAGGAGGTGGTCGAACAGTTACCAAAGCATAGCTGGGAGTAGTTGCTCACGGCGGCGCGCAGTGGCTCTAGGGTAAAATCTCTCCTAAAATCTACAAGGTTGTCGATCGTAGGATGAGAAAGATTAAAGGAGGAGGCTTGAGGGAGGATGAGAGGCTTTGAGGTGAGTTTCAGGTGAGGGAGGCACGACTTAATTATAGGTCGTGGGTTAAGGCTCAGTGAATGCAGCCGTGGAGGAACCATGAACATTGCAAGCGTGGCACTCGATTGGTGGTGGGCAGCGGCGGCATGCCTTAGCCATGGTTGTGGCTTCACCAGAGAGAGAGAGAGAGGGTTGCGCGGATTGGTTGAAATGGAGGTGGCGACAGACGACGGCGGTGGCCAGTGCTCGATGGATGCGTGGCGATGGCAAGATGGTGACAGAAGGAGGCATTGCAGGGCACGGGTTGAGGGAAAAGGGAGGAAGAAGAAGAAAAAGGAAAGGAAAGAAAAAGAAGAAGGGCATCGTCCAGCGCTAAGCGAGAAAAAGAAGTTAGGTTTCCTTCAATGCTCAAAACAACATCGTATAGAGGTAGGGCAAAATCCACCTCCAAAGCCATCAAAACAACGTTGTTTTGGTGGGAGGGCTGGGCCCGATTTCTTCCTCTCTCATACCTAGATTCAGCCCAAAGCACTCAAAATAAATAATTAATCCACAAACAGCCACTTGGGCTCAAATTTTCTCTTAAAGAAAAGCCTACATACACAAAATATTTAAGGCTTCACATCCTCCCCCATTAAAAGAAATTCCGTCCTCGAAATTGATAAGTTTAACCATTTAATTCCAAAGCAGTTAGAAGATACAACTCAAACCTTGCTTGGAACAAGATATACAATCAATAATACCCAATTAGATACGGGTAATGCTCTTTCATGTCCACTTCTCTCTTCCAAGTGAAGTCCTGAGTCGCCGGATCTCCCCATGACACCTTTACCAAAGGTATTGTCTTGGATCTCAATTTTTGCTCCTTCCAGTCCAAAATCTGCGTCGGTGCTTCCTTATAGTTAAGGTTAGGCTGCAGTTGGATGCTACAAAGAATGAACAGTCGAGGTTCCTATTGTTTGTAACTCTTCTTCAAAGAGGATACATGAAATACGTCGTGCACCTCCCCAAAATAATGAAACGGGCCGACATATCTTGGGCTAAGCTTCCCTTTCTTCCCAAACAACTTGATGCCCTTCATGGGTGAGACTTTGAGGTACACCCAGTCACCTTTTTTGAAAGATAGGTCTCTTCTCCTTACATTTGCATAACTCTTTTGATGGCTCTGAACCGCTGCCATTCTGTCTCCTATGACTCTGACTTGGTTCTTCATCTCTTGAATTATTTTTGGCCCAATAAGCTTGCTCTCACCAACCTCGTCCCAGTATAACAGTGATCTACACTTCCTCTTGTACAGAGCCTCATAAGGTGTCATCTGAATAGAAGCTTGGAAATTTTTGTTTTACACAAATTCTATGAGCATCAAGTGAGTTTCTCAACTACCGTTGAATTCCAAAGTACAAGCTCTCAGCATATCTTCAAGAGTCTGAATAGTGCGCTCTGATTGGCCATCTAACTGTGGGTGACAAGCGATGCTAAACTTAAACTTAGTGCCCATTGTCGCCTGTAAGCTCTTCCAAAAATGAGATGTGAACCTCGAGTCTCGATCAGATATGATGGTTGGATATCCCATACAACCTGACTATCTCCTTCACATACAGTCGTGTCAACTTTCCCAAGGTATCGATATTCATGACTGGTAGAAAATGAGCACTCTTGGTCAACCAGTCGATAATCACCCAAATAGAATTCTTCCCGCTAGGATTCCTCGGCAAACCCACTATGAATTCCATAGCAATATCATCTCATTTTCATTATAGAATCAAGAGGGGTTGAAGGTTACCGACAAGTTTCTAATGTTCTACTTTAACTTACTGACAGGTGGCACATCTCTCAATGAACATGACTATGTCCCTTTTCATCCCTTCCCAAAAAATATTTCTCTTTAGATCTCGATACATCTTCATACTTCTGGGGTGAACTGAGTAAGAGGCCACGTGTCCTTCTGTCAACTCTCAAGAGAATTTTCTCACACTCAAGTACCACTTTCTGAGAGAAACAGAATGAAAATTCTCCAATAAATTTTCTCATCAAACTATGCATTGGAAAGTGCTCTAATAAATATCTAGATCTGAATCTTTACAGATCCTAACCAATAGGATCTTTTAAATAAACAATCTGAAAGAAATTTTAGTTTCAGTAGGACTCTACTGACAGGTCAAATATGTCGCGAAAGACGTCCCCTGATGGAATGCTGACATTTCGCGATAACTCTTCACTGCAGTAACTGATTTTAGTTCAACTTCTGTTCTAAATAAGTGCAAATCCTTATGGACTTGATTTTCACATGAATGACTTATCTAAACAACCTCTAATACTTTTTAGATAAAATTAATATTGTTATAAATAAAGTCAATAAATAATTTACATTCATCCAAAATTATCAACTTTATAATAGGATTATCATTTTAGTCACCTAATTCTATCCAAACTTATCAACTTAGTCACCTAGTCCTAGACAAACTTTTACATCTACAATAATTATTGCTCATATGGGAAACAAAGTGTTTGGAGGAGAGTGTGAGGATGTAGGGTTGATTACAAAGATGACAACAACAGCTTGTGTAGTCCACGTGTCGGTCAATGGGGCTAGGAATCGGTGACTGGCGATGAGGTAGGGACAAAATTGGAGAGGTCGAATGGTATCAAATTTGGGGGGTTTTGGTGGGAGGTATATCTAGCGCGTGAGATCCATGCATTGTGCATGTGGCTCAGCCCCCTTAAAAGGAGGACATGCTAGGTGGTTTGGTTTGAATACAGAGATGCTTCCATCTTATTTCATTTCATCTTAATATCCAAACACCATAAATATAAATACTTTTCAATTTCAAATTTTTAATTTTTTCATTTAATTATTATCTAATTATTACAACTTTATTAAATTTTCAAACAAAACACAAAAAGCAATTCAACTTTCTCGAATTTCAAAATAAAATTATATTATAACAATATTTTAATTTTATAATACTTTTATTTACATTTTTCTTTATCAGTTCTCAAAATCCCATAAAACATTTTAACTCAAAGTATTTCTAACTTATCTCATTTCAACTCAAGTATCTAATTATTATTCATAAATTATCTCAATTTATCTCATCTCAACTCACTATCCTCCTTAGTTGAAAGAGAATGATAAGAGGGTCATACTACTGAATTGGCACGTGGGTGATAATGGAAGTTACCAAGAAGTAGATCTAAGTAATTACAAAAAGTTTAGAACAAAATGGAGGTTTTTCAAATAGAATTTCTCTTTTCGAGTTAGTCTAGATAAAGTCTCTAAATAGGGATTGTTCATATAAGTCTATACAGTTATATTTAAAAATAATTTAAAATTATAATAATATTCTTTTTAAAATGCTTTTTTTTTCTTTTATCCCATTTATTAATTACAATCTCTCATTTTGGACCGTAAATAAAATTTCTTTTTTAAAAATGCTAAGAGAATCCAAAAAGGTAGCTTGGTCTATAAAGAGCAGTTTCTCTCTTGGAGGGAAGGAAAGGAGGGGCTCCTCCCTATGTCTCGAAGGTTGGCACTGTGGTGGAGTGCCACTACCTATGGAAGAACACGCCTTGCTCTGAGGGAGGAATAGAGAGACACAAGGCGCTTTTTTATTAGTCGATTGTAATAGATTTTAATGGTCCAAGAGTATCTACGACTTTATTGTATCACAAGCCAAATATCTTGCTTAGGTGTTGCTACTATTCTAGATTTTTTTCCGTGTGGTTGGGCTTTGGCTTTCAGTCACGTAAAAAAAAATTTGTTTTACTGATAAAAACTGAGCATAGACTGTTAAGAGGTACATGTTACACTGAAACGAGATTTTGGAAATGTAAAAAACCAACGTTACAACGTTTACCTTATTTGCTTTCAACATCAAAATTCAAAATTTTAAAAATCTCTCGTTATTATAATTTTTTAAAATTTTTATATAAAATAAAATAAATAATTTAATTTTTTTAAAATTTAAATATAAAAATAATATTAAAAAATATATTTTAAAAATATTTTATTTCCCTTTTTAACTTTAATTTCAATTTATTTTATCTCATTTCTATCTCTAAAACAATCGAGATTATATCAACTGGGATCTGCCAACAGCCAACTTTGGGGCATTGACTGTGACCCTGGGGATCAATATTTTGCTCCCATTGGGCACAACATACCCTATCCTCTGCCAACTATATCTGCGACCTCCTAATTACACAAACCAGGCCGAGCTTAGACGAAATATAGGCATGATTCTAAAAAAGATTACTTGATAAACCTCTTGCCCGGCCAGCTTTCTTCATCATCACCTGCTCCTTTTATATAATAGACCTGTGTTAAATTATGCCGCTTGATCAGGAAGAGGCAGGATGCTAGAGGTAAAATCAGCACCTCCATGGCTAGCTTCATAAACTATGTCAAGAACAAGAGGCAAAAATGCATTGATACCACACCCAACATATGAACAAAGAAGAAAAAAGGGGCATTATTGCTGAGTTTACACGCTGAAAGTGATCATTTGGGGACTGACATAGTGGAGAACCCCATGACACTAAATTGCCTTAAGGCATTGTTCAACATATTGTTCCAACTTCGGCCCTTTAAGATTTTTTGCTTTTATCCGTTGTATTCTTCAGTACTCCCGTGGAGATGGATGATGCCGGATTGATGGCCTTCCGTATCTTGAAAATATTCCAAGCGGTGTTGGCACAGTGCCCTGCGGTCGCAAACACATGCTCGGTGGCCTCCCCTGCATCTTTCCCAAACCTGGTGCTCAACAACAGCATTTTCAAATTACAGATGAAACTTCACCACGTAAGTGAAAATATCTTGAAATTATTGGAGTAAGTGATAATGTACGACATGGTAGAAGCTAGACGATTTAGAGAAAGCAAATGAAATCAAAACAACAATTCTTCAGAGTTTCCAGGAATTCTATATTTTTCATTCAAACGGTAGAATTCAGGATGTGCAGCTAAAATAAAATACAAAACCCATGTGTATGTGGTAGCAGTTAGTGATAAGACCAGGGAGTGTCTAGAATTCGGTGGCTTCTTGAAGTTTGCTAAAAACTCTAGATTGATCAAATATATCATGCAATTGTTCTTGTAGAAACAATGTCTTAATAAGTATTTTGTGTGCATCGTAATTGTAATTGTAGGTCAAAGTACCTTTTTGTGACCATTCTTGTTGTAGCACGGGAGGTGGCAGAAAGTGCTTGTTTTTCAGCAACTTCAGCTGCATCCAAGACCTTGTCTACAGTTGGCAGGGTGGAGCAGTTTAACATGTAATTTTACATATCCATCTAAGAAAAAGACTAACTTCCACTGCTTAAAAAATGTAAGGATTAGAACTTACTGACAGCGTCAAGTGAAGCCAAGAGAACCTGTCCTGGAACCATGGCAAGGATTGCCTTCCCTGCCTGGGATTTGACCACAGGTTTCATCACTGATCCAGTGGCAATACCAATACCAGCAAGCATCGATTTACTTATCTTGTCTGTCATCTTGGACAGCTTTCTCACACTTTTAAGTCATAAGCAATAGAAACCAAAATTGACATCATTATGGGAAAAGAAGTTCATGCTGCCATATAACATTACTAAGAAATTTAAGTGAAATTGCTCATATAAAATTTTTGGGATACCGTTTTAAGCCTTTGGTGACTCCACTCTTCTTTGCTTTGACAGTGCTTCTATTACTGTTACTTTCTCTTGCCCTGAAACCATTTTTATCCTCTGCAGCACTAGTTATAATCATCTCTCCTTCATTTTGGACCTGCACTTTTCCTCACTCTTTTATGTACGGAATAACACTTTTTCCTTTGACAAATAAACAGCTATTTTTCATTGTATATGGCTGCTTCATCATTTTGATCAAAATTTTTACAGTGATTGTGTCGTCTCTAAGAAAGCAACTAATTTTCTCATATTATGTCGATGGGATGGTGTAATAGAGACGAACCTGGTTGACATAAGCATTGCTGCATGTGAATATCCCCCTGACAATCTGTCCAGTACCCCCTGCAATCGACTTGGCCAACACGTTATTATAATCCTCTATTCTCGGAGCAAACTCTTTCCAATCAACGTTTTTGTTTCTAGTCGTCGATGTCGGACACGAAAAGCACGAGAGATCCTTCAAAAACGAGTCCAGCAAGCCCAAGCTACCTCCAGACTGCTCCGAAAAGGTGACTCCATAGCTGAGAAGATCTCCATCATCTGTCGGCAAAGAGAACAGATATTGGAGGGCATCAACCTTCACTACAGGCTCATCTTGTGTCAAAGGCCACTGAAGATCTTCACCAACTTTAATGATAGTGGCAAGAGAAACATTCTCCTCGGAGAGTCGGAGAAGCGTGAACTCGCCAACGGCGAGTTCTGTGGCCACTCCTTCATCCATCAGATGAGCTTTGCATCCTGGGATCCGCAAAAGGACCTCTTGTCTGACATTTTTGGATTCTGGATCTTGTTGAGCAGTTTCAGAGAAGGAAGTTTGCATGGTAGCGGGGGTTTTGGAGCTGCAGAAACCGAAACATCCCATCTTCTGCTGTTGTGGTTGCTTTCTTTGGCTCGAAGGTAACTGTGTTTGTCACATAAAGAAATCAGGAAGATAATTCACAAGAGAATGGTTCCAAAAGATGATTCTTTGATTGTAACTTTATTGGATTCCTATTCCTGAGTAGAAAGCATGGGTTAAGGTGGTGTGACTTTCGGTGGAAAAAAATACGAGAGCATGCATGACAGACTGTCTTCGATGGTTGATCATCATGGATGCCCTCAAAACAGTGTGAACACCTTTGAGAATTCAACAAATACAGCTTATACAGACTATGAGTTGTTGGAAGTGATCAGACAGGCCACGCCTGATTCGTGTCCTAGCAGCATCTTTCTCACAGTCGCTATCAACTTAATTAAGAAGAGTCCAACTTTCCTTTAAAATATCTTCAACTTTTCTAGTTTATCCTTGGAGTTCGAGTGCAAGGATTAATAATTTTGAAGTTAATCTATTCAGCGGTGCTACTCTGTCGGTGAACAGCAATTTGTTTCTTTATTTTTTATTTTAAAATATTTTAAAAAAATATAAAACAAATATCAATATATTAAAAATCACTTTCTCAATTATTAAATAAAAAAATTAAAATAAATAAAGAATCAAAATGAAGAGATAAATTAAATTAACAAAATAACATTTTTCTAATCAATTTCCTCAAAAATAAAAATAAAAAAATGAAAGTGGTCGTATGACAGTTATTCTCCGATATAAGTAGCATCACAAATATTAGATTAAGGTCTTTCACAAATCTCTCATATTATGTCATTTTATTTTATTTAATCGTTACAATATTTTTAAATTTTTAAATAAAAAAATAATTCAATTTTATTAAATTATAAAATAAAAATTATATTAAAAAATTATATTTTAATAATATTTTATTCAATTTTCATATCATCTAATTTGTGTAAGCAAATGAGGCTTAAGGCCTAATATTGATATGAGATAAGATAAAAAAAAAAAAAACTGTAAATAGTGATAAAATAGTTTGATTTAAGATATTTTATGAAATTTAGATAAAGATTAATACTAAATACAGTTATGAGTTATGTAAGCGGTATACTCATTTTGAAAAAGAGTAAGATTTACAATTAAAAGATTAATTTTTCATGTGGATATCGTATTTACGTATTAAAAAGAATGTGCAGAGTAAGATTTACAATTAAAAGATTAATTTTTCATGTGGATATCGTATTTACGTATTAAAAAGAATGTGCAGCGCTTGCATACTCTATTGTGACCAACCGTTCCTTTTTTCTCTCAGGCTGGCCATGAGCCTCGCCTAATTGTTTTAAATCTTTTATCTTTATTTTTAGATTTAGCAGATAATTTTTAAATTGAGTCAACTATTTTAAGATCCTCCAAATATTTTAAAAGCCTAAAGTTATTTTAAGTGGGATATTTTTAGTATTATTGGACCAAACTTAATTTTTAAGTAAGCCTCTTCAAATCTTGAAGTCCCAAGAATAATATAATTTTAAAAAATTATTTTATTTAAATGATTTTATTTCTTTAAGAATATTATTCAATATTCATCATTTTATTTATGTTAAAAACTCTACTTATTTAGATAATTATATTTCTCCAAAGAAATATTTAGTAAAACTCATTGTTTTATTTTATGATGAAAATTTTATTTATTTGGATCAAGAATAAAAGGTTTGGCTTTTAACACCTAGTGTATTTCCCTTCCATTTACTTTCTACACTTTATTTTCTATTAATCCTCTTTATTTCTCTAGAGTTTATTTCCACCATTAGATTTAAGTTAGAAACCCTAAGATGTAGGGTTAGGATCTGTTGCCCAAAACCCTAGCTCCCTTTCTCTCTCTCTTCCCCCCCCCACCCTATCAAGCCGCCTCCCTCTCCCTATCTCGATTCCTTTCCCCTCTACATCTCTTGTTGCCGCAAGCAGCCACCAGTCGAGCCGCCCTCGTCGGTGAGCTTCTCTCCACCTCCCTTCGATGATCCCCTTCCTTCTCGATTTCTTTTGTTTGTTGTGTCGCTGCGTTGCCATTTTCTTCTTCTTCCTTTTTTATTTTTTTGTATTTCCGTCTTCCTCCTTCCAGGCTTCTTCATTTCTGTGTGTGAGGCCAGCTCTAATGGGAGGGATAGATGGAGTAGAGAGAGCGCAACCGTGAGGTAGGGAAGAGAGTGTTGAGTGAGAGGGGGAGATGGAGGTAGTGGTGATGCTATCCAAGCTCTGGCTTCATGGCTCCACAGCGGTGCAAGGATGGAGGCAGTCCGAGGAGGAGGAAACGTGCGGCGGCTTAATTGCTCTGTTTTAGTGTAGAAAAACAGAGTAGGAGGAGGAAGCTTCGGACGGTGGGAAGCTGCAGGCTGGCTTGTAGGTTTAGTTGCTGGTCTTGGGTGACGGAGAGGTTGAGTTGTAGTGCATGGTGGTGGTGCTGGGTGGTGCAGCGTGCATGGCTGGTGGCTGTGTATGTGTTGTGTTTTTTCGGAGGTGCTGCATGGAGTGGTGCAGGTTGTAGTTGCAACGTGCTGCTGGGCATGCGGCGTGGGTGAGTTGCAGCAGTGCGTCCATGGCTGTGGCGAGGCTGAGTAGATGCTCACGGTGAGTTACAGTAGTTGCAGTAGTGAATCCATTTCTTGCACCAGCAGCACCACATGTTGCTTTCCTGCACCAGCAGCACGACTTTACACAGTTTCATTAGAATAAAATAATATAATTATGTTGTGGGCCCCATCACAATAAATACTTTAAAAAAAGTCAAACTAATCTCATCTCATCTCTATAAACAAACACATATCTCATCTTATCTCAACATATCTCAATACTATTCACACATATCTCAAAAAATCTCATCTCATCTCCGAAAACAAATGAGGCCTTAATGAACTAGGGAGTTTTAATTGTAATAAAAGGATTGATGTGTAGTTAGTGATACGGAGTAGGGGTGAAAACCGAAGGCATTCGCAGTTTCGGTCCAAAATCGAAACCGGTCGGTGAAGGGGGAGAAAATCATCGTTATCGGTCTCGGCGTAACTACGGTCGGTTCATCGGCATCTTCAGTTGTGACGGAGGTGACCTTGCCACTGCGTGCGAAGCCTCAGTGTGATAGAGAGAGAGAGAGAAGACGCCTGACGTTGCGAATGGTGCGTGAAGTGAGAGAGACTAAGAGAGAGAGAGCAATGAGTCGATGACGCCGCTGTGAGAGAGAGAGCAATGCGCCGTGTGCCGTGCACCATGAGAGAGAGAGGGAGAGAAAGGAGGGGGCGGCGTGAGGAATGAGCCTGAGGACGAAGGAGGAGAAACAAGAAGAAGGCACTAGGATTTTAAACCCTAGAGAAAACGACACCGTTTGGCTTTTAAGTTTTAAGCCAAACGGCGCCGTTTGCTTTATATTTTTTTTCAAACACTGAGCTTAAAACGACGCCGCTTCACTTACTTAAGTGGAACGGCTTCGTTTCATATATGTATAATTTTAAAAAAATATATTTTATCTCATCGGTCGGTTCAGCAATCCGGCCCAGGATCAAACCGGGACCGAGCCGCAGAACATCAGTTTTTGCGAAATTCAACCGCTTGCCGACCGGTTCTACTCCGGTTTTGGCTAGTCTGGGTCAGTCTCGGTCAGTTCTACAGTTTCTTGTATAGCCCTAATACAGAGAGTTTTGGAGAGTTAGTTAGACTGTGCATTTCATTTTATGTGTAATATTCGGGCCCAGGCCCACGTCTACCAACCTTTGAACCCCAGAAGTAGCGGCGTTTTCGGTAAGCTTCCTTCCCCTTCATTTCAGTTTCTTCTTCCCGATTCTTTCTTTGTTTCCCCCTTCAGTTTTTTCCCCACTTCTCTTCAACGAAATTTCCAACCTCCACGTTTCAGCAATTACCTCATATCTTGGATTTGCATGTGCTAAGTTTTTCTTTTCCATTTTCCATTTCACCCGTAACAGACCCTAGTTTTTCCCTCTTCAATTTTTCTAAACACCTTGGCGCCATTGTGCTAGTGAAGCCGTCGTCGACAAGCACCAGTGCCGGTAAGGACTTTTCCGTTCCTTCTCACCCCTCTGTGATGTTTTCCTTCCGTTACTCAATCCCTCTTGCTGCTACTTTTTCTTTTCTTTTCTTTTTATCAGCATTTGCGTATGGTTTTTTCGATCTTCATGGTTGATCTTTGTAGAGTATTCCACCACTTCCCAACCGTGCACCTCCTCCCATCAAGGGCCATAACCGATTGATTTTTGTTCTACCTGGTAAGCTTCTCCCATTCTCCTTTTAATTCTAGGTTTTTCTCTCATGCTCTATCCTTCCCGTCCATACACACGCACACACGGATTCTCGCATTCTATTTGTTCTCATCATTAAATCTCATTTATTCCCACTCGTTCTAAAATTCAGATTCATCAGCTCATTTAGTATTGCCACCGTGACCGATAGAAAGTGGTATTGCCCTATCTCGTTACGAAGTACGGCAAGATAATGTCTTGTTCAATATTAGTCGTTGTTATACATGACCCAGTGCTTGAACTAACGTCACTATTTTATATCACAGGACAGCACTAACGCCCCCAAACAGTGTTGTTTCGGCTCTTTAATTTCACGAGCCACGCACACGAACTTAGGTAAGATATTCAGAATTTAGGGCTCATTGTCAACTTTGTTCCGTGGGCTATATTAATGAATTGTGAAGCTGGATTTTTTTTTAATGAATGATATTATGTGGTTGTCCGGGGTACGTGTTGATCTTTGTTGGCTATTTCGGGTTGGAGTATTAACTGTTGATTTGATGTTTGGCTGTTGAGAGTCTTTAAGACACTATTGAAGTTGGGTGATGGATTGTTGAGCTGATATGAGGTTTGTTGGGTTAAAAAGGAGGCTGTTTGGGTGGATGATCATGGTGGTTTAGGTTGAGATATTTGGCTGGCCAGGTTTATTCTATTAATGTTATTGAGTTGGTCATGTTGGGCTAGTTGGAGATGAACTATTGCGAGTTGAGTGGATACTCGGGACTAAAGTAGTTGATAGTTTGGGGTTTGTTAAATAAGATAAAGGCATGCTTGTTTGCATGGGTTGATAATTGATTGGAATGTGTTTATTGTTTTAAATTGTGATACTGTTAGAGGTCGGACCCGATGCATAACTTATACACAATAAGAGTCAGATAAGCGAGGTTCCTATACTAGTATTTGCATTATAGAAAATGATTGAGGTTGATTTTGAAAATATACATGTGTGTTTTGAAAAGGAACTTGAAAACAACCTCAAATAAGTGTTTCTGCATACTCATGAAATCTGTATAAGAATGAAGTATTTTTCTGTCATGACTGATGTAGACATGAGCTTATTTTGTTGCATTCCGTTTCTAAATTGTGCAAAAAGAGCGAATATGAGATCTAAAAGTTTATTTTTTATTAAATGGAAATGTTTTGACTATGATATTTTGAATTTGTGAAATGATAAAAAATTATTCAGTATTCTGTTTTAATATGATGTGTTATCTGAAAACCTTGACATGGATTTCTGATTCTGTCTCTGAATATGATCTGCTTTCAATGTTGCCTCTGCTCGGTCTTTGTTAAGGCCCCGCCATGGGTATAATAGTGGCATACGACCCCGTCATTGATATAATGGTGGTTTGTAACCCTACCAGAGGGTTAAACATGGTATATGGCCCCGCCACATGTATAATGGTGGTTTATAACTCTACCACGGAGGTTAGACATGGTATCTATCCTGATATGATATGAAGATGAGGTCTCAGTCTGTGATATGCCAAATGATTTTGAATAAGAAAGTTTTATGAAAGTTTTGCTATGATATTTTGATAATATGTTTGATTATGCATTATGAAAAAAAATATTCTGATTCTGCATTCTGAAAGAAAATATTTTTGTTCTGCATTCTGAATTCTGTAAATACTTATATTTACATACTAGTATATGTTCTTTACTTACTGAGTTATTGATAACTCACCTCTTTATCTTCACAATATTTTCAGATGACTTTGATGGCTCAGTTGAGGATCAGTAATAGAGTACATGGGCAAGATTAGCTGAGAATGGTAGTTGGTTACCTCGGGGTACCAGTACTAATGGTGGACGTATTTATTTAGTAGATGCAGTTCATTATGTTTTGGATGATTGTGGAGCTTTGTGCAAACCCTATTTTATTTTATTATGTTCTTTGAGATATGTGGAGATGTTAATTTAGTTTATTTGGTTTATAGTATTGAGGATCTGATATGGGGTTATGTGTAGTTAATGATTTGGAAGTATTGAGGTTTGATTTAGAGCCATTGGAAGTATATATATTTAATCCATTGGAAAATTTATTAGCATTGTGAAAGTGATTATCAGGTGACAAGAGTTAACTCCCTGGACCTCCGGGGTCGGGGCGTTACATGATGTAACAACCATACGATGAGTTTTACTTCTCTGTTATTAGTAGTAAGTAATACAGTGCGTTTTTTGCTTAGTTGGATATAAATAGTTGGGAGGGAAGAATGCAACGACATCGGACGTGTATTCTTGTGTTGTAGTTCTGGGAGGCAGGATTTCCCTTGAAGTAAATACATCATTACGAAATAGAAACCCCCTAACAGTTGGTATCATAGAAGGGAGGTCCTGATGGCGGAAGGTACTTGGGCTACTACATTGAAAGTTCAACAGGAGAACAATCAGAGGCATCAAGAATTCATGCAGAGACAATTGGATGATTAGCAGTAGTCGATACATGTCATCACAGAGAGGTTAGACCAAATGACTGACATGATTAGAACTTTGATTGAGAACAGTCGCATGATTTCACCTAGAGGAGATATGCAAGATCCCAGAGTGAATGTTCATGAAGATAGAGGCATGTTACCTAGGAGGTTAGACTGGATTTTCCCCATTTTGATGGGAGTAATCCATCTGGTTGGGTTTTTAAAGCCAACCAATATTTTGAATACCATCAAACTCCTCCTATTCAAAGACTTTTGATGGCCTCTTATCATATGGAAGGAGAATCATTGATATGGTATCAAGATGGTGCTTATGGGGGACAGTTTGTGAGTTGAGAATCATTTGTTCAGGCTGTAATCACTCGATTTGGGCCAACAACATATGATGATCACATGGATGCCTTGACTAGACTTAAACAAACATTAACAGTACTTGTGTATAAAACCCAATTTGAGAGCTTGTCTAATAGGTTGAAAGGGCTCTCAAAGAAACAAAAACTAAGTTGTTTCTAGAGTGGCCTGAAAGATGAAATTAGGCTACCCATTAGGATGTTAAATCCTGTGAGTTTAAGTGTCGCGTTTGGCCTGTCAAAAATTCAAGAGGAATATGTGTGGAGTTCAAGAAGGGCTTTGAAGTCAATCGGTGGTAAGGTTGAAAACCATCTTAGCAATTCAGTGGAGGGGTTGACAAAAGGTGTCGAGAAAGCAAGTTTTTAGGGAAAAAAAGTTTCTTCAATGCAGATGGATGAAAAAAGGAGCAGAAGATTCTATTTTCTTCAATGCAGATTATGTTTCTTCAAAACTCCCAAAGTGTACTTGTTGCATGTTGGAAACCATGTAGACAATGATTATGAGAAGATTGCAGATAGTCCATCAGAGGATGTTTTGGTGGAGGAACAAGAGGAAGGATTGGAAGTGTCTATTCATGCCATCTTAGGTTGTCCAAGTGCAAATACCATGAGATTGTTGGGGGTGATTGGGGCTTAATTTGTAGTGATTTTGGTTGACTTTGGAAGCACTCATAACTTTCTGGACCCCCAGGTCGTTAAGTCAGCTAAGTTGAGGGTTTCTGAACGGCATCCATTGTAGGTGAAAGTGGCAAATGGGGATAAGCTAACAAGTGTGGGAAAGTGTGAAGATTCAAGGATCAAGATTCAAGTCAACAAATTTTTGATCAATTCCTATCTATTGATATTGGATGGATGTGATGTGATCCTTGGGGTGCAATGGTTGAAACACTTGGTCCCATTATTTGGAATTTTATGAAAATGTCCATGCTTTTTCAGATGAATGGAAGGGATATAATGCTGCAGGGTCTTAATGTGGGTGAGTCATCTATGGAGGAAGGACATCAATTCTTGAGGCCTTCTTCAGTGAGAAAACAAGGCTAGTTCTTTCAATTATTTTCTACTGAGATCAGTGTAGACAACAACACTACTCAGTTAGAGATTCTAAACTGTTGAAAGAATTTGAAGGGGTTTTTTAGGAACCCATTGGACTGCCACCTCCAAGGTCTTGTGACCATCAAATCCTATTAAAGAATGGAACCCAACCTATTTCAGTTCGACCTTATAGGTATCCATTCTATCAGAAATGTGAAATAGAGAATATTGTTCAAGATCTTCAAAATAAGTTATGATAAGGGCTAGCGATAGTCCCATTTCTTCTCCAGTAATTTTAGTGAGAAAAAATGATGGGAGTTGAAGAATGTGTGTCAATTACAGGGCATTAAACAAGGAAACTATCAACGCTAAGTTTCCTATCCCTGTAATTGACGAATTACTTGATGAATTGTTTGGGGCACAAATCTTTTCTAAGCTGGACTTAAGATCTGGATACCACCAGATAAAGGTGAAGAATAAAGACATTCCTAAAACTTCATTTAGGACCCATGAAGGTCATTATGAATTCTTAATGATGTCATTTGGGATCACTAATGTTCTAACTACATTCCGAAGCCTGATGAATGAAGTGTTCAAGCCTTACCTCAAAAGGTTTGGGTTAGTATTCTTTGATGATATACTTGTTTATAGTAGAGACTATACTGAGAATCTTAAGAATTTAAGGGTGGTTTTGGAAACTTTGAGGCAACATAAAATTTTTGCTAAGTTGTCTAAATGCAAGTTTGGGACAATGGAAGTTGAGTACTTAGGCCATTTGATCTTGGGTGCAGGAGTGAGCACATATCCCTCTAAGATACTGTCTATCTTGGATTGTCCTATTCCCACTTCCATAAAATCCTTAAGGGGATTCCTAGGCCTCACTATATATTACAAGAAGGTCATTGAAAGCTATGGGTCAATTTCAGCCCCTTTGACAACACTTTTGAAGAAAAATTCATTTGAGTGGTCTGATTCAACCCAGTTAGCTTTAGAAGAATTGAAGAAAGTAGTGACATAGCCACTAGTTTTGAGACTACCCGACTTCTCAAAGCCATTTACAGTTGAATGTGATGCTAGTGGGAAAGGCTTGGGAGTTGTTTTAATCAAAAGGGACAACCCATTGCATATTGCAGTAAAGCACTGAAGGGAAGTGGCATTGCCTACTTATGAAAATGAGCTTTTGGCTCTAGTAATTACTGTCCAGAACTGGCGGGTTACTTTTTGGGGCAATCATTTAAGGTGAAAATAAATCAACAAGCACACCAAGTTCCTCTTGGAACAGAAGGTAGGAATTGAGTCCCAACAGAAGTGGATCACAAAGTTGCTAGGCTATGACTTCACCATAGACTATAAAAAAGGCAAAGAAATAAAATGGCTGATGGGCTTTCTAGAAGAGGTGAGGAGGAAGAGACCACTCTAGCATTAATCTCTTTTCCCACTCCTTTATGGATAGAGGAGTTGAAGGCCAGTTATTCAGAATCACAAGAAGTGGTGGATATGTGCAGCAAGTTGCAGAATGGAGATATAATTGAGAAGAAGTATACAATGTAGAAAGGCTTGCTACTGAGAAAATGGAAGCTGGCTATAGTCCCTTCTTCTCAATTTTACATTTTATCCAAAATAGCCCCAAAGCTGGTCAAGTAGGGTATCACAAAACCTTACATAAGGCTAGAGCAAACTTCTACTGGCAAGGGATACGTGCAGATATTAGAAAACTTGTAAGGGAATGTGATACTTGCCAAGTTTCTAAGCATGAAACTCTTCACCCTGCTAGCCTCTTACAACCTTTGCCTATTCCACTATAACCATGGACTAATATTTCAGTAGATTTTATTGAAGGGTTGCCTCGGTCTCAGGGTTCCTCTATCATTTTTTTCTGTTATTGACAGACTAACCAAGTATTCTCATTTTTTCTACTTAGTCACATCCTTTTACAGCTATGAAGGTGGTTAAGGTGTTCTTTGCTGGAGTTTTCATACTACATGGAATGCCTAAGACAATTATGTTTGATAGGGATCTTGTCTTTACTAGTTCTTTTTGGAAAGAACTTTTCAGTTTGCAAGGTATTACTTTGGATTTTAGTTCTGCATACCATCCGCAGACTGATGCTCAAATAGAAGCCCTTAATAAATGTATTGAGGGATAACTTAAATATTACATTGGTTGTAGGCCTAAGAATTGGAGCAAATGGTTAACCATTGCTGAGTGGTGTTATAATACAACAAATCATTATTTTGCTGCGTTAACTCCTTTTGAATCACTGCCTGGTTACCCACCCCCAAAATTGTTGTCATATGTCCATGACACTACTGCTAATGATGCAGTTAATCAGCACCTAAGAACCCAAGAGGAAATAATGGCATTGTTGAAGGAAAAATTGTAGAAAGAACAACATAGAATGAAGTTTTTTGCTGACAAGAAGAGGGTGGAAAGGAAGTTTGAAATTGGTGATTGGGTTTATTTGTGATTACCTCCCTACAGGCAGATGACTATAGCTATGAGGCACAATCTAAAGTTGGCACCTAGATTCTATGGACCATTCCAAGTCATTACTAGAGTAGGAGCAGTGGCTTACAAACTTGATTTTCCCCTTCATCTCCAATACATCCTGTGTTTCATGTATTATGCCTCAAGAAGAAATTAGGCCAACAAACAACACCCTTGCCATCATTGCCTCCAGTTGATAATGAAAGGAGTATATAGCCGAGCTTGAAGCTATAATGGACATGTCCATGAAGAAGTTGGAGAACCAAGGTATTACTGAAGTTTTAGTGAGATGGAGTGGAACACTGCCAAAAGATTGTGCCTAGGAATCACAATGGAAGCTTAGGGACTTTTATCCATACCTTGTGGGCAAGGTCTTGTGAGAGGGAGGGTGCTGTCATTCATTCAACCTTGGGGTCAAGGCTTTTGAAGGGGAGGAGTTTGTTAAGTGTGGAAGCTAAAGTGAAGGAAAGGACATGGATCATAAAAGGGAAGAAAAGGAAAAGGGGAACGATGCATTTTGTTTTAATGAAATGGAGAGTTTTTGTAATAAAAGGACTAATGTGTAGTTAGTGATATGGGGATTTTTGGGGAGTTAGTTAGACGGTGCGTTTCATTTGATGCAATAATCATACGATGCGTTTTTACTTCTTTGTTATTAGTAGTAAGTAATACGGTGCGTTTTTGGGTTAGTTGGATATAAATAGTTGGGAGTGAAGAAGGAAACGACATCGGAAGTGTATTATTTTGTTTTAGTTCTTGGAGGTAGGATTTCCCTCAAAGTAAATCCATTATTACGTTCATGAACCAATTCTAGTTCTTGTATTTCTTGATTTTCTTGTTCCAAAACTAGAAACTCCCTAACATCCTCCCTTGGTATCTCTCTCTATTTCCCTCTTTCTCTCTTGGTAGCCCTACCAACGCCATGCGTTGTCGTCGTGAGCAGCCATCCTGACCACCATGAGCACACCATTTTCAGCCACCACCAACCACGACCGCCTTACTCTCAGATCTTCTCCTCGTCGATCCCCATCTCTGTTTCTCTCCTTCCTTAGCCGCCAGTCCCGTTGTAACACCTGGGCTCAGCACCAAGCCTACATTCTATTTTTTTTTTTTTTGGATTTATACGTATGAAGAGCCTTGCTAATTTTTTTAGTATTATTTTTTTATATTGATTGTGGGTCCAAATTGTATTTTGGCGGATATCGAATTTTTTTAATGGGCTTACTAAAATAGCATTTTCCTTAAATATTTTTGAGTCAAATGAAAAATCATTTTTTTTATGGCTGAGAGAATTTATGGAACAAGTATATTTTTTTATGGATAAGTCGAGGCCCAAAACTCAGAGAATATACCATTTATTATTATTTTTTGTTCACTACGAAACATGGGCCAAAAGCCCAAGCCCATGAGATCTGGTATCACCCCCCACGACATGCATGTCCATTTCTTCTGCATGCACATTTCTTTCCGCTAGGGTAAACGGCAACACTTTATATTCACATGTTACATAAGCTCATGCACCGCACCCACAAACTCCTTTTCATGCACAGCTTCAGCACGTCTGTTTTCCACGGCATGCATGAGGCACGTCTCCCATGCACGTTTTCCCCTCTCTCTCTCTTTTTTTTCTCTCCTCTAGGATCTCCTATCACCTAACCTATATATATATATATACGCACATGTATTTCACTTCAAAGAGAAACTGCCCAAGGCTTGTTGTTGGTGCCAGCCTCCATGTACGTCCAGCGAGCCACCCCACTGCCAAAAAACTCCTCCACCGTAGCCCAGTTTTCATCCACTCGAAAACAAGAGCAAACTCCTCCTAGCCACCACGTTGCTGCTGTTGCTGCCCTTTTCAGCCACTACGTCGCAGCCTCCTCCACCGTAAACCATAGCCTTCCTCTTCACCATCGAAAACAGCCTTGCACAGAAACCACCTAGCCTCCATCTCCCTTGCAAGACAAAAGCCACCAGACCCACGAAGTGAGGACCCTAGCCAGCAACCAGGAACCACTCAAGGGCTGTCCTATCACCACCTAAAAACAACACGCAAACCTCCTTGCACAACCACATAGAAGTCAGCCCTTGTTTTTGCTCCATCAAAATAGAGCAACCCCTTATCGCCTTGTTCTCAACCCAACTTGGTGCCACCAGCCATGACAAGGGAGATAAAGCGACGCCGATCACCTCAGGTTCGTCTTCCTCTCGGTAAGCCACGTCCGAACTCCCCCACTGCCTCTTTCCGTCTCTATCACTCACAGCAGTTCTCTCTCTTTCTCTCTCTCTCTCTCTCTCTCTCTCTCTCCCTCCCTCCCATTGGCTAGCTGCCGAGCCCACCATTGTTGACCTCCGCCCAGCTCACTGCCCCGTCACGACTCCTTCTTTCACAGTGAGTCTTCGACGCACAACCAATTGTAAGGTGTTTGTTTTACGTAAAGCTTCTTACGGGAGAAGATGTGTTTTATGATATTACAAGTTTTCCCTCTGAGTTACAAGCCAAATCATAAGGTGTTTTGACCTAACATTTCGGTTGGGTTGATTTTACGATGGGCTTAGTGTGATTACAGAAAATTTTTATGTTATTTTATGTGAGTTTCATCTCACTTTATATTAGTTCAAAAATATTGTTTAACAGGAAATAGTTAAGGAGTAAATTATATGCAGTTGGTATTAAGGTCTAAAGAATTTAGAGCTTATGTCTTGGTCGGAAAAATTGAGTGAAAATTGATGTATTCGAGATTTGATGATATTTTAGGGTTATGAGGAATTTAAATTTTTAGGAAAATAGGTTACTTAGCGTTTAAGGTTGAAATATTGAAAAATATGTTAATTTCATATGTGGAAAAATTCAAAAAGCTAAGAGTCCAGGTAAGCGGGGTTCTCATGCTAAATTTTGCATAAAAATAAAATGGACTGAGGTTAATTTTTTGAAAATATGTATGTTTTGTTGTGAAAAGAAATTTGAAACAACCTCAGTTATTTGTTCTGCATTACTCATGGAATTATGTATAAGAATAAAGCATTTTCTGGCATGAATGGTGTAGACATGAACTTATTTTTAACATTCTATTATTAAACTGAGAAAATTGAGCGAATATGAAAATTTGATAATTTTGCGTGTGACGTGAAGATGTTCTGAATCTGTTTTGAAAAATGTGAAATGATCTGAATTTCAGTACTCTGTTTTGATATGATGTGGCATCTAAATAACTTTTGGCATGACATTCTGATTCTGTTCTGACTCTTATTATGGTTTTGATATGGTGATTCTGTTTCTGTTTTGCGCTGATATCTGGCCCTGTCATGGGATATAATAGTGACCTCTGGCCCTGTCATGAGATATAATAGTGACATTTGACCCTGTCACGGAATATAATAGTAACCTCTAACCCTGTCACGGGATACAACAATGAGCATCTGCCCTGTCACGGGATATAATAGTGACATCTGGCTCTGTCACGGGATACAATAGTGACCTCTGGCCTTGTCATGAAATATAATAGTTGTCACAGGATATAATAGTGACATTTGGCCCTACCACAAGATATAATAGTAGTTTCTGCTCTGAGTGCAATCGTTTTTATAACATGGTGATTTATGTTCTGCTTGGCTCTCCGCAAAATACACAACCCTACCACGGGGGTTAAACATGGTCTCTGTTCTGATATGATGCTCTGATATGATATGATAAAATGAAGACGTTCAATCATGTTGTGCCAAATGGGTTTTTGAATATGAAAAGTTAGTTTTCGAAAGTAAGCAGTTTGAAGTGTCACTCTAATTTTGTGATAATATGTATTTTTTGAGATTTGCATATTGAAACTGAAATGTTTTGTTTATGCATTATGAACTCTGTGAAAATGCTCATATTTACATACTAGCATATGTTCTTTGCTTACTAAGTTGTTGATAACTCACTCTTTATCTCCACAATATTTTTCAGATGATTTGAATATTTCAGCTGAAGATCAAGATTATGAAGCATGGGTGAGATGTTTTAAGCATAGAAAGATATACGAGTATTGAGGGATCTTATTAAGTAATTTTGTCATGTTCATATGACTTGGTATTTTGGGAGGTTGATTATATTGAGGTAGTTGGTTTGAAACAATATGTTTTTCTATGGTATTGAGATTTTGAAATCTATATATGTACTATGATATATGAATTTAAGTGAAAGGAAGTAACTCTTTGACCCCTCCGGGACTGGGGTGTCACACCTATTCTGCACCATCGAGCTTTAGCCACCATGAACGGCATCCACTACCAGTTCCCTTACCCTGCGCTGAGCACTCGACACCCCCAACCCCAATGCCTCTCTCAGCCCCTTCTCCAACAGTCATCGTCGTATGTTAAGCCCCTCCAAACAGTCCCTGCTCAGCCGTGAACCACCATAAAAAATCACCGAGCCCCTCTATCAGCGTCTCCAACCATGGCAGCCCGAGACCTCCATCCAAAGTTTTGAATTTCATACCGTACTGGCCGGTATAGCCTAAATATTTCGTTTCCTTGGCTTAACCGGTACAAGGAAGCCTGATGTTTCGTTTCCCTGGCCATACCAGGGTGTTTCGGCCTGTATTTTGGATTTCGGCCGAAACAGCCATTTCGCTTGGTATGAAAAGTGAAATCTAAAATTTGAGGTTTTGATTTATGGCATTTGCGTAATTGACGTAAAAGTGTTGGGGCATTTATGGCATTTGGTCTTTAGGGTTTTTACTTTTTCTTTTATTTTCTTCTTATTTGGTCTGGAGTGACTAGTTGTGCGAGTTCTTTCCTGCTTTTCATCTTCCAATTTTTCTTTTAGCCTACACAGTAGAAGCTCAACTGCTCAAGGGATCCAAGCTTTCAACAATCCAACTTCCAAGGCTCCAAGCTCAAGACCTCTCCCGTCCCTCCACCAAAGACAGAAGCTCCTGAAGGTAATCGGTATGCACTTTTTTTCCTCTAATTTTTGTTCCATTCCTCTATTGATTATTTTGGATTTTCTATGTTTGGACTCTAGTAATAAAATTATGAAACATCATGTTGTACGATTCAAGGAATAAAGCATCTCCCCTGTGCCAAAGAAAAATATTAAAAAAAAAAAACAAATTGATGGCATTTCCCTTTCATTCGCAAGTCAGCATTCAATCCCAAGTTTCCCAACCCACATATCATATGTAACTTATTATTATTATTATTTAGGCTAGGTTGATGAAATTTTGAAAGAAGTGATAGCCTAGCCACACAATAGTTTCCTAGCAAACAAAATTCACATCCTAGCAATCTGTGTTGAGATCTCACAACAGAAATTAGAAAACTCCCCCACCGAGAATGTCTATTGTGAACCTTTATGTTTTTGTGAGAACTTTTCAGAAATTGTGATCAAAATCTAAAGACCGGAATTACAACATTTTGTGAAATTTGTGAGATTTATTAAAAAGAATAATGATTTATATATGTCTCAAATGTACAAATTTTGTGTATTTTATAAAAATATTGACCCTACTATGAAGCACTTTTTTATTTAATGGAGTTCGCATTTTTGCTTACACAAAATGTGTGCATTTAAGATTTATCCCCAAATTCTAAACAAAATTATGTTAAGTTTATTTTGAGGCCTAGCTAGTTGTATGGAGTCATGGACATGACTTTGTGTGCATTCTGGATTAATGTCCTACCCACATGGAATTTTACATGCATCTGTTAAGTGTTGAACACTTGAATTTGAGTAAGTGTTGAATTATGAATTATTATTTATGAGTATAAAAATATCTAGTTGTCAATCAATCGGTGCTAGATCTACAACACTTACTCCTGTGAGATCAGAAGATCCAGCATAGGCCCATGCACGTACAGTGCCAGGGGCAAGAAATAATACTGAATGTGTCTACTGTAATAAACTAATTAGAGGTGGCGGAATCACTCGGTTGAAGTATCATCTAGCTGGGATTCCAGACAATGTAGAAGCCTGTAAAATGGTCTCTGATGATGTAAAATGACAAATGAAGAAGCTGCTTAATGAAATGAAAAAAAGTAAAGAGAAGAAAAGAAAAATAAGCTCAGAGATTGGAGGCCACCTAGATTTAACATTTGATGATAATGATATTGATGATAATATTGAAGGACACTATCAGCATTCTAAAGGTAAAGGAAAGGAAAAAGAATGTGGAACTAGAAAGTTAGTGGGGGCATTCAGTAGATTTTTTGGCCCAAGAACAACTCCTGGGTCTCAGCCTTCCATTAAGAATGCTATGTGTTTGAATGAGATGATTGACAAAACAAAGATGGCTGTAGCACACTGGTGGTGTGATGCTAATCTACTTTTCAATGCAGCTCAATCCAAATTTTATCAACCAGCCATAGATGTCATTACTTCCATTGGGTTGACATTCAAGGGCCCTTCTTTATATGAGTTGAGAGGAAATTTGTTAAAAAATCATATGAATGAGGTTCAGAATTATCTGCAAAAAATTAAAAAGATTTGGAATGAGACTGGTTGTTCACTAATGGCATATGGTTGGACAAACCAGAGGCAATAACCATTAATCAACTTTCTATTTTATTGCTCAAAAGGTACAATGTTCTTGACGTCTATTGATACATCAGGCCTTGGAAAAGATTCTGAAACATTATTTAACATATTTGATGAAGTTGTTCAAAAAGTTGGAGTTGAGAATCTTGTGCAGTTCATAACGGACAATGATGCAAGTTATAAAGCTGCAGGAAAAAAGTTATAACAAAAGTATGGCTCTTTCTATTAGTCCCCTTGTGCAGCTTATTGGAGAATTTTTCTAATTCTAGGCATTTTCCTATTATTGATGAAACTATAAAAATAGGGAAGAAAGATAACGAAGTTCATCTATAACCATGCTTGGGTGTTGGCTTTGATGAGAAAAGACTTCACCAAAGGTCGTGATTTATGTCTTCCTGCAATCACAAGATTTGCGACAAATTTTTGTATCCAATGCTTACTTTTGTTTAAGCAAGAGTTTAGACAAATGTTTACTTGTGATAAATAGATTGTATCAAGTCATTCTAGAAGCAACGTAGGGAAGGATATAGGCGAGATTATTCTAGAAGATAGAGAGTTTTGGCTCAATGTCAATTTATTGTGAAAGTTAGTGAGCCTTTGGTTCGAGTTCTATGACTTGTCGATAGGGAAGAAAAGCCTGCAATGGGATACTTGTATGATGTAATGGAAAGAGTTAAAGAGAACATAAAAGCGAGATGCAATAACAAAGTTATTGTATTCAATCCATTCATCAGGATCATTGATGCTAGGTGGGATAAGCAGCTTCACAGTCCATTACATGCGGTGGGTTGTTTTCTTAACCTTGCAATTTACTATAACCCTTGCTTTAAAAATAAAAATGATGTTTCAAGAGGGTTTATGACTTCTATTATGAGGATGGAACTTGATCCCGATAATCAAGACAAAATCATTGAAGAACTTGAATTGTATAAGAATGCAGAAGGTGATTTTAGACATTCTTTAGCAACCCACCAGCGTGAAAAAATCACCAAGTATTATCATTTATTAATATCATTTGTTAAATAGTGTGAATTTGTACTTTAATTTTTGCTTTATTTTTTTATTTGAATTTAATTGATAATTGATAATTGCATTATTGTTATAGTTGTATGGTGGACTAATTTTTGTCACGAGGTTCCAACGCTTCAAAAGTTTGCATTTCGAGTACTAAGTCAATGTTGTAATGCAATTGAATATGAAAGAAATATTTCTTTCATATTTGAGTTTATTCATTCAAAGAAGAGAAATAGATTGGAGCATAAACGTTTGAATGATTTAGTATTTGTTTGTTATAATTTGAAGTTGTGAGAGAAGTAAATTTTTTCAATACTAATATTTTTTACTATTGAAAAATATGTAACATTTTCACTTATGTTTGACTTTTATTTTGACAGGAATATAAAAAAAGGAAGAGATGCTTTGGATCCAATCAACCTTGAAAACATTGACTTGATGGAAGAATGGGTGGGTGAAGACTCTGAGCTTATTGATGAAGAAGACCTGGATTGAGCAAGTATTGAGGAGCCATCAAGCTCACTAAATTTGGAAGATGGTGATGATGATGGTGATAGTGATGTTGATGAAAATATTTTGATTAACATTTCAAATGTTAATCCTTTTTTTTATGAAGATGAGTGATTTTATTTTAATAGTTGGATTGAGAACTATTAAAACGATATAGATTATTATGAAACGGTACACAAAATGGTTTCAGTACCAAAATATTGATCCAAAACGGCACACGAAATGGTACCGGTACCGAAATATTTCATTCTAGTGCCTTGACCGAAATGGCCACCGATACGAAATTCAAAATTTTGCCTCCACCACCACATCCTCTATTTTGAAAACCACCGTGAGCCATCAAGTCTTGACACTGTTGTGCACCAAACCTGTCCTTTGCCTTAACTATGCACGTCCACCACAAACCCTCACATGGCAATCATTCGATTTATAGTATATTTTTTATCCGTTTACCTTTAGAAGATGTTATGTTTGTGAAATGGAAATGGTGTTTTCTTGAATTGGACAGATTTTCTATATATATTGACTATATTGATTATGGTAGACTTAGAAGAAATGGGATGTGGTTGTGATTGTAATGGAGTTGGAAGTGAAGTATAAAGATTGTAAAATATAGGATTTGTGTTATTTGTTCAGTATGGAGTTTAATTGGACCTTGTTTTAAGTATGTGTGTGTAGTTGCATGATATGATGTTTGATTTCATGGACTAAGGAAGTTGTAGTTGGGCGAGCAATGTTTTGTAAATTGGTAGTTTGGTGTATATGGAGTTTATATGTGCAAGAAATTGATAGTATGGGCATATTTGTATTTATATATGTTGACTGTATTGATTGTGATAATTGAGAATAAGTAAATGTGTAATTGTGATGGCCATGTGTGTTATGTGTGAAGCAATGGATTGGTGTAGTAACATAGTTTGTGAAGTGTTGGGATTGCTAATGGTGCATATAAAGCTTATAAAGCTTTGTGATTGTGTTGTGTAGATGTAAAAATGATATGGACAGATTTTATGCATGAAATGTGTATGTTTCAATAAACTATGAAGAATTGAGGTGGTGGTTGGAAACTTGTTATTAAGTATGTGTGTTTGTGTTGGGTTGTAATTGGAAATATGTATGTATTACCAAGAGGCTTATAAGTTGGCTAAAGTGTTTGTGAAGGTTGGGTGGATTGATTTATATGGGTGGTAAATATGTTAGTATGTGTTATGATTTGAGTTGGGTATATGGAAGGATGGAATTTGGTACTAAATATTGAAGTGATATAATGTTTTGGGTGAGTTGTATATTGAGTTTAATTGAGTGATGGATTGAATATGTGTGTGTTCTATTTATTGTTAATACGCTTATTGATTGAGAATAGTACTTGTGAAGTGAAGGGGATTAATGGGCAGTTTGTGATGTGATTGTGTAGTATGTTTTATAAATTGATAAATTGAATATGTGTATGGATTTCAAGGGATTTCTAGGTTGTGTTATGTGAACTTGGTGTATGGTGTTTAAATGGAGCAAGAAGTATATTAGTAACTTACTTTATATAATTAGATTATGTATATGGAAGTGTGAAGTGGAATGATACGAATTAATACTAAGTATTGAAGTGAAATTCTTGGTTGGGATTGTTGTTGATGTGTGTTGAAGCTGGAAAGATCAATTGTATGTTGGTTTAAGTGGCTAGACAGATTGTGTTCAAATTGGGTTTCTTACATTTTATGTTTTTGTGAAATATGTATGATGTATATTGCAAGATGATAATATTTTGGAGGTGCATAAGTTCTATTAAGTGGCATAAGAATTGTAGAATGACACGCTTGGAAGAATTGGTCAGATTTGAGTATGTTGGGTGTGCCAAGCATTAACAATGGTTGTGTAATGGATTTAGGTTAGGCTCAAATGGTAAATGAATATAGTGTGTATCTTGGTGTTTGTGGTATTCTTTAGATAGATTTAATGGTCAATCTTTAATGGTATTCATTGAAAGTGAATTATGCTGCAAAACTCTCTTTTAGATTTATAAATAAAACTTTCAAATTTTAATTGAAAAATCCTTTATATCCTGTGAAGGAAATTGAAAAGACTTAAAAAGTTCAGTAATTCTCGTCTCGTTTTTCTAAAATTATTTTTTAAAATCTCACCACAATGATTGGTGTTATATTTATGACTGCAAATATCATTTCTTGAATGATAAATGAGAGAGAAAAATATGAATAAAAATATTATAAAATTAAAATATTGTTACAATATATTTTTTTAATATTATTTTTATTTTAATATTTGAAAAAATTAAATTATTTTTCTTTAGAGGTTAGGAAAAATTGTAATGATTAGATAATGATTAGATGAAAAAGTTAAAAATTTAAAATTTAAAATTATTTATATTTAAGTGATATTTAAATATTGAGATAAGATGAGATGAGATTAATTTCATCTAAACATTTAAACAGGCTAAGATTTCTAAAATATCCAAGTTAATCTTTTTCTAAATAAAAAACACGTCTTATTTTTCAAACGTAACCAACCATCTACACACAACCACGTGGATGATTCGACCAACCCTAATAACAAAAGATAACTTGAGTTTTAGTTCAATTAATTGAAGTTAATAGCCAATGGCCTTATGCCGAATGGCATCACCCATGTTTCTTAGCCGCCATTGGGTACATGGTTGGGGGTTCAAACTCCCCCCAACTACTAGGGCTGAATGGCTGATAGCCTTATATCCCTCAAGAAAATTGCCTAGAAAAATAAACGAAGTGAATACATCTTCGTTACATACACAAGGCTTTTGCTACAAGGTTTTTGCTAATGATGTACTTGTATAATTGATAAGTTTCGCTATATATAAGTCGGTGTGTTAATACACCACTAATAATGAGACCCATTATAACTTAAAAAAAAAAATTAAAACACAAATTATTTTTTTAGCATTACTGAACTAGAAAGCCTCCACAATAGCAGTGTATTGGATGTGTTAAAAAAAGGTGTTAGATAAACTTTCTCATAATTTATGTCGTATGCCTATTTATTGTGTGAGAAAAATGAGTAAGAGAAGCCAAAGCAACATTGTTGTTACTGTACAAACTAATGATAATCATAGGATAATATGGACATGTTTGTTTTTACGAAAAATTCTTCTCATCAGCTACTATTCACAATCTCACACCCTACATCCTATGAAAAAGTTATAGATGTGTTGTGTGAAAATACATAGTGGCTAATGCATAATGGGATTGTAAAAAGTTTGTTGAACTTTCAATTGTATTACTACTTAAGCGTTGACCTGATAATGGGATTGTTTTTACTTCAAGAAGATAAAAAAATCTGTTTGATTTTTTTTTCTTGCTATTATTTGTGTTGATATTTGAAATTTAGGAAGGTACCAACTATTCTCTTCATGCACGAATCTAAAACCTTTCAATGTGATAACTTTTTATATGAAAAATATTTGGAAGCATCAAGCATTCAATATGTGATTATTAATGGCCATGGCGAAGAAGTGTTGGCTGCAATCTTCCATCTTGTCAAGCACACTATTAACGAGAGAATGTACTTCACAAAAATATAACTGTTATGCTGCCATTCTTGGCTTTGTTGATGATTTCTACATTGGTTTGTAAATGTTAGAGATCTAAACGGGTAGTCAGTTTGAGCCTGCTAATAAGGCTCTCAACTGACTCATTTCTCTTCACTTTGTTTTTCAATGGCTGACCTTTTGTTCTATTTACTCTGAAGTTCTGGCATGTAATCACAACTCTGCTGACTGACATTATGATTTGAGCTGTGTAAGAACTTGATAAATTACAAAATAAAACCAAGTGTAAATTACAAAATCAGCCCAAACTAGTGGGTTGTTGGGGAAGAATAAAATTGATGAATGGGGATTAAAAAATGAAGAGAAATTTCCTAAAACACTTCAATCAAATAAATGATGGATTGAGGCCCTAACCTGCCCACTAAATCTCAGATCAATATTTCTTTTGTTTTTTGTGGGTTTTTTTTTTGGGTAAAACCAGCAACTAGATATCATATTTCTTAGGCTGGCGCCACTGAGCTATAGTTCTGGCCAATGAGCCGACGAATGAGACTTTGGGAGGAGCTCCTTTCTTCCCATATAAATGCTTTCCTCCCAAGTCCGTAATAACTGGACCCATTTCCTTGCTTCTTTCAATCTGCAAGAGCAAATAGAATCGCTACTGTTCAGAAATTTGGCAAAAACAACTATGACTAATATAAGGTTGCTTCCTAGTTTAACTCCAATGTTCTTTTTTTCCCTTTTTCCAACCCTCCAAAACTAATAAAGTTTCGATATAAAGGGGCAGGGAAAACAATTGAGATGTACCAAAATGAAATAAAACCATAAATGACTCTTCAGCTTTTCCAATTTACCTCGAAAATCTTCCCGAGTGGTTTACAGTTTAGAAAACAAAATGAAAAAATAAAAATAAAAACTACCCCAAAAAACAGAACATATGGATGTCAAAAACATAACAAGAAGGGAATACTTTTCATCTCCAGGCCTCTGGTAAAATCCACTTTTGTATGTACACTGAACACTAATGACATTACATGAAAATGAAGATAAGCATCTATTCCTCATATTGCGCAGCATTCAAGATCTTGCATTATACAATAGGTCATAAAACGAAATACTATTCGACTGGAGAAAAACAAGTTTTTGGAATCAACTGTTAGACCTTAGCCAGCTTACCTTGCTTATCTTTCCATTCTCCAAATGATATCGGATACCAGACCAATTGATAGACTGAGAAAAATGAGAACGAAATGCAGAGATAGTGTATAAAAAGTTATCCACTAGCATCGCAATGAATACCTGCTTGATTGGAAAAAGTTCAATTACATTAGTAACTGCTCATCATCACCACGATTTACAAGGTCAAGCAAATCAAATTGTTTTTTTTTTTTTTCTTTGGTGCATAAGTTCAGGGATACCAGCTTGCAATTATTGTTGCTGAAAGAAGAGTTAAAAGTCTTACACGACCCCAGTTGTAAGAAGCAAGTGAAAGTCGGGGTGCCTCGGGAGAGAGCATGTTGCACAGGTGAACCTCTATCCTTGTCAAATTCCACATCGAAAGAAGTTCTATTGCAGTGCATGTGGCTAGGCAGCTTACTAGTAACAAGCCTGAAAAAAACAGCTATTATATCGTTTTTTCACAGAGACAAGTCCAATTTTCAGATTAAAAATGCACGCTTTTCACAAGCATTAATAGTGCACTTCTATTCCTTGAAGTTGGTAACACAAATATTTTATCAAGAATTGCAAAATGGAAATGTGAAACTAAAATGGGCACCACTTTGATTGGAAATAAGAGATTTAGGGTGTGTTTGGGTAGTGAGATCACTCCACTACTATTCATTATTTTATCGTTACTTTTTTACCTACTTTTTACGACTATTCACTACTATTCAATATTTTATCATTACTTTTTCACTATTATTCAAAGATCATTTGAGATCAACTCACTACCCAAACACCCTTAAACTGAAATTTCAGGTTGCAATAAGACAATACCTACACCGCCTGTGAATGCAACTGAGATTGTAAGATTCATTAGTCAAGAACTACAATATAAACAAAGTAGGAATGTGGGGCAATTTTTCCTATAGAGTGAATAAATTAGAAATCCTACTGCTTTTACTGACCCAGCATTAATGGTTATTAATGTTGGAAACTCTACCATCGAATGATTGTACAAATTAACAATATGAAACATTTGAACAACAAAACTTCATCCTGCAAGGAAGATCCTGCAAGTCGATCTGATCTAATCAACACTAACAACCTACCTAAAAAGGGAAAGTAGTGTGCTCACCACCAGAAGTCAAGGTAGTTTCCTCAAGCGAATACCCTTTAATGTAAACTCTAAGTGCTGCTGTAATATGAATCATAGACATAAAGTACGGTGCAACAAATCCCCATGACAGGTAGCAGTGGGAAGTAAACAAAGCACGATTCATTATCCAGTTAACCTTTGTTGTATATGATTCCAAAACAAACGTTTGCTTCCTCAAGTAATTCCAATACCTACACAAGAAGCCAAGAATAAAAACATGGAAAGGAGTGAAATAGACTTTGAGTTTACTAAGTGAAGATTACAAACCTTGGTAAAGTAAGATCGCTCGCAAGGGGGTGAGGAAATACGGCAACAGGAGGCGATGTAATGAGCCTCTTATGAGCCCCTGGGAAGGAAAAACATCAACAATCAAACATAGAGCCCCTCTGCATCGCGTTGGATAGAAAATTAACACAGCCACGCCCAACAATTGATGAGAGCCATAGTCTGGAACCTCGTAAAAGCTCACCAAACTCGTGAGAGAACAACATTAAGAACATTTTGACACTTCAACCATCAAACTATATACGCACCAGATATGGAGTAACTTATCAGGAATAAAATGTCTGATAACGACCAGGATTTCCAACATGACATTAAGTAGTTGGTTGAAAACCTAAGATTTAACCAGAAGCACTACAAAACAGAAGTCTAATTTCAGTGCTTTAGCTTGCGCGCACCAAATTGGTAGAAACAAAGGTTCACTATTATGTAATAAATGAGTGATCTGAACAGCCGCTACAAAGTCGTGGTTTGTGTAGATAAACAATTCAGAGTCTATAAAATGACCTGCCATGAGAAAAATAATAATATTACTGATTTGTTCAATACCAGATATAGCTGCAAGAGTCATATCATCAGAGTATCCACCATCTCGAAGTCCAGAGACCACACCATAGCGATCGAGTCTAAAATCATTGGCATGCATCTGCAAACAATGTAAAACTGTTAGAATATCCAAATTATGCGAATGCAGCACCAATAGGGAGTAATATTTGGTTACCATCATGCACCCTCCCCACAGAAAGAATGTTTTCCCACCAGTAGCAAATCCCATTGAACAAGGCTGTTGAGCGAAAATATATGTCAGATATGCATGGTTTGAAGAATTCAATAACAAAAGCTGACAACTGGATGTGTTATCTACATCAGCCCACTACTGCAGACAGTCATTGACATTCAAAAGCCCTATCCCAGTAGTTGTGATAAAATATTCAAGAAAACCCCCGCCAGACAATTTATTATGATATTTGGTTATTCTCTTGCTACATAAACTTCATAAGAGAAAAAGGAGCTAATTTTGAGACAGTTTCTGGGACAGATGACTGCGAAATTGTTGCAATAAATCGGAATGACAGACATTCCCTTGAATATTTGACCAGTTGTTCACTTATGCTGCCAGAAAATTTTTGTAGCAAAACATAACCACAACCCACTAACATATGGGCCCCAAACACTCACAAGAGGGTAGGTCTAAGAATTCAAACACAGGACAACCCCACTTGTCTACCATGTAGTGGTTCCTAAAGAGTAGAAAATGAAGAGATCACAAAAATGAGAGACCATCTTCCACGACATTAATACAATTAGAATTTCTGAATCAGCCACATTACAACATTTGGAAATTATGCACTTCGGCTATAATTTTCGTTTAGGTAGGAACCCTAGCCACAATGCCCATCAAACCAAGGCTGAGGTTTACATTTTTCAGGTTACATGTACTGCCATATTGAAATAAAGGCAGCCCCACCATAAAGTACAAAACATGACAAGACATATGCGTACACATACATTAAGAAGCTTAGGAAAAAGAATACATAAATGAGGAACTCATAGATAAAGCCCTACCATATGGTATTCATAGATGCAGTAACTCCCTAAACTTCCCGAGGGTAAATCCAGGGGGTATCCAGTTTGAATGAATATCTATAATCAAGACAAATGGAGTTAAGAACATACAAAATAGTATATATATCCATAGTTTAGACAAATGCACTCACAAGCATAAAGAATTACACCTATATGAACTAACATCAATACAAAAAATCCACTAAAATCACCCAAAATTCAAATATAGGGCATTTGGTAGGTAGATTGCAAAATCATACATCAGGATTCTTTTCCATCTCAGCAGTGAGGGCTCCAATCGAACCAGGATGCAACCTAACATCATCATCCAAAAATAATACATACTTGGTCTCGTTATGCATTTTCTCCACCCCAACCTGCACGATAGCATTATATTATATATGACTGAGTGCTCTCAATATACCATGCATTCACTTTGACATTGGCAAAGGCCATACGCCAAGTTGTAAACTTGTTCCATACCAACTGATTATGAATTTTCTGACTACAAGTCGTTGATAACCCAGCTACAATAACCTTAGCATCAACTTCATCCTGTGCATAATAAACATGCATACAAGTAAGGAAGGATATCCATGGACAAATTCACGAGGCACCCATGTATTCATTAAAGATAATAAAAGATAAGGTTTTATATTATGTATCCAATCACTGAGTACTCAGGAGTTTCTTCTCAATATAGCCAGAACCAATGTAAAGAGAGAAACACATAAAACTCGTGGAATATATACCTTGAAATCTGATATTAACAAAGATACAGCATGGTAAGCAGGGTCATCTATACTTTCCACCACAAAAAGAAATTCTACGGGACCGCCATAAAGAGAAGTGATCTGCATCCATTCATGAGACAGGGCTATGTAAACGCTGCTTCAGATGAATAATTTATTTGCAATTAGAGGGGAAAACTTCAATGTAAAATGTAATGTAAAGTTTTTTATAGGTAAAATGTTAATGTAAAATAAGTACAAGGATTTTAAATGTAAGTATTTAAGAAGAAAACAAAACATGGAAACATAGTTAACATGCCCAAGAAGAAAGTGAACAGAAATAATATAGTCATTCAGAAATAATCCTTTAACCATACAAAGTGACACTAGGGATGTGTGCAGATGTGTGATATGTTGTTTATCTTGACTAATTCATTTTCCATTTTGTTTTGAGAAAAACAATGGGCACTTGTTTAATCAAAAGCACACACTTACTTATTAAGAAATTAAAAGCGCACGCTAAAAATGCAACAATAAGAGAATCACCTGACTTCTCCAATTGTGTAGATTGTGTTCTCCAAAACCCTTTAAAGGCATAACAACTGACACTCTGGGCAGATTGACCTGCTTGGAGTGCTCAAGTTCATTAACATCATGATAAAGAAAGGCAAAGCTATTACCATGCCGTATGCTATCCTTCATTTGATTGATCTCTCTATTCCTGCAAAAGAAAGAAGATGTTGGAGATACCACAAATATATCTCTCTTTTTTTCTTTTCTTTTTTTACAAGTAAGAATTTTCATATTAAATGATAATAGGTATTTAAGCATAGAGGTCATGTCCCGAAATTCATCAACAAATTTAATCCATTGAATTCTGATACCTGACATAAGCTGCAAAAGCCCACCCAATAGCAAGAGTTAAGCATATTAAGCATCCCTACAGGACAAAAATAGATCCAAATCAATACTAGAGGCTTTTGGTAAATTTATCATAAAGTAACGAGAGGATGAGGGATGAACTACCACAATTACAAACAACATATAAAATAAATAAGTAGTTCCCCTATGGATATGCTATAGGTAATCCAAAACTTTATTAAATAACACAAAATGCATGTCCACGTATGCAGGATGTATAAGAGACAGACACTTATTTGTAGTTCCCCAATGGATATTATTGGAGACTACTACCATTAATAACGATTTCAATACCCAACTTTCGTACAAATTGTACTTTTTGCTGATATACCACGGATGGAACTAGACAATCCGTACTGATAGTAGCGAGTATGCAAGACATCTGATCTTTACAGTCCTTATTTTGGCGAGCCAATTTATGTTTTCAGTCTAATTCCATCTAAAATTTAAGTAATTATTTTTGTTTCAACTCAAAGAATTTGAGGCTTAGTAAAGCGTTTTTTTAACCCATGCAGTTCAAACTTTTTATCTCCTTACTTGCACATTTCCACTGACATGAATTCGGTATAAACGAAGTTGAGAATCGCCTCAGGTATCGAGAACTACAGCAGTAATACCACAACCAACAAACAATTTTTAAAAATAACACAAAAGAAAATGATTATAAAAGGCGACACATTGTCCTTGTGGCGAACCCAATACAAAGTTGACACCAATATCTGTCTCAAAGTTAAAGTAGGCGTTCAAGTCCTGCTACCGCAGTAAGATGAGCTATCCAGATTTGAAACTAGTGTAATGAAAAGCTTAACTGCTTCTTAAAAAGAACACACAAATTGTTTAGACCACAGGATAAAGAAAGAAGGATACTTTCGGTCTCAGCAAGGGAAAAAGCGATAAAGTCAATTTTGTGAGGGTGTACTGAGTTGAATTAAAATGAAAAAATATTATTAAAATATTATTTTTAATATTATTATTATTTTAAAATTTAAAAAAATTAAATTATTTATTATATTTTGTGTTAAAATTTAAAAAAGTTAAAATGAGTCGACTGTGGGTTAGTATCCAAACGTCACAGCTTGGTCAATTAAAAATCAAGGAAAACATAAAAAATAAAAAACCTCCGTTTGTCAGCTGAGAAGATTAAGCAAACAAAAGGAATACATCAGACTGTAATTGTTTGGAAAGAGAAGGAAGAAAACGTACGAAACTGAGCCAAACAAAAGAACTTGGATTCATTTCGGCCAAATAAGGCGATTAGTCTCTCTTCCAGAAATGAAACCCACAAAAAAAAGGCACGAAAATGACAATTTCCCATCCCTATTCCTCAACCACAAACTTCTCGACAGCCAACCAGTTACGGATCTGAAAGGAACACACGAAGCGCAAATGCGAAGCGGAGAGATAAACAAACCTGGATCTGAACAAAAACAGCGAGAGGACTACAGAAGGATGTGCTTAGTGAGAAGAGGAACGAATCGAAAGCGTCCAATGTAGGCATTGTCGCTCCCGCTATCTCTCAATCTCTTCCAAAGATAAATTACACTTAGCCCCAACGAATATAGCAAAGACAAAGGAAAATACAGCCTTAGATTTCTGCGAAAAGAGTCTTCTCTCTATCTCCCCCCCCGTTCTTCAGATCGCCATGGACAGAGGAAGAACACAGAGAGAGAGAGAGAGAGAGAGAGGAGAAGAAAAGACCGTTAGATGGGTTGTTATTTATAGGTAACAACAGAGAAATGGGGGGGGGGGGGAATGGAAGCGTGTAAGGTGGCACGTGTGGATTGGTTTAGTTTTTTCCTTTTAGGGAAGAAGATGCTGCTTTGTGATCCGTATCTTCTTCTTCTTCTTCGTTAGCTGTCGCTTTTGAAATTTTTATTACAGCCTTACCTTTTTGCTTTTGTCAACCTTCTTTCTTCCTCTAACTTCTCTCTTTTTCTTTGGTTCTACAATCAAAATTCAAACCCCTCTCCAATTTGGCCAAAATTTTAAAAAAAATAGTTCCTTTCCTTGGAGTTTATCACCTTTTTCATGGTAGAATTATGTTTTATGAAATAATTAATCTGTATCCTTTGGAATTGATTTGTATAGTTTTAGGATATGTAAATTCCGACAACTGTTTTTTAAAAAAAAATTATACAAATTTGAGATCTTATAAAAAAATTTTAAAAAAAAAGATTTTTTTTTCTTTAATGTTGTCTGAGGGTGTGTTTAGAAACAAATATTTTCATATATTTTTAGATATTTTATTTCTAAATCTCACTCAAATATAAAATATGTTTTAATTTCAAATTTTTAACTTTTTCATCTAATCATTACTTAATTATTATAAATTTTAATTTTATAATATTTTTATTTAATTTTTTCTCTCTTATTTTTTAAAATTCAATAAAATATCTTAACTCAAACTATTTTACTATTATTTATAAATATTTTAAGATATTCTAAATATCCAAATGAACATATAGTTGACGACTCATTATCTTGTCTATGTTGTTTTTGAATCTATCTGACTAGACCTATATATTCACAAAGAACAAGTAACTCAAATCAAGTACTTTGCAATTTCTATATACATTAGCATGATATATAAATATATATATATATATATAATTTTTTTTTAGTTGGGAATAATATTGTTTTCTCCAATGAGGGGTGAAAAAGCACAAAACAAAGAAAGAAAGTTGAAACGTGTACGCTAATTGGAAGTGTTAGTCATGTATTAATATGAAATTTTTAGTTTTATATTATTAAATATTTGTCCAACTTGGGAAGAAACCATGGTTGGACTTTGGGAGCAACACGAAATTTGCAGAACAAAATAAAAATTATGTATGAAATCTACTTTAAGGATTATGGCTGATGTGGATCCGTGGAGTATAATTGGATTCCAAATTATTTTATTTGATTCTCCTATATTTTAAGACCTTTTGCACCCACTAATCAATTCTAAAATGGTTTACGTTAACATGTTACGTAGCAAAGGATGACAAACAAATGTCCAATGGAATCCACGTGTCTAAAACCAGGTTGACTAGATGGTTCAATCTGACTATTCTGTGTGAAAGGGCTTTTCATTGAAATGACTTAAATTTTAACTCATCTTATTGCGTTGAAGATTTATTAGTAGATAATATTTGAGAGAAAATAAGAAATTATATTCTAAGTACTTAAATAATGGATAGTTATAGACTGCATATTAAAAAATAAATAAATATAGAATTTATATAAAAAAATTTATTTTTTAATGATAAATTTTATTTTTTTAAAAATAAATACATGACGTTTATATAATTCATAAATATATCTAATATTACTCAATAAATAAAGTCGACTTGAAAAGCAAGTTCCATGGCAGGCAATGGGCTGTCAATGACTTGGTTAGCTTAAAGAAAATGTTAGGAGTTAGGAGTTGGTAGGGGCCAAGGAATTCATGCATGCATACACAAATACTACGTCACTCACATGGCTTTGACAGCTCTGCTTTCAAAAACCATGTTATCAAGAGATGCTTTGCCACAAGATGTAGGTCCATTTAGAGCATTTTTCTGGGTCTACCGCGCGCGCCGCATCCATGCATGCATGCATTATGGTTCATCATTCTGATCGATTTGGATTCCCTGATCTGTAACCTAACAGTCTTCTTGACTTTAATCATACATTTCTTCCTCTTTGAAGTACTCATACATAGAGTTTGTATATATTCTGCAACCTATTATCTAAAGAAAACTTTATTACAGGCAGTATTTAATATTATGAAATGTACGTATTTTGTATATCTGTAAAAAATGTCTGAGATGGAAAATTATAGGAAATCTTCTTCCCTCGATTACTACCCCTTTTGAAAATTATTTAAGACAATTAGGTTTGACTAAACGAGATTTAGGGTGCGTTTGGATGTTGAAGTGAGTTGAGTTGAGTTGAGTTTAGATGATAAAATATTGTTAAAATATTATTTTTTAATATTATTATTATTTTGGGATTTGAAAAAGTTAAATTGTTTATAATATTTTATGTTGAAATTTGAAAAAGTTATAATGATGAGTGAGATGAGATGAGTTTGGTTTGGAAACCAAACGAAGCCTTAGGCCTCATTTGGAACATGGACTCATCTCAATTTATCTAAGTTGAGTTCAAATTTAAACCTAACTTAACATCCAAATACACAAATCATTAAACATCACTTAACTCAAGACCTCTTTATACGTGAGATCCATAATATTTTAAAACTCAATACCTCTTTACACGCGAGACTTATAATCTTTTTTAATTTCTTATAAATAAATTTAAATTCATCATAACATCTAAATACATCTAATCTCATATTGGATGGGCTCTACAAAATTCACTCTATCATCCCAACTCATTACTATTCATAAATAACTCAATTTATCTCAATTCAACTCAATATCCAAACGAGGCCTTAAGATGTTAAAATTAAATTAAATTTTCTTTTATTTATAGTTTCTTCTATTTATTTTTCTGCTTAAGTTATTAATTGGTTGCAACTGGTTAATTTCTTACCTAAACTGCCCACATTGCCCAGTTTATGAGGTAATTATTCACTATCAACTTCCTTAAGCCTATGAAAGGAAGTTAATTGATTGGGGACCATAGTTGCAGGGGTGACGGAGATTGCCTCTGTCGGGATGCAAAAAGTACAACCTTTTCTCTGATTGAGATTATCTGCCTGTAAATTTTGGCAGACTGCATATACATGTGTGCAGGGATACTTTTTGTTTCTTTCCATCTAGATTTTCTTAAGCTAGCATGCATGTCAACACTAAACAGCCCGGGTACATCTACAATATAAGAAAAATAAACAAATTATATTTGTAATTAAGGTGGCAGGAAGGATATATATATATAATTCTTATAAAATTTAATTCAAAAGGGTTGACCCAACTATCTTATAACCCTATAAATTAGATATCTTGTCAAGAGTCTGATGATCTGATGACATATGAACTGATTCTCTAAATAAAAAATTTGGATTCAAATTTCGCATTCATACTATTAAAATCATCAAATTGGGATAATTTTTTTTATTGAATTATTTAAAATGTAGTTGCAAGAAATGTTTTGTCAAAAATATGTACACTCTTAAATTAGTCAAGCACCCTGTAATTATGCCATGAATTATTGTAATAACAGCAAACGACAAATAATACCAAATACATTTTAGGGGAGGGAAAAGGAGGATGAACAGTATTAACGAACCATGTTCATCTTCATGTTCAAAATAATAGGGAAAGTGGGGTCATAAATTTGTGAGTAACGTGGATCTCATCCGTTAGTACACACTGCTGTATCTGAATCACAAAGATTCATAATTAAGGAGTCCTCCACATGTCACACTTGTTAGAGCATTAGTATTAGTCTATATATATTTATATGTAAAATCATATTTGTATAATATGACTCAAAAAATACTCATATTAGCTTATACATATACATAAATTTGGCTAGCAGTGAACAGTTGTTATCCAAACAATTATTCACTCCATCAAACATATTTTAATTGTTATTTCTCTCTCCTTCCACTATTTTTCTTTCAATCTTTTCCTTTTCTCCCTCTCTCAACAACACAACAAATTTTTACATACACATTCATTTTATTATTATAATATATTATATATATATTTTTTATTTTATTATATTTTTAATATAATATATAAAAAAATTATATTTTTTATTATTGCATTTATATTATTAATCTCAAATATATATAGTGGATGTTAATTATAAAATATATATAAAAATTTTGATTTTAGAAAAAAATTAATAATAAAAAAAATAATATTTTATTATTATTTAATGTCAAATATATATAAACTAATATAAAATTTTTATTTAAATGACTAAATAATTATATAAAAGAAATAATTTTACATATATTTATACATAAATTAATGCTCTTACATGTATATATAACTCATTTGTGAAGAGGGGGAAGAAGAAAATGATAGGAGCCCAAATCCTACAAAAAGTGGGGCACATTTGCATTGATTTTCTTCTGGGTTGGTACTGCAATCGATTGTCAACTCAAAATGTCACTTCATGGCCTCGAAAAAAATAAATGTCACTTCCAGTGTTTGAAAAGGGCAGTGTTTGCGCGCCGATCAGTTTTGACTGTTGGGTGTATTATTTATTTAATATTTTTAAAAAATAAAAATATATTAATATATTAAAAATTACTTTTTAATTATTAAATAAAAATAATTTAAATATACAAACAGTCAAAATAAAAAACAAAATCAAATGATATACTAGTAATTTCTGTTTAAAAAAGATTTGAAAGAGAAATACGTTTCTTTATCTTTATTTATCAGTTTTACTATTTATCATCTTTAAATACTATAATTTTTTTATTAATTATTTTTGTTTCATTCTTCTTAAATTAATTGAAATTTTCTACTCATATCCAAAAATCACACATTTGTAAGGAAAAAAAAAGTGTTGTGTGTTGAGATGAGAATAGAATGTTTCTTTATTTATTTACTGTACTTTGAAGTTCTAAGGATATGTTTGGAAAACATGTTTTATCTAAAATTTTCATCTTCATCTCATCTCATCTTTACACTTTTTCAAATCCCCATATAAAATATAATAAATAATTCAACTTTTTCAAATCCCAATATAACTTTTTCAAATTCTAATTCAATTTTTTCAAATCTCAAAACTAAAAAATAATATTTTAAACTTTAAAACAAAACACAAAATTCTCATCTCATCTTCCAAACATATCCTAAATTTCACAATTAATCAATAAAATTGTTATTTTATTATCAAGATGGTGTATATAGTATATTATCTATATTACTTAAATAATAAGACTTGATTTATAATATTCAAATTTTAAATTTATCTTTTAAATCAAACTTTACTATATTATAAATAGTGTGTAGTATAGAGACTTTAAAATAATAATAATAATAATAATATTTGTTTAGTAACCTTGAAATTACTCCACAATTTGACCATAAAATGAAGCAAAGAAAAAAAACTTCGAATACATTAGTCAAGAAAGAAAAAATCATTTCCTCAATTCATATGATTTGCCTTAATTATAAATTAATAATTTTCATATGAAAATGAATATTAATCCCTAAGATAATGTTTGTGTTCGTCCGTTTACATTTAGGATTGAAGATGTTGACATGTAAAGCTCAATTTTCATCCCCATTAATAGATTTTGAACATGTAAAGATGTTGACATGTGGACGTCCATCCGCCCGCGTCGATATATGACTAATTAAATATGTTGACACATAACTAGATAGATATGAGATATAAGTCATATATATATATAGCTCACATCATACAAACATACCCTAAATATTGAGTCATCCAATCATTTAATCACAAAACAATTGACGAATAGAAAACTAAATTACTTTTTAGTTTCTTAAATTTTTCTCTTTAAATTTTCAATTTTTTTGCTTCAAATTTTAGGTTTTTGAATTTTCTAATTATTGTTTAATTCTAGGTTACTCCAGGTCTAAATGATTTTTTTTTTTTTAATAATTCAAGGAAAAGATGATTTTCATTTGAAAAAAAGGGATTGAATATGGACTTTTAAAACAATTAAAAATTAAAAATTTTTTAAAAAAAATTTACGCTTATCGTGTAGAATCATGAGATTACTTTTATATGTACAACAGCTACAATTTAGAAGGTTCTTTTTGTGGTATGGGGATTGTGTACTTCACTAATATGATTGGTTGCGTCACTTTTTTTAATATAAAATAACTGTTTTAACCAATCAAATTATTATAATATACAAAAAGTACGTAAAAGTAACTGTATGTAACAAAATTTGTAAAAAAAAAAAAATAAAGATGAGTGTGATGTGCGGTATATGTGAATGATAAATAACAAAAGCCCATTTTAAAGATGGGTTGTATCTATTATTTTGAGATAATTGTTTTAATGAATTTGTCATTTTTTGTAGAGAGAGAGAGAGAGAGAGTCCAACATGAAACCTGAGATCAACTCTCACCCAAAGGATAGAGCTGCCTTTTATTTTGTAGCCCATAATCTCAATGGGCTTTCTGTGGAAAAAAAAAAAAAGAAGCTATGATATATGTTGGACCAGTTCGTCTCAAGGTCTGTTTAACCCAATTAGATGCTCTAAACCAAGTACAACCGAGATCCTCTTATTAATTTTTGGAAAATAATATTATCTCCACTCATTTTGACACCTTCATTTTTTTCTTTTACTTAATAATTAAAAAAGTGATTTTAAATATACTGATGTATTTTTTTTATATTTTTTAAATATATTGAAATATGTTAAAAAAATATAAAAAAAAGAAAAAAGAAAAAAACTTTTACATACTGCCAAGCGGTCAAGATAGGGCAGCAGAGTAACCGCACCCTTAACTTTTTAACTACTCTCTGTGTGTTCAATGAAGGGATAAGAGAAATAAAAGAAAATCCATTATATTTCTCATAAACAAGAAGGGTCGGTCCCATAAAGGAATTACGAACACCAAGTGATGAAACAGAGTCTCTCAAGAACAACCAAGGCAGCCCTAACTCAAACAAATAATACACACCAGCCAACATAATAACTAATAAGCACTAAACCCGCAGTCAATACGCGGGGCACATGGTAAAGGCAAAATGCTACAGCACATAACAGCAAAAGTCAAGTACATCTACCAAACATTTTGCAACCAAGCAAGCATATAATCTAACATCCTTTTTAAGTCCTCTATCTATTTATTTCTATGGGAGGCATGAACATCCCCAAGTGAGCGAAATCTTAATTTTAATGCAGCTGGGAATCTCGTTCAGAATGCTCCCAAGAAGTTAGTTAATCTTTCTGTAGAGAGCACCACATAGAGACTGCCAACATCATTTTTGTCGAGACATTTGAGAGTCCTTTCCCCTTTTTGTGGCAAATAGTACAACCGATTCAGGCAGAGAAAGTTCAAGAAAATAATAGGATGGTCACGACCACCAATAGGGAATCTCTCAGCATGGGCAAGACCTTGAAAACATATTCTATCCATAATGCTTAACCTTCTTTCAACTTTTAGCCACAGTATAAGGAATGTGAAGGGATGTGTCCCTTTGAACTTATACCATGAGACAAGTCATCCGTGAAAATACCACCACTAGGAGACCACCATAACAACTTCTTGGTCTTACATTTGGTGAGGGATGTTGTTTCTAATATCTTTCCAAATAGGATCAGGGCTAAATGGCCACTTCAAATTTGCACCCTCAATGTTAGTGCTTAGTTTGGAGTTCTCTTCCTCCCCGAATCCGTGAGGTATAGTCTTAACACCGATAATCATATCATACATGGATGGATTTGCCTTAACTTACTAAAAATCTAAATAGTCTTTGGGTTTGGTTTTTGGCTTTATGTTTTGGAGATCGGAGAGGACGTCTCTTACTCCATTCATACTAAATGGCGGGATGAGTGAGAAAGACGGTTATTAATACACTGTAAGACTCAGGAATCTCACAGCATAAGATTGAGGAATAAGTTGAAACTTGCCTGCTAAGGGTAAAATCCTACAAGTCCATCTTCTAAATCTAGCCAATCTTTTACACCAATATTCAACAGTCACACTAGTGCAAACGAGAGGAAATCAATGATATTCCTAATTATCTCATAGGGAATGAATCCAATTTGAAACTCAACATAATGCTAAGACTTGACCCTTAGCATTTTCTGCAACCTCAAACATAAAGATACTGTCTTTCCGGAGAGCCCTAACACGAGCTAGAAACTTATTAATCTATCAAGAATATGGACTTCATATCACCCCCACAAAAGATCGGAATATTTTTCCCGGAAAGTACCCAACTAGCCCCTCCTTAGTGTTTACAGAGAACCTTACTCTCCAAACACATTCCTTAATCCACTGTATTGCCTGCTCGGAGAAAGCCATCAAGCTCAAGAATTTTCATCTCACCAGATTGTATGCTTTAATCAAGTCTGTCCTCAAGGCACAACGAAAAGAACCCTTATTCTAGTGGTAATAATTCATGAACTCTTGGGGCAAGGTGGCCGATGAGGGTTTCATTGAGATTCAGCCGGGAGGCCAACTGTCTTTTTCATGAAGACTCGGTGACAGAAGACTCAATACCGACTAAATCAATGACACAAAGAAAGGGGAACAAAAAGATCAGACAGACAAAAAAAAAAAAAGAAAAAAAAAGGAAAAAAAAAAAGACAAAATAAACAAATGCTCAGAATCTATGACAAATACTACAGGTCAGATTGGGCTTCTTCTGGCCGTTCGAAACGAGCAACCCCAAACCCACACACCTTTCTAACAATCTTGCTAAGCAAGGTGGGGCTTGTTTAGCTTCCAAAACTAGAACTACATTATGTTTCGTGTAGCAATAAATCATGCTTGTAGCACAGTAGAACACCATGTTGGAAATTACCAGAAGATACTAGAAGAATAAACAATTTCCTGAATCAATGAAAGGAGAAAGCTGTCTAAGTTTTGGTATTGCATTCTTACAAGGAAGAATAGGCAATCAGTGACTCGAAAACTAGTCAAAGCTGCATCTTCTCATATTTCATATGTAAAATAAAAAAAGCAAAGGGCAATATCTGGCTATATTTGCATACAAGTATTGCATACTTTTGAGAATCAACTTGAGGCAGACCAAGCTTCATCGTACTAATGCATGTTTTTGCATGATTAGCATCAGACAACCTTGCATTAATTTCAAGGTCATAAGGAACAAACAGTTCATTTGTGGACAAAAACAGGAAAAATAACAAGCACATAAGTTCAAGTTAAACGTAGTTTTTATGGCGATGAGAGAACCAAGGCAATGCTTGCTTCAAAATGCAAAATGTTAGCACAGAGTAGTTTGCCAGCAGTTTGACTGTGAAGGATAATAGCATATGCCAAAGGTTAGTTATTCACTGGAGAGATGTGAAAGGAACATTTATAATCTGCATACATCCCTCTGGAGACATTTGATTTCAAAGACATAGGATCTCATCCAAGGGCATCACGTCGCTTATGGCTAGAGTAACAACTCCAATGGCAAATGTTTCCAATCAAGAAATCAGAGGGGCATTCAAAGTTGCAAATTCACTAACAACTCTGCATAAAACCGTACAGATGCTGAAATTTTTTTTATAATGCAAACATTATAAGTTCAAAAGAAAATGATAAGATAATTATAATGAGCTTGGATAAATAAACTCATGCAAAAAATTCAATGCATCTGCCATAGGACCTCAGTCAAGAGCATCAGTCAACTTATCTTCGACGAGACCCTCATTTTTGTAATTGTTTCCAATTAAGTGATGAAGAAGGACACCTGCTGCTACGCTAACATTTAAGCTCTCCACAGCTAAAAAGGACCTGAACTCTTCACCTGAGCACCCAGACACTGTTTCTGCAGTTTCCAAATCATTAACTCCACTTGTAGATACATCCAGAGGAATACTCCCAGGGATCCTAATCAACTGAGTACATGATCTCTCCACCAAAGGCCTCAACCCAGTACCCTCACTGCCCAAAACAAGAATCGTTGGTGCACCAGGCAAAATCTCATCCAAGGGAACAGCTCTTGGAGAAACTGAACCTCCAAGAACTCGCCAACCATTTTCAGCTGATGTTACTAGGAACTGCATCATATTCTTACAATACCTGAGCTCCATTAATTCAAGTGCGCCTGCACTTGCTTTGCTCACAACACCACTCAATGGGGCCGAATTCTTGGCACATAAAACGACCCCTGAAGCTCCAAAGAAGTAAGCCGACCTAATGATTGCCCCCAAATTCTGAGGATCCGTAACCTCATCCAAAGCTACCCAAAGAGAACTTTTATCTTCCTCAACAGAAACAGGGTCCAATTCCTTTATTTTTACCATCTCCAATGGAGAAGCATCTAGCACGAGACCCTGATGGGGGCGGTTATCAGCCACCATATTGAGATTATGCTTTGATGCTTCCTTTATGCTTAGCCCAATTTTTTCAGCCATCCTCAAAACTTTCTCAAACCCCCTTTTGTCCTTCTTCTTCCGATTATTTTTACTCAAATCCAACCCTTCTTGGAGGTACAACGCATAAAATTCTCTTCTTTGAGCTGATAAAGCAGCCAAAACTGGACCAACCCCATAGATCCCTTCGCCAGCCATATTAGGAACTGCTGATTCAGTAGCCTCTTTCCATGTCTTTCTACCCCAATTTTCCTGTTTATTCCACCTTTTTACCTCAGGTTTCTCGGGTCCAGCATTTACATCAACCATTTGCTTGGACCTATGCCTAATCTTATCCCATCTCGGATCATCAACGACCCCTAATTCTTCTTCTTCTTCTTCTTCATCTTCCTTAAAATCTCCATGTCTGTAACCAAAATCACTTTGCCAATCCTCTGCAATGTCTATTCCATTCCTAGCTTCTTCACTCCCTTCGGCCAACTGATCACTTTTCCTCACAAAATTGTCCGCTGCCACCTTCCAAGAAGAACCGACATTTTCTATTGTTGTTGCTTCCTCCAATCTTTTTGCCAATTCCTCCCTCAAAGACCTACTGCCCTCTTTCTCCAACCTCTTCGCGGATTCCTCCCAAGAAGTACGACTTGTCTTTGAAGATGTTCCTTTGTCCAACGCTTTTGCTTCTTTATCTCTATTTGAAGCTAACCAAGGAAGAGCTTTTCCAGTTCTTCCCGCAGAGTTCTTTTCACCGCTTCTTCGAGCATACGAACTTGAAGAACTTGTAGCTCTAGTCGAAAGGCAATACTGTATGGCACTTTTATGCCGGAACCGACTCGCAACGCTTCTGGGTTTTGATATGTTGCCAATTTTCAAGCTCTTCCAATGAGAACATTTTGAGAAATTTATGGGTTCCATGAAATGGCAATTTTCAAGGGTTATGACTTTACTGGAGTTCAAATGGGATTTTGGGCGAGACCAGTTGGGTAAAGATTGCTGCTTTGCGGAGTGGAGTAATTTGGAGCATCTGGGTTGTGAATAAATCCTAAAAGCCAAGGGAAATGCTTGACTTTTCGTCAAACTGGTATACATTGAAAACACTTCAGAAAATACGACCAAACTTGAGTGTAAAAGCCTTGCTATTAACCGAAGTAGGATAAAGAAGAAGAAAAACCTGGACCAAAAACAAACTACTAGTATAAATCTAATGAACAAGAAGACTTTTAGGTTGAAAATACAGCAGTGAGTTCCTTATCCGCATTCCATTCATGTATCGCTTTCTATCGAGCGAGGGTTTTTTTCACAAGAGAAGCGAAGGAAGCTAGGTCTCAATAATGTCTCGTTTGGTTTGTTTTGGTCCTTTGGATACGAGTCGGCGTTTCAGGTCGGGGACAACACGGTAAACGACACGACGTTTGTACGGATAAAAACGACATGCACTTTAAAAATACAACACGCATATATACACAACGACCGTCTTACCTCCTCTCAAAACTCAACAGAAGAAACCCTAAAGAAACTTCGACTTCATGGGGACGCCGGAGACGTCTAGGGAGCCGTGCCCGGACCGCATCCTCGACGACGTAGGCGGCGCTTTCGCCATGGGAGCCGTGGGTGGGTCGGCCTTCCACTTCCTCAAGGGCATCTACAACTCTCCCATCGGGGCGCGATTCGTCGGTGGCTCCCAGGCCGTGCGTCTCAACGCACCCCGTGTCGGAGGCAGCTTCGCCGTTTGGGGCGGCCTCTTCTCCGCCTTCGACTGCACCATGGTGTACGTCCGCCAGAAGGAGGACCCCTGGAACTCCATAGTGGCCGGCGCAGCCACCGGTGGCTTCCTCTCCATGCGCCAGGGGCTCGCCGCCTCAGCTCGGTCGGCTGCTTTTGGTGGTGTCCTCTTGGCTCTCATCGAAGGAGCTGGGATCATGCTGAACCGGATGTTCAGTGCACAACAGCAGATGCCCATGATCATCGAAGAGCCCCCACCTAATATGCCCGCTCTTCCTGGATTCATGGGCCAGTTACCGGGCCTTCCGCAGGTCCAGCCCCCGTTAGAGCCGGCGTCGGCAAGCGGATCTTCTTCGGATTCGAGTTCAGGTTGGCTTGGAGGTTGGTTCGGCGGAGAAAAGAAGAACGATTCGGCGGCAACGAGTAGCGGAAGCGAGACGAAGATCTTGGAGAGTTTCGATGCACCACCGGTGCCGAATTTTGAGTACAAGTGAAAACATAAAAAAAAAAAAAAAAAAATGGGAGAGATTTTTGAGGCAAAGAAAGGTCTTCGATCGAAAGTCGTTCAATTTTTTTTTGTTGTAACGATGATTTCAGAACAAGAGAATTTGGGGGTTTGTGTTAGGTATTGTGTCGGACCCGAGTTTTGTGATACAATTGTTGATACTGGCACTGTAAAATAATGCTTCTTCCAAATGGTACTTACCAAAATTAATGCTTCTTTCAATCTTGTATTTTGGATTTTGATTGGGAGCTAAATTATTTATTGATGGGTTTAATTAGATTTGTTGTTGGGAGCTGGCGGTGGTCTTGAATTGGGGCTATGAAATTGGCTGTTGTGTCTAAATTAGTGGTTCTTGAATTCTAGATTGTGCTTGGCAGAAAAGGCTGCATCTTTTGGGTATCTTTGCTAGTGTAATTTCGTATTGGTCTATTCGCACTGCTGTATCTTGGACCCTCGGTGCCACATTTATGTGGAGTAACCAAGTTGTGAATGCTTTCGTTGTTATTCACTTTGATGTTGCTTATTAATCGTATCTATGTGTTAAGTTTATAATCATTTGGAAAATGCTACACCATCATCTCACTTCCGTCTTACTTTTTTGATACCTATTACCCATCAACATTGAGTTTGTTGCTTTCGATTTTGTATGTATGACATTTTACATTTGTATGTTAATTGGATATGTTCCTTTGTGGTTTTTTCTTTTCTTCATTGATTGCAATTCCCTTGACTTGCTTCCTCCGCAATTCATTACGTTCTTTTTCACGGTTTTATCATTAAAATGATGTCTTCTTTTGAGAAGAATACTCCAGCTATGTGCTACTTTTAACGAACTAGATCGCAATGACTTCTACCATGGTGGTGTTGGTGGAGGGGATGGGGATGGTGTGTGCTCATAAGGCGGGGTTCAACCTGGCTCTGTTACTGGACGTGATATGGACCAGTGTAGCAGCGTCCAAGTCGCTGGATTTGTACAGAACTAGGGTTTTGAAGAGGGACTATTAGAGTGGGGATTTTGTGTGAACCACTTCGTGAAGGGCTTGGGGATTTGCTTGGTGTGTCAGAACATGGATCTGGCTTAGCCTGAGTTGGTTCTGGCTGAGCTGCTCTATCTGTCATCAAGGCTCATGGGGAGGGTAGATTGACCTAAGTGCTTATCTGGAGCGGCTTAATAATGTTTCCCTTTCAACCACTGGCGGCTCTCTCATCTTAGAAATGGTACACCTTTTTTATCTTTTGGGGGCAATGCAGAATATTAATTGTTGCTCATTATCAAATGGACATGGTGATATACTGCATTTGCGCATAAGTTTTGGAGGGAGACTTACATTGTGTCGTTTTGTTTGTTGTTTCTACTTTATTGTGTGATATTGTTGGATGTTTTAGCAATGATTTTTTGTGCTATCATTCATTTTGTGTAATGATGAAGTTTTGGGGAACGGGGATATGGCATTATTTGCTTTAGGATGCTCATCTGTATGAAGCTCGTGCTACACAATTTGTTTGGTACGCGATCTCATAAGCTTTCTGTGAACCTTCCCTTTGCTTCACCAGTGACCTAGACATGATGCCAATTTTGTGATTCCAAAGTTGTTAGGATTGGATTGAAACTAGGGTGAGAAAGCTTGAAAGAATGTACAAAGATTGTACAGAAGGAAATGAAATATAAGCTTCTTTTGAGGGGGGAAGCTTTTCGCTTTGTGTCTTGTCTATACTTTGCTTTCTTTAGTGCCAAACTGGGATGCAATTTTAGTTTACTCAAGTTCTGAAATTCCTAAATATATAGCGACTTTAAATTAGTTGGTGTAGAAATTGATTCCCTAGCAATGCAAGGGGAAAGCAGATGCAGAGACAACTTCTGTACAAGTTATGTTTCATGTGTTGAGAAGTGTCATCGTCACTTTATTGTATGGGAGTGGGTGTATATACACCTCTTAGGTCAAATGTTCAGATATGATTCTTGAGCGGCACAGATTCACTGTCTTTTTAAGTTTCTTCATTTATCTTCTATCCGATTCACTGTCTTTTTAAGTTTGTTCATTTTTACTTAAATGTTGTGACAAATTTCTTTGTTATATCCTATAAGAAATGTTCAGGGTTTCTTGCTAGTTTGATATGCCAGAAGGATATAACATATGAAAGCAGATTGTTTGCATTATATTTGTGGAATTATTGTTCATCCTCTAAACATTTTTTTTTTTATAAAATAGAGATTTTGATATAGGGGTGACTTTAGTCAAAACCGTAAACTGATCCTCAATTTATAATAAAAAAAATAGATTATAAGACACCGGATAGAAATGCTCCAAGGAAAAATAAATGGAGCACAAATTGGGCCATCATGAGGTTGGCCTAATCTGGCTATCCATGATGGCTAGGTAGGCCACTACAAAGTTGGCCCATATTGGTCCTGTTATGGTTGAATGGGGGTGATCTAACCATTGTTTAGGAACTTGTAGCTAAAAATAAGTAATATTTTATAAAGAGTAATGTTACAAATCATTTCAATTCTTATCATTCTTTCATCATTCTATGATGTGGTATTAGATAATTGGAGATTATTTATTATATTTTATTTGTAAACCTATAATCTAATGTCACATCATGAGGTGGTGAGAGGATAATGAGACTCGAGATGATGAATATATATATATATATATATATATATATATATATATATATATTTTAAAAAAATAATTGAAGATTTCATTAAAAGAAAGGCAACAAGTGTAACTAAACCAAGTATACACGAGAGAAGAAACAAAATTAGTTAGAACAAGCTTTTGAACAAAAATAAAAATTTTATTTGCTAGTCCATGTGAATGACATATTCCACACTCCTAATATGATAGAATTTCATTTGTTGAAAAGATTTAGAAATAAATTTGAATCCTACAAATTAAATCATACCATAAGAGCATAATGGATGGTGTATCCTCCACACTAACTTGTAAGCAGAAGGATTTGAACAAAACCTTTCAGTTTAATATTCCAACTCTATGATGTCACTGTTATGCGATATCAAACACTTTTGATGTCATTCGTAGCCTGAGTCTTATACTTTGTAAATGAATATAAACAAAATCTCTCATATTTTCCTTGGTGGAGAACGCATAAGGTCTAGGAATTGGTATAATTTCATACCTAATATGGAGTACTGAACTTCTATAATCAAAATTTTAAAACGAAGGATAAGAGTGAATGTAGGTCTTGCTTTAAAGTTTTATTATATTTAGAACCTATTCAGACATGATGTATGATTTGAAGTTGATTTCATCTGGAATTGCTTTTTTCCCCTCCTTTTCATTTAGGGTTGTTGATAAAGTTTGGTATTGTCATTGATGAGGTGCATATGGGATGTATCTGTTGCTAGAAGTTTTGAGGCAAGGATTATTATTATTATTTTTTTGAAAAGAGAATTCCATTAATAGAAACTCAACAATAGTCAAGAATACAATGGGGAATATTTCCAATATCAACAGTAGAAGTGGAATGTAACAGTGCATCCCTAGCAAGCTTGTGAGCAGCTTGGTTTCCTTCCCTCCTTACATGTGTAGCTAGCCAATCTTCATAGAATCTCAACTAGTTCTTTACATCTTCTATAAGCATACCCATTGCTGACCAATGTTCCTTCCTGCTGTTAATAGCTGAGATGACTACCTACGAGTCGCCTTCAAGGATGATCCTTTTAATTCCCATCTATAAACCAAAACAAGATGCTTCCCTAGCTCCAACGGCCTCTGCCAGTAGAGGGTCTGGATAAAGGGGTTTGTGTTGCCTTGAGGTTGCCACAACCCTCCCATTCTAGTCCCTGATGATTAAACCTGTCCCAATCTTGCACTGGGTCTTATCAACAACAATGTCCCAATTGAGTTTGTAGACGTTTGCAGGGGGTGGGTTCCATGAAAGGATCACAGGCTGCAAAGATCTAGGCTGATCAGATTCACCTGTTGGGCCAATTCTCAACTCAAGAAGAGTATCCTTAGCCAATTTTGCTACTGAGGGCACCTGAACTCTTGCTAGAAAATTAAGTGGTTTCTCCTCAACCAAACTCTTCTTGCCACCACAACAAATTCGTCAACCAGTTCCTTACCTCCTGTAGCATACAATTCTAAGATGAAGCTCTTGATGGCAGGTTTAGGGGATGAGAGTTTTTGAACCTTTCTAGAACACTGGTGCCATACATCCTATGAAGTAGGACAGTTCCATATGGCATGCATAACATTCTCCTCTTCCAATAAACAGATAGGACATAAAGGCTTCTCAATGATCTTTTTCTTAAAAAGATTCTAGTTGGTGGGTAGTCCTTCATGGCATGCTCTCCATAGAAATTGCTTGTCAGCAGGAGTGATCTGTAGTTGCCATAAGCTCGGCCAAACACTCTCATCATTAGAGCTACTAGAAGCTTGGCCTTTCACTGATTCCATAAGGTCCATATGCAAGTGGTAGGCACTCCTCACAGAGAAAGACCCATGAGTTGTGCCTGACCAAATTAGCTTGTCAGGGCTATTGTTGTAGCTAATTGGGATCTGCAAGATCAGTGCTGCCTCTTCAGGTAAGAACGTCTCCTCCACCATGCTAGTCTTCCACTGTTTTTTGCACGGGTCAATCAAACAACTAACAGTGGCCTCAGGGCCCAAAACCCTCACTGGGCTCGTGAGTTTAGCAGAAGGTAGGCTAGGAACCCACTTGTCCTCCTAGATTTTGATAGCTTCACCATTCCTTACTCTCCATCTTGTGCCTCTCTTTAATAATTCTCTACCCTCCAAAATACTTCTCCAAATGAATGATGGCCTACTACCTAAATTGGCTTGAAAGAAGTCCCTATGTGGGAAATACTTGGCTTTGAGCACTTGAGAAGCTAGAGCTTGAGGATGGTGTAGTAGCTTCCAGCCTTGTTTGCCAGCATTGCCAGATTGAAACTGTGTAAATCTCTGAATCCCAAGCCACCAGTAGCTTTCGATTTACCCATTGTCTTCCAAGAGATCCAATGGACTTTCCTTTCCTCTTTAGTCTGGCCCTACTAGAAGCTTCTCATCACTTTGTTAATCTCTTTTAGAAGGGACCAAGGGAGTTTAAAGACCTCCATACTATAAGAAGGTAGTGTCTGCACCACAGCTTTTAGGAAAATTTCTTTTCCAGCTTAAGACAACAACTTGGCTGGATGGCTACTTACTCTCTGTCTTACTCTATCCAAGATGAGCTTGAAGGACTTAAATCTTGATCTTCCTATAAATGAAGGGAGACCAAGGTATTTCTCATAAGGGAGGCTCGACCTCACCCCTGCAATGCTCAATATGATTTTCTGATTTTCTTTTGGGGTGTTTTTGTTGAATTGTATTGAGGTCTTTTCTTTATTTAAGCATTGTCCAGATGCTTTTTCATAAGTGTTCAGCAAGAAGATCAGTCCACTCCATTCAAGGGAATTAGCTTTGCAGAAGAGGAGGCAGTCATCTGCAAAAAGTAGATGATTTAGAAGGATTCTGCCTGTTGCAATGGGGACACCCGATATGGCTTTTGAGAATACAACTTAATTGAGACTTGAGCTTAACACTTCTGCACAGAAAATGAAAAGGTAAGGAGACAAGGGATCTCCTTGTCTAATTCCTCAAGAAGGCTTGAAGGGTTCCTGAGGAATACCATTAATGAGGATGGAGTAAGACATGGATTCCACACACTTTATCACAAGTCTGATCCAGGCATCAACAAAGCCCATTTTTTTCATCACTTCTCTTACAAAGTCCCATTCAATATGATCATATGCCTTGCTCATATCTAGCTTCAAAGCCATGAACCCCTATTTCCCTTCCAATCTGCAATTCATGGAGTGTGAGGCCTCAAAGGCCACAATGATGTTATCAGAGATTAGTCTGCTAGGGACAAATGCTGATTGGGTGGGGGAAATAATGTCTTGGAGGATTAGTTTCAACCTGTTGGCTATGGATTTTGATACAATCTTATACAAAACATTACAAAGGCTTATAGGTCGAAAATCAGATACTTTTGAGGGGCAATTAATCTTAGGAATGAGGGCAATATGAGTAAAGTTTATAGAATCAAACTGGCCTTCTAAATTGAGTAAGAAGAGGGTAGCTTCACTTACCTCGTGGCCCACAGTGCCCCAATAATTTTGATAGAAAGCTGGAGGGAAGCCATCACGCCCTGGTGAGCTTAGGGAATTCATGCTAAATAGAGCTTCTTCAACTTCTTGCCTTGTGAACTTTCTGAGTAGCTTTGAGTTCATATGATCAGTGACATTTTTGTCTAAGAGCTTTAGGCAAAAAGGAATGTCTTAAGGGCAGGAGGTAGTAAAGAGTCCTTTGAAGAAGGACTGGAATTTAGCACTGATATCCTCCTTAGTCACTACCTCTTGTCCAGACTCATCTGTAACTTTTCTAATGTAATTTATTTTCCTTCATTGGGTAGCACACTGGTGAAAAAACTTAGTATTTCTATCCCCTTCCCTCAGCCATTTCTATTTTGCCCTTTGTCTCCATCTTTTGTCCTCCTCCTCGAGTAGTTTATCCAATTCTTGTTTTTTGGCCCTTATGACTTCTGTAAGGTTCCCTGTGTTGGCCTTCTGAAGGTTAGAAAGTTGTTGACTCTTGACTTGGATCTCTTTTTTTTGATCCATTAGCAGCTGTTTTTCCCCATACTTTGAGCTTCTCTTGGCATCTGGACAAACCTGCAGTTGCCAACTCAAGTTGCCAAACCAGGGCCTTGCCATGCCTCCTCTACAACCTTGTGGCACTCCTTTCTGAGAGCCCAGTAGGCCTCATAGCGAAAAGGCCTCTTCCTTCTGGTGCAAAACTGATCTTTGGAAGAGATGGATATAATTAGGGGTCTATGATCTGATTTAAGGGCAGCCACTGTTCTCACCATTGAACCTAAGAACAATTCAATCCATTTTGCATTAGCACAAGCCCTCTCCAGTCTTTCCTTGGTGAACTGATCAGCTTGTCTATTATTGCACCACGTATACTTATCTCCTGTGTAAACCATTCTTAATAAGGGCTTGTTTGAAAGCTTCCATATGAGAGTAGGGTTTGGCACCCCCTCCATGCTTCTCTCCATTATGCAATATTTCATTATAGTACCCTAAACAAAACCATGGTACATTATCAATTGGTTTTAAAGCTTGCAGTAAGTTCCAGCTGCTGTATCTCTTTGAGGCCATTGGATGACCATAGAATCTAGTCATGATCCAATCCCCCTTATCACCCTTATGTTTGATTTTGAGGGAGATGTGATAGTGAGAGTATGATTTTAGTGACACATTCAAATCATCCTTCCATAGGAAGGCCAGGCCACCACTAGCCCCTTGCTGTCCACCACAAAACAGTTTTACATACCTAGCCTTAACTTCACTTTCTCCATCTTTAATCTGGAACACTTGGTCTCAATTAGGAAAATGAAACTTAGGGCCTTAGTTTTCACCAGAAGGTGAAGTTCATGAATTGTCCGAGGGTTCCCAAGCCCTCAGCAGTTCCAGCTTATGCAGTTCATGGATGTTGGTGGTGTTGTCTAGCAGCCACCACCAATTTTTCTTCCTTAACCTCCCCCATTGATAGCAGATTAAGTTTTTGTTTTTTGCTAGCTTTTGATAAATTGGTTTCATCATGAGCCGAATTTAGGTTCCTCTTTAGAAGGGATATGGAGTGGCCCTTTTGAGTGTGAACCTGATAGTTATTGGCTAAAGGCATATTTTGGGCCCGAGCCCTCCTTTTCCATTGTGGTTTCTTCTTAATTAGTGTCAGCTGATTAATCTTATGGGACATAAATTGGTTTAGTGAATTAACCTGAGAAGCTATGGAGGATCCCACTTATGCCATTGGAGAGTCATCTTTATTCCTGGCAGGTAACATCACCACATCAGCTAAGTCTCCTGAGGAACCACCACCTTTTCCAGCAGGATTTAAAGTTTTCAAACTAGCTCCCAAAAATCCTCCCTTAAAATCTTTTCTGTTAGTTTCCTTGACAGTAAAGAAGGCACCTATTTGACCTTTAGCAGCATCAGGTAGATCTGGTGGTTTCTCCTTGAGGCTTTCCCTTTTAGTCAAGTCAACTTGCCTTTCCAATTGGCCTTCCTTTTTAGGACTCGGGAAGGAATGGTGGCCTACAAGAGGATCCTGAAATTTAGGGGACAGATTGAGGTCGACAGGATTACCTCCCTCCTCTGTCTGTTCCTGCTGCCGCCATGGCTGTTCAAAGCTCTGACCACCGCCCTCGTATCTCTTGGTAATGGTGCTGCCAGCCCTTGGAGGGTTAGCCTAAAGCCAAGGGCCAAAATAATTGCTCGGGGTACCATTGGTACCTCGAGGTCTCTTCGAGCAACCACCTTCCTTATGCTTGATAACTCCAGACTGGTAACAAAATGACAGGAGTCGTTTGTATTTTATTGGCAGCCATACTTGCTTTTCCTCCAGCTTCAACAACCTCCCTCGGCACAGAGGCCTTGTGATGTCCATCTCTACTTTCATCCGTAAAAAAGGACCCCATGCACTACTTGACCCATCGGTATCCATCTCAAGAACTGTCCCAACTCTTGAGCCGACTTGCATTCCTATTCCCTGTGTCATGCTCACCAAAGGCATGTTATGAACTTGGATCTAGAAAACCTCAGAAGAGAAAGTGGACTCCTCTTGAGCTTTAGGCCCATCGAGATCCTCCATGCAAACCAGAAACTTGTCAAAAGTCCATGGCCTGTTGAGCAAGACTTTCTGTTTATCCTCTTGGTGTTGAAACTCTATCAGAAATTTGTTATGACCCATCTCTTTAAACTGTACCCAACCCTCCATGCTCCAGACCTTTGCCATAGTATTGCGGAAAGCTTCTTTGTTAACCATTCTCTTAGAGATGACTAGCGCCATGATGCATAACTTACCTCTACCCACTTCTCTTTCGACTTCAGACTGTGGAAACTCCACCTCGGCTCTCTCTTGTTCAGATAAGGAGAATTTTTTCCACATCTTCTCCAACTCAGTCTCCATTGCACCCCCAACCAAAATGCAGGGAGACCACCTTTGCTTTCGCAAAGACTAAGAGGAGGACCTGATGTTAACCTGCGCTTCTTCCCAACTATCTTGACGGCAAGGATTAGAGCATTGGCATTGGTTTATCCATATGCAAATGCAAATACATGGCATGAGATGGGTTATAAAACTAGGAAAACTCTACTCCCAAAGAGAGAACCCAGCGATTTCTTTTTTACTGATTGCTTTTATTTATTTTTAACTTCATGGTTAAGAAATTGTTTTTTTTTTTTTATGAGTTTGTGATTTTTTATTTTTTAATAAATGTTTAAGGGATTTAGAAAAATATTTAAAAAAAAAAGAAAAAAAAAATTTACACAGTCGAATTCAGTGGGTGTCATCACCCTAACTAAGTTTTGCTATAGAATGGTCTAGGTAAGTTGGAAAATGATGGATACGAGCTTTTTGTGCACCCCTTGAGCACGAAATGTGACCTGGTAAAAATTAAAACACTGCATTTTGGTGTGGGAAGAGAGAATGAAAAAGAAAATGTCCTCAAAGGTTCATCCATTCCCCCTGTAGCATCCCTCTCCTTCTCTTCTTCTCCAATCTCTACAACCATGCCTTCTTTTTCTCTTCCCCTCTCTTCTCTTCTCAATCTCTACAAATCACCATCTTTCAAACTGAAAATACGGCCTAGACTAAGGCAATGAAGTAATGATGCATTATTGAGACAAAAAAAAAAAAAAAAAATCTTGAATCAAGTTGTGAAAATCCTAAAGAAACAAGGACAAGACGGAATGAAATTAGACAAAAATCAATAGGGTGATGGATTAGATGCTAAAACACTACTAAAAGGCCAAGAAGTTTTAAAAAAAATAGTGGATACAATGAATGAGACATTAAAATTGCATAACATCCTGGGAAGAACGAAATGGCATTAGAAATTTTAAGAGTTGTATACCATGACGAAGATGGCTATAAAGGAGAAGAGGACTGTGGGAATCACTACGAATCTCCGCTACTGTCGCCAGGGGTGGAACTACTAAGGGGTTTGGCCCCCCAAAATTTTTAAATTTGATGAGAATTAAATTTTAAAAGATATTTTTATAGAGTAAATTATATGAAAATTAGTATTTGACCCCCCCAAAATTATTTTTTTGTGACTTAGCCCCCCAAACCAGATTTTCTGGTTCCGCCCCTGATTGTCGCCTTGAGGCCGAGCTAGAGGTGTCTGCAGCTAAGGCCGTGGACTTCCAGCTCTCTGCTGCTGTAAAGCCTTGCACTCCAAGAGGAACCCCTCAGTTTCTGTTTGGTTGTCCTTGGTGTGGAATATGAAAAAGGAGACATGGAATTTGGGGGAGACGTTTCTGCAACGTTGGAACTATCGATTCGCTTTTCTTCTTTGTCGAGGCATTTTCATCAGTGTGTGCAAAATGCCATGTCAGCAATGTGCGTAATTTGCACGTGAAGTTGATTGAGCAAAGCGGAACTTAGGTAAGTTAGCCTCGCGATGCACATGTGCTTTGACATCTTTTTTTTTTCCTTTGACTTAGCGTACTTAGCGTATTTAATTTTTTAAATAAAAAATAAAATGATTTAAAAATAAAACTAACCCAGTGTATTGTTCAAAAATTAGGAAAATATCTCTTGTTTTCTCTCTTGCAATCTAGAAGGAAATGAAAACTCATCCCACTCTGTGAAGATCTTTTGCCACTGCGATTATCGTCCACTCCAAAAAGCAACACAACAAATGCTCAAGTTCCAATATAAAAAAATTTAAAAATATCTAATAAATCACCTGGAATAGAAGGCTTTTGGACACAAAGTAAAGTACAGAACGAGAAAGAAAAATGAGTTCCGATAGGTAGCGTCACATTTTTAGCAAAATTTTATGAATTGTCTGTAAGAGGGAGAAAATGGAAAGCATATGGCATTTAAAAGTATTTTTGTTTGAAAAATACGCGAGCTCGTAAGCTCTCCCTAAAAATAAATATAAGAAAACTGGCTTGTACCGGACTAGACTAGTTTGTTCGGTTAGGTACCAGTTTCGTTTTTTTAAAACCGATTCCAAATCAGTCTGATTTTAATTTTGATTTTTTTTATACTGGACTGGTTCATATATATATAAATAACTATTTATATGATTTTTTTATATTATATATATTATATGCTAAATTTCTAATTAATATAACATAAAATTTTAAAATCTCAAAATTCATATATAATAATCTAATAACATAAAATTAATATAACATTTGATATAATATATAAATTTCAATTTTATAACATAAATTAATATAACATAAAATCTTAATCTTAATCTTAAACATGAATATTAATATTAAATTATTAATATAAACCTACTTTTGATATATATATATATATATTATATTAAGGATAAATACATTTTATGGCTTAGTAAATTATAATATATATTCTTTTTGATAAATACATTTCTACATATTTGATCATATACACTCATATAAAAGTTGTATAGTGTAACTTATATAGACTATAGTAGTATAGTCAAATTTAATACTATACTAATTTGTGTTAATTAATATAATTTCGGGCCCCTGGAGCGAAGAAGCCGATAAGCCCCCTCTCTCTCAAAAAGCCCCTTCGTCCGATCACAGCTGGGGGGAGGGGGAGCTCCGGCTCCCTCCTCCCTCTCCTTTCCTCCCTCCTTAATGTCGGCCCTGTGTCTCCGACAGTTCCGTTTCTTTAGTTTTTTTTTTTTTTTTTTTTTTTTTTTTTTTTTTTTTTTCAGGATTTGGCTAAATAAGGGGGAGTCGATGCGAGGTGATCCGGTGACCATCTATATACACGCGCCCCACGAGGAGCCTTCCCTGCCACCGATCTGCAAAACCTCGTAATGCGGCCTCCATCGGAGCGGCGCGTAGCCCGCACGCGCGGATCGAAGATTCAGAGCTCGCCGCGCGTTGAACCCATGCGCCACCATGGAATCATCTGACGCCGCATCTAGCTGCCGATTCAGAACCGGCGTCACTGGATCTCCAAAGCTCGACCGTCGGTTTTCCCTCCATGTGTTATGTTTTATGTGCACTGATTTTTCGTTTACAGTGTTTTCACATTGTAGTTTTCTTTATGTTTTGTCTTTATTATTTAAGAAATCTCAGTAATGATGTTTCCCATTCGGCCTTGGTCCGGAATGGTGTTTTCTCCCCACTCCACGTAGCGGAGAGGTCGGGGTGTTCCTCCTCCATTTCCCGCTTAGTCGGGAATGGAGTCTGTTTTAGTTGTTATCTGTTATCTCTGTTTTTGGACAGAGATGTGCTATCTCTCAGGCTTTTTGTCTGTAGAGATGTGCCGTGGGACTAGACCATGTCAGTCACGGTTGTGCGCTGGGGAGCTTTTATTGGTTGTAATTGACTTACTCTTAAGTCAAATTGTATGTCTTGTTTTAATGAAACGAGATTCGCCAAAAAAAAAATATAATTATTATAAAATAATATACATATACTACAATATAAATAGACTAATAGTTTTAGTATATGTAACCATCATATTATAGTATTTGCTAAGCATAATAAGTTTATCTCAATAATTAGTAATTATACTATATTATTACTAGCATATAGTAGTATTAGTAGATAACTATATACACGTTTTATATCAAAATATCACAATATATATAGTATTAGTCTACTATTAGTAATGTACTATATAAATAACTATAGAAATCACTATAGTACTAGTAATTAAACTAATACTATATCGCTATCGGACACTATTATATATATATTGTGATTTTTTTATAATGCCACGTTAGCACCAGGAAAGAGGCAAATACATTATTGTAGCCGTTCCATACATCATTGTATTTTTTTTTATCCTTGTGTGAGAATCATATGTTGATTTTTCGGATTCTGGTTTTTATTTTTTATTTTTTACATCAGACCCGTTTATATATATCAATAAAAAAATTTTTATATGATTTTTTTATATTGTATATAAAACTTTAAAATCTTAAAATTTTTGAATAATAATCTAATAACATAGAATTAATAGAACATTTGATATAACATGAAATAAATATTAATCTTATAAATCCTATTATCAAATGTTATATAATATATAAGTTCTAATTTTATAACATAAAAGTAATATAACATAAAATATTAATCTTAATTTTAAACATGAACATTAATATTAAGTTATTAATATAAATATATTTTTGATAAATATATATATCTATATATTATATTTAGGATAAATAAATTTTGTGGCAAGTAAATGATAATATATATTCTTTTTGATAAATTAGTTAAATTCATTATTATACTAGTATGTGTTAATTAATATAATTGTTATAAAATAACGTACACTCATATTTTTATAATGCCATGTTAGCATCAGGAAAATGGCAAATACATTATTGATATACTTTATCTTGTTGGTGGACACTGTAATTTTACTAATTTTGCAAAATAATGTAAAAAAAAAGAAGGTAATTTAACTGTCAGGACCCACTCTCTGGCCCAAGCAGTTCCATACATTATTGTATTTTATCTTTGTGTAAGAATCATATCTTGATTTTTCTGATTCTAACCCATTTCAGGGGATTTGTGGAAAGCATTGGCACTTGACTAAAGAGACCAGATGAGCAGCACATGTTGTCAGTCAATGCTTGACTGCTTTCATGATTGGTAGTGGAAGAAAGTGCGTATACAACCAACAAACTCAACATCATCCAAAGCAAGTCAATGTCTACCACCATCTTCCACAAGTGGGGTTTGGCTGCTATATTTAAAAATCAAAACTTTCAAGTGACTAGAAGAACAGAATTACCACAAAGTCGATTTTTTCGGTGAAAACAAGGATTTCAAACACGTTAAAATCAATAATGACACAAAACAGGGGGAGACGGATAGTTCTTAGGAAACTAGCCTCTTGGTTCTAAACATACGAGTAAATCTACTAATCTTGTTTTAAAAAGGATTTTTTTCTTTAAGAATCCCCTGTTTTGGTTCTTATTTACCTGGCAAGGATGGAAAATTCCATCCCCACGGTACGTATCATCTCATCAAAGACTCTGGACTAAACTTGCAATTATTGCTCAACGAGAGTTCCCTTTCTGTGGAAAATTTTCAGATGTGACATTCTTTGAATTTTCCTTGGTTTGATATTTGAACGTCCCACCAATGGATGTGTATTTTTCTCATCTTTCTCGAGTTTTCATCTATTTATTAGCTCATTGTTGAGATCAGAGTTCACACCAGAGCAAAAGCCAGAGCCAAAAGAACTCAAACCTCCTGTAATGACGAAAGCAGCTCCAATATTTATCCATTTCTCTTTCTACTTCACATTGTTGATTGTTTACCTTCACCAAAACAAATTGTCTGGAGAGATTCCTCGGGTGGTCGAGGCTTTGAACCTCAATGTCATCGATCTCTCAGAAAATATTTTGATAGGGATAGTTCCCGATGATTTTGGAAAGCTTAGAAATTTGATGGATCTTGCTTTGTTTTTCAATCAGTTATATGGAAAAATCCCAGATAGCATTGGTCGTCTTCCGAGGCTGATAGATCTCAAGTTATTTAACAACAATTTTTTAGGAAGTTTGCCTCCAGAACTAGGGAGGTATTCTATGTTGGAAAGGCTTTGGGTTTCAACCAACAAGCTTACAGGCCAGTTGCCAGAACACTTATGTGACAATGGGAAGTTGGTGGAAGTGGTAGCTTATAAAAACCAGCTTATTGGAGAATTGCCCAAGTTGCTTGGAAATTGCAACAATTTGGAATTAGTCAAGATATACATAAATAAGTTTTCTGGGAATATTCCAAGTGGTCTTTGGACATCATCGAATCTGAAAATGTTGATGCTAAGTGATAATTCTTTTACAGACGAGCTTCTTGAGAGATTGGCATGGAATCTTTCACGATTGGAGATGAATAACAATAGGTTTTCGGGTAAAATTCCACAGGGAGTGTCTTACTCGAGGAATTTGTTGGTTCTCATGGCTAGTAATAACCACTTCAACGGCATGATTCCTCGAGATCTTTCTCATTTGACAATTCTTTTGCTTGATCGAAACCAACTTTCAGGCTCCCTTCCATTAGATATTAATTCATGGAAATCTCTGAATACTCTAAACCTCAGTCGAAATGCAATCTCTGGACAAATTCCAGAGGAACTTGGTTCCATACCAGGCCTTAATGAATTGGACTTGTTAGAAAACTAGTTGTCTGGCCTAATTCCATCAAAACTTGGCCTCTTGAAGCTCACTTCACTCAATCTGTCTTCAAATCATTTGACTGGAAGCTTCCCAAGTGAATTCGAGAATGATGCATATTCCTACAGCTTCTTGAACAATCTTGGTCTTTGTGCTAATAGGCCATCTCGATCCCTTAACCTCAAGAACTATAGTTCGCACCACCAAAAGTCAGAGCAAAACTTTCATTTGGATCATATGTTTGGTGGTAGCAGTTTTTCTAGGTTTATTTATTTCATTCTTTGTGATCATAAATTACAAAAAAGAAAGCATGGATTGCATTTAACGTGGAAGCTCATCTCATTCAAGAAGCTGAATTTCGCAGAATCAGACATTTTGTCAGGATTGACAAAAAATAACGTGATTGGTTCTGGTGGATTGGGGCAAGTATATCGTGTTTTTTTTTTCATCTTTCAGGTGATATTGTTGTTGGGAAGAAGATGTGGAATAACATAAAGATAGAATAAAAGCTTGAAAAAGAATTTTTGGCAGAAGTCAAAATACTTAGTTCAATTCGACATGCCAACATAGCGAAGTTACTTTGCTGTATCTCCAATGATAATTCAAAAATTCTTATCTACACATATCTGGATGACCATAGCCTGGATCTCTAGCTGCATAGGAAAAGTAGAGCAACAACCTTTCCAAGTTCAGTCAGTCATGTTGTCTTGGATTGGCCTAAGAGGTTGCATATAGCAGTTGGAGTTGCCCAAGGGCTCTCCTATATGCACCATGACTGCTCACTACCCATTGTTCATCGAGATGTGAAGTCAAGCAACATCCTTTTATATCTCAATTTCAACGCACAAATAGCTGATTTTGGTCTAGTAAAGATGTTGGTCAAGGAGGGAGAATCGGCTACAATGTCAGCCTTGGATGGCTCTTTTGGCTACATAGCTCCAGGTGTGTGACAATATAGATTTCCAAGTTTTCTTTTATTGATTATTTTTTCCTCTTTTTCCATCACCAGAAGTTTGGCTTAGTTTTTGTTGTTGAATTGAAATGCAGAATATGCTTGCACGACAAGAATTAATGAGAAGATCGACGTTTATAGCTTCGGGGTTATCCTTCTGGACCTAACAACCGGAAGGAAAGCCAATGATGGTGATGAACATACATCCCTAGCTGAATGGGCATTGTGACACATTCAAGATGGAAAACCAATAGTTAATGCCTTGGATGAGGAGGTCAAGGAACCTTGTCACTTGAATGAAATGTGTCATGTTTTCAGACTTGGACTCTATTGTACTAGCACACAGCTTTCTACCAGACCATCCATGAAAAAGGTTCTCAAGGTTTTGCTCCAATGCAGCCAGCTAGTCAAAAATGGAAAGAAGAATGCAGCAATTGAAATGGTTTTCCCTTCCTAAGGAATTCAATGCCAAATGAGGATGTTGAACACTGTTCAAGAGAAATAAAAGACTAGATCCTCTATGGATTAGGGCTGAGCACCGATCAAGTCGGAGTCTATATTCTCATCTTCCGACTCCGACTCCGACTCTAAATTGTCGGAGTGGAGTCAGATTTTGGGCTTTTTTTTTTATTATTGTTTTCAACTTCATATTTGACACACTTTTTTAAAAAGAGTTTTTTGTGTGAGCTTTTAAATTTAATTTTTTTTTAAAATTACAATCTAAAGTAAATAATTTACTTTTGCTTCAATTTTACTAAAAGCATAAAAAAAAAAAAAAGTAACATACTAACATGCTTCAAAAAACTAAAAAGGACTAATAACTACAATAAACATCCACTCTCATCATCCATCATCCACGTCCAACTAATCATTACAATAAACATCCATCAACCACATCCAAAATCATCCACAAGACCACACCTATCATTCACATCAATCATAATAATATTTTCTTACAACGACTGCAACTGCCATTTTCTAAGTTCCAATTCTGACAAAAAATGAAACCAAACATTTTCTATGTGCCAACAAAATTAAATGTTTCCAACAACAAATATAATTGCCCAACAAGGCAACAAATGAACAAAATGTTCCAAGTGCCACACTGCCATTCCAACTTCCAAGTTGTGTCTTAAAAAAAATATGAAAAGATTTTAGTTAGAAAAATATTTTTGGACCTACATAATATATCAATACAGGAAAATCAAAAGCTGATGTATACTAGCTGGCTAGAAGCTTCATGCAATTTTCTTTTTCAAAAAATTAAACCTATCTAACTCATTTGAGGTCTCATGTGTCATTTGGACCTTTAGCCCTTTGGTCTAAAGCTAATAATAATAGTGCAACACAGCTTGCAACAACATATCCAACATGAGCAATATATAACAAAACAACAGGTTAAGAACATCACAACCTCAATCATAGTGCTATTGCCGAGTAAGTACAAACCTCAATCATTTTCACGAAGTAAGCTCGCCATTGTGGCTAATTCTACATTAAGATGTTAAAGTATAGGAGGTTAGTATCACAAAATGTCAAAATCAATATATATAACAACTAAAAAAATCTCTTAATACTTTACCTGAGTCTAACTTATAGCTCTTTGTATCATCAATAGTATCTAAATAATTTTGACTCAAGCATATATGAGAGTGGACTTCAACCAATGTTGCGAGCACACAAGAGCCTCTATAGTTCTAGGAGCTAAAGATGTCCTAAACAGATCCAGGACATGGCCTATTGTGCTGAATGTAAACTTAGATGCTATGGTGGTGATCAAAATGGACAAGATGTCTCTTGCCATTAGAGCAAGAATCGGATATTTGGTGGAGTTGACCATCCAGCAAATTAAAATTTTGAAACTCTCCGTAGGAACCTCAACATCCTACAACAAATACCATTCTATCTTCGACTTACAATCCATCAAGGATGTTGATTTTCGCTCTTTATGGAAGTTTTTCGAAAAGGCCAAAGGATCAATTGTAAAGGTACTACTACTCCCCATTGATGCACTACCTTCACTAGGAGGAGTTGACTTAGACCCACCACCAAATGTAACATATTGTTCATATAAATATTCCATATCCCTCTTGAAGAGTGCAACAAATTCCTCACCCCTCTCATCGCCTAATGTTTGGTTGAACCAATAATTTTTCAGGGGCTCTCCTATATGCATTGTGACAAATCACTACCCATTATTCATCGAGATGTGAAGTCAAGCAACATCGTTTTTTATCTCAATTTCAATACACGAATAGCTAATTTCGATCTAGCAAAGATGTTGATTAAGGAGGGAGAACTAGCTACTATGGCTTGCTCTTTTGGCTACTCAAGTGTGTGACAATATAAATTTCGAAGTTTCCTTTTATTGATGATGTTTCCTCTTTTTCCATCACCAGAAGTTTGGCTTAGCTTGTGTTGTTTATTTGAAATGTAGAGTATGCTCGCACGACAAGAGTATGTTTACAACTTCGGGGTTTTCCTTTTGGAACTTACAACTGAATGGAAAGCCAATGATGGTAATGAATGCACATCCCTAGCCGAATGGGCATTGAGACATATTCAAGATGGAAAACCTATAGGTGATGCCTTGGATGGGGAGGTCAAGGAGCCCCGTCACTTGAATGAAATATGTCATGTTTTCAGACTTGGACTCTATTGTATTGGCACACTGCCTTCTACCATGCCATCTAGGAAAGTGGTTTTGAAGGTTTTGCTCTAGTGCAGCCAACTAGTCTGAAATGGAGAGAAGAATGAGGAAACTAAGATGCTTTTCCCTTCCTATGGAAATCAAAGCCAAATGAGGATGCTCAGCATTGTTCAAGAGATGTGAAGTTGGAGCTACCCAGAGGCTCTCCTATATGTACCATGATTGCTCACTACCCATTGTTCATCGAGATGTGAATTCAAGCAAAATCCTTTTAGATCTCGATTTCAACGCATGAATAGCTATTGTGGTCTAGCAAAGATGTTGGTCAAGGAGGGAGAACTGGCTATAATGTTGGCAGTGGCTGGTTCTTTTGGCTACATAGCTACAGGTGTGTAACTATATAAATTTTCAAGTTTCCTTTTATTGATTATTTTTTCCTCTTTTTCCATCACCAGAAGTTTGGCTTAGTTTGTGTTGTTGAATTGAAATGCAGAGTATGCTCGGTCAACCATAATTAATGAGAAGATCAATGTATGCAATTTTTGGGTTATCCTTCTGGAACTGACAACCAAGAGGAAAGTCAATGATGATGATGAATACACATCCCTAGACAAATGGGCATTGAGACACATTCAAGATGGAAAACCTATAGGTGATGCCTTGGATGAAGAGGTCAAGGAGCCCTGTCACTTAAATGAAATGTGTCATGTTTTCAGACTTGACTCTATTGTATTGGCACATAGCCTTCTACCAGGCCATCCATCAAAGCGGTTCTAAAGGTTTTGCTTCCGTGCAACCAGCCAGTCAGAAATGGAGAGAATAATGCGGCAACAAAGATGCTTTTTGTAATACCCAGAGCCCAAGCCCATGACCCAAGCTCAGGAAGAGCCCATGTGGCGCCCCAACTCCCGCTTGGGATTGGACAGAGACTGAAACGCCGAGACATGTAACACAAGGCTATATCCCCCTCGTACATGACAGATAATATGTTGTACCTAAGTACACTAGCAGTATGCAATATAATGTTGCAGCAGAAAATAAATAAAAGGTCAGAAATTCTAAGCAATGCATATATAACAATTGCAAAGTACATGGTACCAACTACAAAAGCATTAACACTTTGTCCATGTTCATAGAAATTTAGCATGAGACAAAATATCCCAAAACCTCAAATATTAAAGTTTTGTCTCCAAAACATACGGGACCTTCAAAACATAAAGTATCTTCAAAGGTTGAGGCCTAAAAACCATGAGTTCCTTTTATCAAAATGGCTAGGATTTTTTTTCCTTCATCGTTAAAGTCTTGTTAGGAGCCAAGCACCACGAAACTCCACAAAAGGTGTCGTTCCCTTCCTCTTTGTCATAGGCGTCGCTCTAAACTCCTGTAACAACTTCTACCCTTCCGAATTGGGGAATGGTAGTGTAAACTATCACAGTGAGATTTCGAGTAATCTCAGCAAGTAATCACACAACATATATTAATCAAAACAAGCATACGAGATGTACATCATGAAATGCGTGCATGAAACATGTACTTGACTTTAAACAGAAACTTGACATATGCATTGACCAATTTCAAAAGCTTGTACAGAGACTTTAACCTTTTCAAAAAACTTCCTTGACTTTCTTTTCATGTTGATATTAATAAAAAACTTTTCTTAACAGATACATACCACAAGATTTGCATCGAGTGATTCTTATCACATGAATTCTTATTCTTATTTAGAGGGTGGAAACAACACGGCTCCCTTCCTTGGGCCGCGTGTTCCTGCTTGTTATTGTACTATCATCGACCTGTAGGCGGGAATCGCAGGAGGGACTCTACCACTATCCCTACTTACCACCATTCCTAACGTATACACCGTAGGCGGGAATCACAGGTAGGACTCTACCACCATCCCTACTCTACTTACCACTATCCCTACCGTTTGTGATAGAACTTTGACTCTTTTCTTTTAAAAAGAACCACTTTCTTTTGGAAAACATTTCCCACATGCATGAGACATGAAACTTAAGAACTTCATACTTATACTTAACATGTGACATATGCGATGCCATGCATGAATTAACCAAGCATAACATGTTCAAATCATAGCATGATTACATGGAATACAAAAAACATCCAAGCTCATTCATGGAATTATGGAAATATGCTTAGGCCGAAACACATAGGTGTAAAAATCATGGAATTCATCACTTAAACACGTTCCATTCTTTAAGTATATAACATAGGAATCAAAACTTAGTAAAACAAATCATGAAGACATAGCATTTAACTAAGATCTAAATCATTCAAGACATGATATGGCCGAAACTTCATGTTGCAAAAATTATCAATTTTAAACAAGTCAAAACCGAAACATATGAGAGTATTTCATGGCATTTTCATTACATATTTCAAATTTGTAATCCCTTCCATAGGTTAGTAAGAAGTCATATTAACATATCCAAACATCATTCAAGAAATATCAAACAATAACAAACATGGTAATGAAATCGATCTACACAATCATATACAAGTGTTAAACAAGGTAGGTTGAGTGTATACTTACGAAAAAAAATCCACGTATAGTAATATTAGCAAGCTGTAAATCCGAGTATTCCATATTAGAAAAATAACTAAAAACTTCACTTCATGTTCTAAAGTGTAAGTGTAAGTTTTTAGGGTAATACTTGCCTATATCTATTCAGCCTCTAGGGTTTTCGGAGTAAAACCTTTTTCATTTCATTCTTAAGGTAAAGAAAACCCTAAAATAACCAAAACTATGAGTGGTGGCCATAAATCATAGTGAACAAAACTCTCCTTTATATTCGGCATCAAAGGTTCCTTAAGAACCCTAAAACCATTTCTCTAGAAATCTAAAGAAAAGTGAGTGTTCTAACTTCCACATTGACCAAATGAGGTTTGAATCTCATTTTCGGTTTGAACAAGTGGTGTGTGTGTAACTTTAGAAGATAAACTGATCCTTACCTTTGCTAGGTTTAGTGTGCAGAAATCCCCTGTTGGAACAAAACATTCCTCTTGTTTGGTTGAGCAGAAAATGAGCGAATCCTCAAGAAAATATGAGAGAATTATATGGAGAGGGCAAAAGCTTGTAGATTTCGAAATTTGCCAAAAGAAGAAGCCTTCGGGCATGTGGTCTTCCTCCCATTTTATAGAAAATCCCTCACTCTCTCATTGGTGGTTGAAAACCATTGCATATAAGACAAGTGACAAAGTTTCTTCTTCTTCCTTTCACCTTCGCCGAGACACCCCTTGGAATTCTCCATGTAGATTGCATTGGGAAGGTGCATTTTTGGGTTGGCATATTGGCTCTCTTCCTTTGGCCGAACTCCTCTAGTCTTCCCTTTATGCCTTTCCTTTCTTCAACTAATTGGGTGTTTCTTCTAAGGGTAGTAAAGAAAAACATCATATGGCTCTCCATTTTTCCAAACAAGCAATCCTTTGCATGGATGACAAGTGGCAAAAAGGCTCATGCCATGGATTTGCCGTCCACCTCCTTCTTCCTTTCCCAAGGTGATGTTTCACCTTCCAACTCTCCTTCCCTAGGTGACCTTCCATGTTCTATTGGTCCAATTTTTGTCTAGGTAACAAATGGCAAAGAAGCATAGCACTTGGAAGTGTGTTGGCCGAAATTTCAAGGGCATTCTTGTCCTTCCATCCAATTGTCTCTTCACCTCTTCTTCTAGAACTCCTTGCATGCTTGACACTTGGCATTATCTGACTAAATTCGAAATCCAAGGGCCTCCATTCAGTTTTCCATGTAAAACTCTTGGAAAAAGTCCCTTTTTCACTTCCCTAAGCTTCTTTTGCCTAGATAACCTCATAGGAACTCGAAATGGGGCAAGACAAAGGTCTAGCCCAAAATCCTTTGGTCTCCTGTAGGTTCCTTTTGTCTCTTGAGTCATCTAGAAGGTTTCTCACATAATGACAAGTGGCAATTTCTCCCAGATAGGCATGTAAGCCATTCTTTTGGCATTTCTCTTACACTTCTCCCTCCCTTAACCCACTATCAAGTCTAGGATAATAATACCTTATTTATATGCCACATGGCACTTGTGACTATAAATCTAGGCCATGGGCCTAAAGCCAATGGGCCTAAGTTTCTAAACAAGGCCAATCTCACTTAGCATTCTAAGGCTAAATCTCCCTTGGGCTCAAATTACCATTCAAAAATTCTAATGCTTTCTAAAAAAAAATAACTAAGGCTCCCAAAGAAGTTGTACCACTAAGCTCAAAATCTATGGGCCAAGATTACGAAAAGTTTGGGTCATCACAACCTAGCCTAGAAGACCCACAGGATGTCGTTTTCAGGAAAGACTCCTTCTCCTTTCAGTGTCTTCTTCCCTAAACCCATGCTCTATCATGAAAGTTTGTTTTCCCCCCGAAGTATTCTCCTCACGTTAGTTGGTCCCCCATTTCTTCTTTCATGAATCCCACTTTTTACCCACGCCCCTTGAATTTAATTTTCTTTTCTTCACCCTCAAATTATCTTCTCAACAGATGCTCTCTCTCTCTCTCTCCTCTGTTTCTTCCTCTTGGTCTCTCTCTCAATTTTATTTTCACCTCCTTGTCTACTCTCCTCAACCGGCAGGCATGAGAACCACTCTGCTTCTGCATGACGAAAGCCGCCAGGCCCACTGACTCAAGCCTCTTCCTTACACCACTATAGACCCACGCTACCCCAGCACCGCTTAACACCAGCCCGCAAGCCTCCACCCACTGCACTATCCCTGCATGCACCAACAGCCCTCTAGTCTACACTAACAGTCATCCCATGCACAAAAAATTGTGGAAACCACCCTGTGGTAGCACCACCCTTGTTGGAATAGACCAACTGAAAGCCTTTGTTTTGTACAACTCAAAACAGATCCATCTCAGCCATGATCGTAGCACACTTGGAGAATCGACATGAAGCCAACTACTGCTCAGTTGTAGGCCACCCATCATTCAACACCCAATCAATAAACCATGTTGGAAACCAACAACAAGCACTTCATGAGCACCGCCTCTTTAGTTTGCACGTTTCTTCCCCACATCACCACAACTAGAACACCTACACATAGAAAACCATGCAACCGCATGCCGTTGCCATGCTGTAGCTTCGCCATCAGTATCCAAGCAAAGGAACACCACCTCATGCCTCTCACACCCACAGTCTTCCAGCGCATGTACCACCACCAAGCAAGCCTCTGCCACGTTCCCTCAATTCCAGCCACCACTTTGCATCGGGAACTCCACACTATTGCCACCTTGCACCGTGAAACCCAAGCCGCCATCGCACACTAAGAGGCCTCTATTTTTCGTTGCCAAAAACAGAGCAGCTCCCCTATTGAGGTGCTTAACCCACCACTCTCTCTCTGAACTCCACCACGTGCTATGGAGGAGGCTGCCGCGATTTCATCTCTGCCAGCCATTGGAATTCCTTTGCTTAGTGTCTGGTTTCTGCTAGGTGAGCATCTGTTACATAATCTTTTTCTCTCATGTGTTGGCTTTAGATGAGGACACTTAGAAATAGAGCTAGTGTGTGTAATCACCTCAAGGCCATATATGTGTATTAGGGTCTGATGGGTTTGGATGTTCACATGCTCTGGGCTTGATTTTGTGAGTTTCTAGTGAGCCCAATTTCATGAGGAAGTTGATTTCTTAGGCGGTCTTGGGTTTAATTATTTCTAGAAATTAGTATGCTATTTTGTTTTGGGTTATGGGCTCAGAGGTTTACAGGCCATGGATGGATATCATGAATTTAATATGTATAGTTTGGTATAAAGATCACATGATTGCATGATAATATTCTAAGACCAATTTATGAGTAATATGATCTTAGAATTTAATCGTGTAATTGTTTGGAGAAAATTATGTGAAAATCAAAGTATTTGGAGGAAATGGTATTTCAGTGTTCGAGGATTTTAGATGTTGAAGGAAATAGATTCTTTCATTCTCCGGCTTTAATTATAAAATATATGTACAATTGGAAATTCACACAAGTTACACAACTTAGGTAACGGTTGATATTCATTTAGCACAATTGTGAGAGAATTCAGAAAAGTTAAAAAGTACAGGTAAGTGAGGTTTCTATACTAGACTTTGCATAAAAGAAATGAACTAATATTGATTTTATGAAAAATATGCACGATATGTTTTGAAAAGAAATGTGAAAATAACCTTAGTTATGTGTTCTGCATTACTCAGGAAATCTAAATAAAAGAGAAAGTGTTTTCTAACATGACTGGTACAGACATCAGAAATATTTTGACATGTTGTTTCTGAAATATGCAAAAGAGCGAATATAAAATTTGTGAATTTCATACATGTTATATGAAGATGCTCTAAATCCATTTCATTTTGATATGATATGACATCTGAAAAATCTTTAGCATGACTTTTTGATCTTGTTTCTAGTTTTGATAAGATGGCTCTAATTTGTTATATGGTTGGTACCAACATCTCTGATATGGTGCACCCACTTTGGAAGCAAAGTGATTTTTCTGCATGTTCTTTTCTGTGTGCATACTTGGGACTTTGAGAATGAATAAGGAAAAGATTCACATTCTGATACTACCTAGTTTGGCCACTGGGGATAAGACAACCCTACTACAGGGGTTAAACATGGTATATGATATGCTATGGTGATATGATATGATATGATGATATGATAAGATGAAGATATTCAGTAATGTTATGCCAAAGGGTCTTTGAATATGAATTGTTTGAAATCTCGCTCTAATTTTTTGATAACACATTTTTGCGATCTCCATATTGAAATTGAAATGTTGTATTTCTGCATTCTAAACTCTGTGAAAAGGCTCATGTTTACATACTAGTATATGTTCTTTGCTTACTGAGTTATTGATAACTCATCCCTTATCTCCACAATATTTTTTAAATAATTTGTATATTTCAGCTGAGGATCAAGACTAGGAGTATGGGTGAGATGATTTAAGCATGGTGGATTAAGCTTAGAAGGTTGCTATGATTACCGAAGAGTTGATGTTTATTTTTGAAGTTTTGTGGAATTTTTAGATTATTTATATTGGATTAGTTGATCGGAAACAATGAGATCTATGTGTAATTGAGAAATTGAAGTCAATATGTGCACTGTGAGATGTGAGTTTAAGTGACAAAAAGTAACTCTCTCCCCCTTTGGGACTGGGTCGTTACACTTTTCCCTTCCCAAGAATTCAAAGCCAAATTAGGATGCTTAGCATTGTTCAAGAGAAATAAAAGATCAGATCCTCAATGGTTACTAAAAAGAATTGAATGGTGAAGTTATTACTAAAAAGAATATCATGGAATTCAACCCTTGTGCTTTAGTGGAATTCCATTCCAAAATATTCTTTTTAGTAATAAATTCACCATTATGTTTTCACTTTCATACTAAATTATCCCCTGTTTCACTATACTTCGTCGTTTCATTCCCCAATTTTTGAAAATTTTTTTGTTCTTCAAGCCTTTTTTACCGTCTACTTTACTATATTTTTAATGAGTAATTTTTTAAATCCTTTGAAGCCATTACACTACACAAAGGGTAAACATTATTATGTTTAATTAAAATGACAAATATAAAAATTGATATCCTAAATAATTCCCTCGTCACCCCAATATGTCACCACAAAAGCATGGCCAAAGCCATAGATTCTTCGTGAAAGGGATTATCACTCTTCTTAAACTGGCTTGCAAGGTCGACCACATGCTCAAAGGTCCTATTGTTAGACTTACAAACTTAAAAGTAGTATTTCTTAGTAAACAATGGAATGCTTGTCTGAGGGTAGTAATCCCCTAGAAATATGCTAGGAATTCACAGAGTACTGTGAGGGGAGTAATCCCTTAGACCTGAGGTGGGTCAAATGAATTGGCCCAGGTCGCTTGGGTAGCATGGGCTAGGCTGACCTAGAAGGCCCATAGTAGGAAAGGGTAGAAGACGCGCCTTGTGTGGGGACTAGTTAGAGTTATGGATCACCCCTGATCACCCACAATCAAGGCATCGGGGTCAAATCAAGGTGTCAGAAGACACCAAGGCACTGAAAGCAGTACAGACGGAAGCGCTGACACCTCGGGAGTAGGGTGTCAAGGACCACCCCTTGCGCTCAGGTACTGATAGGCATGGGGTCCTACCATCTGACGAAAGGCTGACACGGAACACAGCAGGAGGGGATGCGGGCAACACCCCCATGACCCTACTGACAGGTACGAATGACACCTCCTAGAATCCCATTTGCCAGAAGATCACATTGGCCAAGTATATAAATACCTCCTCACACCCTTTCGGCTCTCTCTCTTCTCTCTCTGATTTTGAATACTTTTCTCTTTCATTTGCTTGGCCACTCTATACCAACAACTGACTTAGGCATCAGAGGTACCATGGAGCCCCGAGCACCCCGTTCTCTATCTCAATAGAATCCAGACCAAGCTTAGCAGCATGGAGTTTTCGAGGCCATGAAACACGTCCTCAACAGTGGTGTCGTCTATGAGATCTTTTTCTTTCCTATAATAGCATGTCCTTCACATGCTAGCAATGATGCGATCTCAAGCCTCACGTTTTGAAGAAGAACAACCCGAAACAATGGAAGCAAGAGTCAATGAACAAGGTGAAATGATATGGAAGCTAATGGAGGAGGTGACGGCTTTCTGCCAGGAGAATGCCTCCTTGTGGAGAACCAACGGGGAGTTGGAGAGAGGTGAGCATAGCCACGACTTTGTCCCATCGAGTCCTTGTAGTAGGGGCAGTTGAAGAAGAGTGGTGCATAATGCACCTTGAGCTCCATGAACATGGGGACAAATATGTTGAGATGGCCAAACGGATGGGTACAACAACCACGGTGGACCAGCTGCTCACCAGCACCGACCTGCAGTATAACGCTGAGGTTATGGTGGTTCCCCTTCCCCCAAGATTATAAGTTCCACAGATAGATGCATATGATGGGTCCAAGGACCCTTTAGAACATCTGGAAACATTCAAAGCCCATATGACCCTGCACTAATTCCCGGGAAAATTTGTGTGCAGGGTGTTTCCTCTCACTTTGAAAAGGATGACAAGAATATGGTTAGGGTCCTTGCTGCTTGGTACCATTGACAGCTTCGCTGAGCTAGCCTGTCTCTTCCTGATGTAGTTCATGGCAAATAAGAAAATGAGGCATCCCACAACCTATCTTTTGGTGGTGAAGTAGTGAGATGACGAAAGTTTGAAGTCATACCTCTCTCAGTTCAACAGGGAGCACATGACAACAAATGACGAGGATGAAAAGATCACCATGGTGGCTTTGCTAGGGAGCTCTAGCCTTGTATCCTCTTTATGACCAAAATCGCGTGAAAAAACCGTTAAGGGAGTTTATGGACTAAGTCGACGGTTTCATCAATGCCGAAGACATACTCCAAGCGCTGACGGCCCCTTGGAAGACAGAGTTTGATTAGGCAAACAAAAGAGCCACCGAGCGCAATAGTGTGGGCCGAGAAGGTAACAAGAAGAAGGCATGTGAGGCCGAAAGAAACCCAAGCCCACAGAGTGAACATTAACAAGGTTTGGCCCACCCTGAATACTGCACCTACCACCACATCGACAACCATCGAACAGAAGACTGCTTTTCCAGAAAGTGAAAGATGGAGGAATTAGAAGCATTGCTAGACCAACGGGGTGACAAGAAGCACGCCAGACGACCAGATGGTCGCATGTCACAATGGAGAAGTGAAAGTCCAGTAAGGCAAAGGGCGGGAGGATGCCCCAAAGTAAGTCCACACCAAAGGGGCCTAACCAAAGGGAATAATCCTGTGTGTGAAATCAGCACGATTGTAGGAGGATATGCCAGGGGAGGGACCACCTTTTTGGCATGGAGGGCCCACGCTAGAAGGGCCCGGTATGAAGAAGTGTTCACCGCTAGCTAGGCGGTGTCGAGCTCTAAGAGCCACTTGAAGGGAAGATCATAACCTTTAGACCCTCATGAAGACGCCTTCTTAGTGACCTTGCAGATTGCCAACTACGCAACGAGAAGGGTTCTAATCAATAATGGTAGTTCTGCCAATATTCTATTCTGGGAAACCTTCATCCGAATGGGCATCACCCCTGATCGGCTACGCCCTACTCCAACGCCCCTCAAAGGCTTCACCAGAGACATAGTCCAACCAATTGGAGTCATCACCTTATCCATCTTGGCAGGGAAGGCCCCAAGGACGATAGCTACCATGGTGGATTTCCTCATAGTAAAAGCACCCTCCTCCTACAATGCAATCCTGGGGTGACCAACATTGAACAACTTGAGGCCGGTGACCTCCACATTCCACTTGAAGATGAAATTTCAAACTCCTGCGGGAGTGGGCGAGATCTATTATGAGCAAGTTGTGAACAACTTGTGGGCACAAGAATGCTACGCGTGGGAGTTGAAGCAAGAGGCCAAAGAGGTCTGAGCTCTTGGAGGAGTTTGAGAGGCTACCGATTTGCCTCCACCGCCGACCTTGATGGAGTTGGATGAGGAAGTTAGGGATGAGCAGGCACTACAGCAGGCAGAGCCCTATGAGCCCCTAGAGTTGGTGTCCATGGACCCCCAGAGACCCGAGCAAACTTTTCATGTGGGGACCAAATAGCCCTTGATCTAAGAAGATTCATAAAATTGCTTCTCGCCGAGCATCGAGATGAGTTCGCCTGGAGTAATGAAGAAATAACCAAAATCGACAAAGCAATCATCGAGCATCACCGGAGTGTGGATCCCAAGGCTAAGAAGGTCAACCAAAAGCATCATAGCCTCCTAGCCGTAGGGTTCATCAAGGAAGCCCAGTACCACGAATGGCTTTCTAACGTGGTCCTAGTACAGAAGGTGAGTGGGAAGTGGAGAATGTGTGTTGACTTCATCGACTTGAACAATACCTGCCCAAAGGAAAGCTTCCAACTACTACGCATAAACATGATAGTGGACTCAACGGTTGGGCACCCCCTGCACAATTTCATGGACGCATAATTGTGGTACAATCAGATCAGAATGAACCCAAACGACGAGGAAAAGATAGCCTTCATCACCAACCGGGGAATCTAGTGCTGCAATGCTATGTCGTTCGGTCTGAAGAATGCTAGCGCAACTTACCAATGGCTGGTTAATCGAATGTTCAAGGAGCAGATCAGGCAAAACATGGAGGTATATATAAATGATCTCTTTGTCAAAAGTAGGAAACCCGAGCAGCATATTGCCGATCTTCGAGAAGCTTTCGCAATGCTGAGGAGATACCAAATGAAGCTCAATCCGCTGACGTGTGCCTTCGACGTTGAGTCGAAGAAGTTCTTGGGCTTCATGGTCTCAGAGTAAGGAATCGAGACCAATCCTGAAAAGGTGGAGGCGATAGTGAGTAAGCCCACATCTCGAACAATTCACTAGGTCTAGAGGCTGGCAAGGAGAGTAACGTCCTTGAATTGGTTCTTTGCATGGTTAACCGACCACTGCCTTTTTTTCTTCAAAGTCCTTAGAAAAGTGCGAGAGTGGGAAGCTGAGTGCGACTGGGTGTTAACCTAGCTGAAGGAGTACTTGGTCCACCCACTACTTTTTAGTTAGACCAAGTTAGGAGAAAGCTTGACTGTATACCTGGCAGTAACCCTGAGTGCCGTGTTTGCTGTCCTAACCCACAGCGAGGGAGGGGAGCAATGACCTATCTACTACACGAGCCGAGTGTTTCGAGTAGCCGAGGCTGGATACCCCCGAGCGGAGATGCTGGCATACGCATTGGTCATTGTCGCAAGGAGACTAAGGCCATACTTCCAAGCTCACCAGATGAAGGTGCTCATTGATGTTCCCCCAGAAAAATATTACAGAAACCCGATGTGTCTAGCCGGATGATGAACTGGGCAATTGAACTGACTGAGTTCAAGATTGAGTACCTCTCTTGCAAACAATCAAGGGGAAAGTGCTAGCAAATTTCATAGTTGAATTCTCAGACATTCTAGAAAAGGTGCCTATTGCACACCAAGGTAAGCCCTAGTAGGTCTACGTCGATAGCTCATCCTGTCGGGCTAGGGGGTGTAGGGGTGTACATCATCACAAAGCTCTGGGAGGAGCATGACTACGCGTTCAAACTTGGCTTCAAAACTACCAACAACGAGGCCGACTATGAGGCACTGCTGGCTGGAATGTTGGTAGCCAGGTCGTTAAGAGCCACTGATATCGAGGTAAGAGCCCACTCGCAAGTGGTAGTCGGTCAAGTAACGTGGAAGTTCGTCACAAAAGGGAAAAAACTGAAGAAGTACCTCTAGAAGGTGGGGGAGGCGCACGACCTTTTCAAGAATTTCCACATCCAGCAAATCCCAAGGGAGAACCACAAAATAGGTCACTTGGCAAGGGCTACCTCAGGCCTGGAAGAGGCCCCACTTTCGGATCATATTGTAGCCCGAACGGTTGACACACTGGCTATTGAGATTAGTGTATCTGCCGTCTAGCCATTACTGCTGAAGTGGGCCAATGATATCATAAAGTACCTTAGTGAAAGCCTGGTCCCAACCGACCAGGTAGAGACATAAAAGATTAGAAATAGAGTGGCACATTTCACATTGTTGGAAGGAGTCTTGTATAGAAGAGGTTTCTTTGAGCCCCTCTTAAGGTGCATCTCGCTTGAGGAAGCCAATATGTCCTAGCTGAGATACACTGGCTGCTAGAGTCACGTGTGCAAGGTACTACTGGCCCCACTCCCTCTGAGATGCAGAGGACTTCATGAAAAAATGCCCCAAATGCCAAGAGCATGCGCCCATCACCCATTGTCCGTCGGAAGAACTGACATCCATCATGTCCCCTTGGCCTTTCGCACAATGGAGGCTTGACCTTATTGGCCAGTTTCCTAGGGGCAAGGGAAGAGTGATGTTTGTAGTAATAACAGTCGACTACTTCACAAAATGGGTGGGAGCAGAAGTAGTGGTGACAATCATGGCCAAGGCCATCACGAGATTCCTCTGGAGATCCATCGCCTGTCAGTTTAGCATTCCTTAGAGCTTCATATTGGACAATGGTAGGCAATTTTTTTGCTCACATTATCGAGAGTGGTGTGCAAAGCTCAACATTAAAGCCAAGTACTCATCTCCGGGGCACCCGCAAGCCCATGGAAAAGCATAGGCTACCAACAAGACATTGCTGAATATGCTGAAGAAGAAGTTGGGGGATTAGAAGGAGTGATGGGCCAAAGAGCTTCCTAATGTATTACAGGCCTACCGAACGTCCGTCAAGACCCCCACAGGAGAAACACCTTCACACTTGTCTACAGGACCGAAGCTATAATTTCAGTAGAGGTGGGAATGAAGGAAAGCTTGGTCCCTAATGGGAAGGGCCCTTTGTGGTGGCAGCCAGTAGAAGATTGGGCTCTTATCGTTTGAAGGACTAGGAAGGTCATGAACTGCCCCACTCATGGAATGCCGAACACTTGAGAAAGTACTTTGTTTGAGGCAATAGTCTTGCCAAACAATGTATCCAACAACTTATAAATGAGAAAACATGTATTACTTCACCTCTATTTGCCTTTATCTAAAAGCCCCAATCCTACAAGTTGTAGTCACTGTACTCTCCATGATCCATTGGCTAGGGTAAGGGCCTCTCGAGCCCTACCCCACCCATAGCCAGTCGCACACAAGTCTTGTGACTTGCTAACTTTCGTGCTACAAGTTAAGTCTCTGGACTGGCCATAATGCATTGGCTAGAGCCCTGCCCTATCAACATCTAGTTGGACACAAGTCTCTTAACTTGCCGACCTTCGTGTTAAAAGCTGAGTCTTTGGACTCGCCGAGATGCATTGGCTAGGTCCAAGGCCTCCTAAGCCTTGCCCCATCTATAGCTAGTCAAACACAAGTCCCTTGACTTGTCGACTTTCATGCTACATGATGAGTCTCTCGACTGGCCACAATGCATGGGCTAGGGTCAAGGCCTCTCGAACCCTGCCCATTGACAACCAGTCAGATACAAGTCTCTTGACTTGCCAACCTTTGTGCTACAAGCTGAGTCTCTGGACACTCCATGATGCATTGGCTAGGGTTAGGGCCTCCCGAGCGCTGTGAGTCGGCATGCAAACAGATGAAAAATTCATCCCTAACCTTCATCTAGAATTAAAAAAAAAAAATCTCGTTTTCTTGCAAAAAAGATTGTGTGAAAAATCAAACCAAATAACGGATAAGGTGTTAAACGTAAATCTTGTTTCATCCACAAATTCAGAAGGATTTTTTGATTTACAAAGTCAAAAATATTTCAGATCTCTTTGAAATACAAACACAAATTGAAATAAATAATGATGAATAAAACATGTCTCGTTAAAAAAACAAAAATGATAAACTCTAACAAATAACAGCAACCCACAGATCGATATCAACACAAATCATGCCTAGACGTGGTTCAACAAACAATCCACATAACAATCAAAATCTATACTTAACAACGTGGCACAAGAGTTGGCTTTGATACCACTATTGTAAGATTTGGGAGAAAATCTAATAATAAAGAATCGTTAGAATACTAACCTTTGGCCATTGTTGATCAAGTATTTGCAGGAATCGATTGTTTCTGAGTTATGAACTCTCACAATTTCTATATGAAGAGTATTGGGTAGGAGTTTTCAGCCTATCTTTTTACATTAATGAATGTGATTGATGGAGAATCACAGGCCTTTATATATATATATATATAGGCCGAGACCCTTATCCACTATTTTCTAAATGTTTCTTCTTTCCATCAAGGAATGTGACTGTTGGTTTTTAATTAGTAATATATTTATTTAAAATTACCCATAGTTTTTAATATAAATATAAAACTATTAAATAATTATATATAATTTATTTGAAAAGGTGTGGCATGTAAGCCACCTTTAAGTCTCCCACAAGGAGAGGTGTTCTTTCACATGCCACTTGGGAATGGCATGTGCCCTTTCTACATATGCTGCATTTGTACCAGTGCTTAAAATGACACCAGCAATTACATCCTGATTGTGCTATCTACCTCCTGCTAATTTTTCGATTGTATCCTTGACCTGCATTAAACCAGCAAGTTAGTGTTGCCCATGATCGAAACAAAGATCATAGAAAACAGGACAAAAGATTGAGGAATCTAGAAACACAAATATTATGATACGAAACTATAATTGTAGCCAAGTCTAGTTGCAATTATCAACTTCTACTCCCAAGATTTTCCATTTACACATTACATCTTGTTTCTAGATCCTGATATAAGAGTGCATCATTTTAAAATCCAGCTCAAGCACTGGGGCTTGCCTATCTGCTTTAGGTGAATGGCCATTCCCATAATATGAGCAGGAAAAATTGTTGCCACTGAATAAAGTGATTTTTTCTTAAAAAAAAAGGCACCACGAAACATTTACTAGTTAAATTTAAAGCGAAAGAGCTTTTAACACAGACATGATCAGTATAAAAAAAATATTTGTAGGTTTTTTATGCTTACTTTACTTGGACAATGGACCATAGACCTATTCATCAATTATAACAACAAACAAAGATAGCTATATCAATATGAAAGACCGAGAATAAGCAGCCAAAGCAACTAGGATTACCGCATCTTCAATGTTGAGTCCTTTCTTTATCATGGTCTCAGATGAAATTGATAATTGCTTCACTGGGAATGAGAAGGTAAAAACCTATAAGTGATAATGCTCCTGACCAAGTCAAACACAAAGATAAACATAAATCCAAGAAGATCACTTTTAGAGATATACAATATGTAAATTCAAACATTGAGAGAGATATGGATAAATGTAATTTAAACTAAGTGAGGATCATTCGGTTGTTATCTTGTTATCTTGTAATCAACTATATTGTTTATAAATATAAGGCCGGATGCCTCCATACGATTACTAGAGAGCAAAGCATTCATCCAAAAATATCTTATCTTGTTTTATGATATCAAGGGCTATTAAAGACCATCATTGTGATCCATGGCCTCAGATTCTTCAAACTCCTCTGTAAACCCCCCACCCGATCAATCTTCCCACCTGCCTTCCCTTTCAAATCTCTCTAATTTCATCACTATTAAACTCAACAAAGACAACTATTTATTATGGAAGGCGCAGATCATGCGATATCTTGGTGGTCGGCAGTTGTTTGGCTTTGTTGATGGTAGCATCACTCCTCCATCATCTTTCTTGTCCTCTATTGGGGGTGTTTCACTACCCAACGCGTTGTTCACACTATGGTTTTAGCAAGATCAAATCATCCTAAGTTTGCTGGTATTCACTCTATCCGAAGGCGTCCTCACTCAACTAGTTGGCCTCTCCACATCTCGGCAAGTCTGGTTAGCTTTGGAGCGCATGTTCTTTGCTCACTCCAAGCCCAGATCACTCGTATCAGGTTCCAGCTCTCGACTCTTAAAAAAGGTGACTCCTCAATCACAGATTCTTTTTAGAAGGCAAAGAACCTATCTGATACTCTTGCCGCCATTGGCAAACCATTGGAGGAATGTGAGATTGTCTCCTATCTTCTACCTAGTCTTGACATAGCGTATGATCCCCTTATTACATCCATTATGACAAGGGTAGATCCTATGATACTTGATGATGTCTTTGGCCACCTATTGAATTATGAGGTGCGCCTTGAATACCAAACCTCCGTTGTTGACATGGTAATAGCATCTGCCAATTTTGCAACATCTCGAGGAAGCCAATCCAACACCAACAACAATGGCAACCACGTACGTTATCCCTCCAACAATTGCAACCGTGGTTGTGGTCAAGGTCAAGGTAACTCCACCAACAATTCTCAGTTGTCTCCCGTCCAATGTCAAGTATGCGGTAAATTTGGTCACTTTACACTTTCTTGTTGGTATCACTTTGATCAATCTTTTCAAAACACTCAACCCCAATAAGCATATCTTGGGTTGGTAGGGCAATGGGATCCCCAATAGCTGGAGACAAGAGATTCAACCTGAATGCCGAGCCCTATTGTAATGACCCCGCCTCGCGAAGAGTGGAATCGCCACGTACATACCTATTCTTAGCATATTTTTCCTTTCTTTTTCATTCCTTTCTTTTTCCTCATCGATAGGGAAGACACTAAGCGTCCGCCTCTCTCTTTGCAGTAATGCCTTGCTCCCCAGCCGTTTCATCATTTCTTGGACGTTTAAAACATTTAAAACAAAAGTGAGTCTAATACTCAGTAAGTAGTACACCATGCAGTAAACATACTAGGCATCTATTCTTTTCCTTTTGAAAACATGCATACATAAACATCTGCGTTTCATTCCATGCATAAACATTCTTAGAAATAATTAGGCTTTCATGCATAAACATTCTTTCATGCATAACATTCTTTTCGTGCTTTTCGTGCTTTACATCTTTTCATGCATAACATGCTTTTTATGCATTACATCTTTCCACTTTCATAGGCCATTGCATACTGTTATGCCCCGCGTGCTAGGGTTAGTGGCCCTATGGCCAATGGATTCGCCTGTGGCCACAGGTTGGAATCCCATTCCATCAGGGTGCAGCACTGGGTGCACTACCAGATACTATTACCCGGCATTGCAATCTGCCCATTCATTCATTGGGTACCCCTTTCCTTTCATGTGGCCGTTACGTATTTTTCAGTCATTGAAACTTTCGTTTCCTTTCATTCCTTTTGTACTTTCATATATTTCAGTCCTTTTCATTTAACAGTTCATTCATAAGAAAGGAACGTCAATTAAAATCATGAACTTAAACATCATTGAGAGAGGCATGAGCTTAAACATCATTGAAATGCATGAGCTTAAACATCATCTTTCAAAACATCCTTTAAAATGTTAGTTCTCATTGAAAAGTATAAACTTAAACGCCATTTAAAAGTATAAGCTTAAACATCATTTAAAATTTAAAGCTTTCACATCATCTTAAGGCATGAATTTAAACATCATTTAAAAGCATGGGCTTAAATACCATTAAAAACATAGGCTTAAACATCACTTAAAAGCATAAACTTAACATCGTTTAAAAGCACAAGTATCAATATCATTTAAAAAGAAAGAGCTTAAATACCATTAAAAGGCACGAGCTTAAACATCATTAGAAAGAAAGAGCTTAAACATCATTAAAAAAGAGCTTAAACATCATCTTTCAATTCATCTTTTAAAAATGCCAGTTCATGGCATCCGTTTAAAACGATAGTTCTTAGGGACATTTTAAAACATCAGTTCTCGGGGACATTTTAAAACGTTAGTTCTCAGGGGCATTTAAAGCATCAGTTCATAAGGGACATTTTAAAACACATTTAAAGCATCATTTGAAGCATAAAACATGAGACGTTCATTTCCTTTCCTTTGCATTTAAACATTTCCATCATCTTTCTTAGTTCGATGCATATGCTTTTTCATGAACAAGATACATTTTCATGCTATACTACATATAGGAAAAATCATAAGTTTCTTGAGAGAGCATGCATGAAAATCTCATGACTTAGAATCTACATGCATGCATTACTTTATACATGTACACACAATTATAATCGATAGGATACTTAACAGGGGCTATCAAGGAAGGGCTGTACATACTATATTCATTTACTTAGAGAAACATTTGCAATAAGAGAGATATTCTTTCATAAACAGAGCATGGTGTAAAAAGCATGGTCATAGCTACTTACCTCTAAGTTTTACTAGCGAGTCCATTTGAACTTGGAAGTAGACTTCTAGTCCTATCCAATAAAATGAGATAAATATATTAACATCCTCCTTACTTTGAGTCTTACTAAGCGATACTCTCACATGCTCACTTAAATTCCAACTTGGAATTAAACGTTCCCTTAACCCGTTCGTCTACCCACCAAGCATGGCACTAGGCCAAAACATTAAAATCTTTATTCCAAATATTTTTAAAGAAACTTATGAAAATAAATAACATGCTTGCCATCCCTTTAAAATTAAACATAACATAAAATATAACAAGGTTACCCATTTAATAAACCTTAAAACTTTTAAAGATTTAGGCTTATGCTTTACTCATTTAATACCCTTAAAGCAAGATATAAAATTATAGAACCAATCAAAACCTCTAAACCAAACCTCTAGCATCTTAAAATAGATTACCAACCAATATTAATAAAAGGCACATGGTATCAATATATTCACAAATTAAAATCATTATAATCATTATCTATGATTAAACCAAATTTAAGAATAACTTAGCAAAAATTCGAAATATAGGAAATCACATAGGAAAACCCACTTTAACATATTCGGTTTGAGCTAAGTATAGAGCACATATACTTATTTGCAATATAGAAAATTAAATACATCAAAACATAAGCTAAAACAATTCAATAGGCTTCCCAAAATCACATTAAAAGTAAATAAGTTAAATTAGGATTTTTACCTTAAGCTCCTAGCTCCTTTCAAGAGACAAGAAAGGGAATCAAAAGGTGATAAACCCGTGTAGATGAAGGCAAGACGATAGCACTGTTTTAACCCCAAAAACCGAAACACAAAAGGGTAAGGGAATGGTGAAAATTTGAAATTCCTATAGAGATCATGCTAGAAAGTGAACCAAAAATTTATTACCTTCAATATTTCATCATTTGGAAGATGAAATCAAGCTTTGGTTCCAAGCTTTGAAGGAAATATTTTCCTTCCTCGATTTCCATGGAGCTGCAAGCTTGGGGGAGATGAAGAACCTTGATTTCTTGAAGAGCAAAAGGGAGGAGATGAAGAGAGGTGTGCTAGCTTGCTTGGGAAGGGAGTGAAATTTTGTTTCCTCCCTTGGGTGTGGCCGACGGGTTTGGGGGGGATAAAGGGAAAGTTGCTTTTATTTCACCCCTTTTTTGGGATGCTTTAACCGTAACTTATTGGAGGGGCAAGGAAGGAAAATAAAATTACTTCCCATGGAAGCTTTCGGTTGATAGAAAAAGAATGGGTCAAATAATGGTCTTGGTCTTTTTATTTTGGCCTTATCCGATTGGTAGTTGAAGGTGGGGAAGTAAAACTTACCTTGAAAGCTATGACCAACATGCCTTGAAAGGAAGAAGTCGGCTGCCATAAGAAGAAATAAAATCAAAGCTTCTCTTGGAAGCTTTTGGTTCACATGGAAGAAAAGTAAATTGATAAGTCAAAAGACTTATCTTATAAGGAGAATGGGATGAATGGTGAGGATTCAAGCCTTTCCCCACCTAACAATTCAATGGTGGGGAAAATTTGGGCCATTACTTAAATAAATAAAAATAAAAGGACTTAAGATAAATATTCCAAGGTCTTAAAAAGAATAATAATAATCTTGATTTATTTTAATAAATCATATCTTAATAAAACATACTCATCTTGGTTTAAAAAAATAAGACATACTCACCTTAAAATAAAATAATTGAAAGTAGTAATAAAAATAATCTTCATCTCAAAATATTTAACTTAAGAATTAATAGAATGACATAAGGATCTACGTAGTAAGGTTCGGGTATTACACCTATCATGGTCCAGACCAAATTCAAATTGGTGATGGTACAGGTTTAAATATCATTCATGTTGGCTCATCGAAATTGCCTTCCACTTATAATTCCTTCTTACTAAAAAGTCTTTTGCATGTGCCTTTAGTTGCAAAGAATTTAATTTCAGTAAGTAAATTCACTACTGACAATGGTGTTTTCATGAATTTCATGGGGATCATTTTTGCATCAAGGACGAGGCCACGAGGAGAACACTACTGTGTGGCAAGGTTGAATCTGGTTTATATCCTTTCCCTTCCACCCTGTCTGCCCATCTCAAGTCTCAAGCACTCAAAGTCGCTTGCTGTTGGGATTAATTCCTAGCCTAGTGGTTTGGAGGTTGTGGAGGGCCAATGTGTAGCAAGGATGGAAGGAAAATATGAAAATTTGACGGAAGTTTGGATGTCGATTAAACACTGGGTGAGGATCATTGCAAATGGGTTTGAAGGAAGGAATTGGAAGAGTGGTGACTTGCGGGTTCTGCACAACCTTGGAATTAAAAGTTCAATGCAGAATGTTGGCTGTTTTGTGGTTGTTCGGTGGTTCAGGCCATCATTAGGGTGATTAAAACTAAATTTAGATGGTAGTTGCCTTGGTAATCCCGGTATAGGGGGTGGTGGGGGATTTTGCGTGATCATGAGGGGAAGTTAATTTTTGCTTTCTCAAAATTTTTTGGTTCGGTTACTAATAATGAAGCTCTGTCGTGGAAGGTGTGAAATTCTGTCAGCAGTTGGGATTTTTTAACATTGATATAGAATGTGCTTCTTTAATTGTGGTTGATTGGTTGATGGGTAAATATTGTTAGTTTGGTATCTTTGGGATTTTTGGGATCTTTTAGTTTCTCTGTTGGAGGGTTTGGATGTTTCTATTTCTCATTTGTATAGAGAAGGTAATAACGTAGTGAATGAGCTTGCTAGATGTGGTGCTATAGGACAAGAATTGTTCATTTCTGAGGTTGATTAGCTACTGTGTTCTTTAAGGAGACTATACAGGTTGGATAGAATGAGTACTGCCTATATTAGATATAAGAAGTTTCGTTAAATGGAATTGTTTGACTGATATAGAATGAGTTCTGCTTTGAGTAGGCAGGTAGTTGAGTGGGGAGTTGTTTGATTGGTTAATTAGTTGAAGTTATTTGTAACCATGGTTTTCCTCTACCACAAGTGAGGGTATTAATAAAGTACCGGAGGTGCCATCCTCCTTTTGGCCAAAAAAAAAGAGAGTCTCAAGCACTCCTTACCACTAGTGCTCTACTCACCACTTGGCATACTCACTTTGGTCACCCCTCCATGAAATTAGTTCGCAGCATTCTTTCTAAATTCTCCTTGCCTTTGTCCTCAAATAAATTTGATGGTGTATGTGCTGCTTGCCAACAAGGCAAAAGCCATCAATTACATTTTTCTATGTCCACCACCACTTCCAAAGGCCCTTTAGATCTTATTTTCAGTGATGTATAGGGACCATCTCCTTATTTATCTTCTAAAGGAAATAAATATTATGTTATTTTTGTTGATCATTTCAGTAAATATTCATGGTTATTTCCTATCTCCCATAAATATGATGTTTTACTCCTTTTTCGCATGTCGAGCGTCTCTTTAATACAAAAATTAAAATGGTTCAAACTGACTAGGGTGGTGAATTTCCAAGCCTTCATAAATCTTTACTACACTTGGGATTCACCATTGCATTACTTGCCCTCACACTCAGCAACAAAACAGCTCTGTTGAATGCGTCATCGACACATTGTAGAAATTGGTCTTGCCCTCCTCTCTCATGCGTCAGTACCATAGACTCAGCCTTCAAAATGGCTTGCTACCTTATAAATCTTTTGCCCACTTCCATCTTGTCCCACATATCTCCGTTGGAAAAATTGTTTCAACAAGAACCAAATTACTCGTTTCTATGTGTCTTTGGATGTGAGTGTTGGCCCTATCTCCGACCCTATAATCGTCACAAAATGCAGTTTCATTCTCAACGTTGCATCTTTCTTGGATATAGCTCTCATCAAATGTCTTGAACCCAAATATGGCCGAGTGTTCCTCTCTCGACATGTCATATTTAATGAGTTAACTTTCCCTTTTAGAGAAACCATACACGAGTCTATCATCGTTCTAGATCATCCAATCCCTTTACCATCCACACTACAAGTGTCTAACTCCTCTTCCCATGTGTCACAACTAGTTGAAACACCCTCTCCACCTCCACTCAACCCTCCCAGCTCATCCTCACATGTCTCAAGTGAACCTCAACATACAACTACCTCACTAACACTTTCAAAGCCGTAGTCAGTCCAGCTTAACGCATCAGTCAATCCTCCATTGCGTTCTCATTTGATGCAAACTTGACTCCAAAATAACATTGAAAAGCCCAAGCAGTATCATGATGGTTATGTGCGCTATCTTCTGCCGAGAGCGTTAATGGCTACTGGCGACTTATCTCTAGTTGAACCAACTTCCTTCACTCATGCTTCTAAACATGTGGAGTGGTGGCAAGCCATGAATACCGAGTTCAATGCATTGCTTAAAAAGGTACTTGGTCACTTGTTAAACCACACAACAACATGAATGTGGTGGGATGTCGCCGAGTCTATAAAATCAAAAGGAAGCCGGACGACACACTTGATCGATATAAAACCCGTCTTGTGGCTAAAGAGTATCATCAACAAGAAGGACTGGATTTTCAAGACACATTTAGTCCCATAGTCAAACCCACTACTATTCTCCTAGTGCTCTCTCATGCCGTGAGTCAATAATGGTGCATCAAACAGCTCAACATCACCAACGCCTTCCTCCATGGATTTCTTAATGAGGTATATAAGCAACAACCTCCTGGCTTTATACATCCTGAATATCCCGATCATGTCTGTAGGCTTTGTAAGGCCCTTTATGGACTAAAATAGGCAACTAGGGCCTGGTATTCATGCCTCAGTCATAAGCTTCTATCTCTCGATTTTACCAATGCAAAGTCAGATGCTTCACTTTTTGTTTATCAAAGTGCTCAAATAATGATCTATGTTATGGTATATGGGGACAACATATTAATCATCGGCTTTTCTCCACTTGCGATGTCCTCGGTCATTCATTCTCTTGGCATGGAATTTGCTCTCAAAGATCTTGGAGATCTTCATTATTTTCTGGGTATTGAGTCTCATCGTGTACCAGGTCTCTTCCTCTCTCAGCACATATATATTATAAATCTCTTGCACCGTACAAACATGACTCATGCTAAACCAGTTGCTTCTCCAATGTCCACTGCTCATAATCTGACAATATTTGCTGGGGATGCCTTTGAAGATGAAACACTTTATAGAAGCAAAGTTGGAGCACTTCAATATCTATCATTAACAAGAGTTGACATTTCATTTATCGTCAACCGAGTCTATCAATTTATGCATCGACCAACGATAGTTCATTGGACAGCAGTAAAATGCATATTGCGCTATTTGAAACACACGATCGATCATGGCATCCTTATCCGACCAAGTCATACCTCACAGCTTATAGCTTATTCTGATGCGGATTGGGCAGGTTCCCCTGAAGATCGGTGATCAACCAGCGGTTATTGCATTTTTTTTTTTCATAATATTGTGACTTGGAGTTCCAGGAAACAAACCATGGTGGCATGGTCTAGTACGAAAGCCGAATATCGAGCCATTGCAAACACTATAGCTGAGCTCATATGGTTACAATCTCTTTGCCGTGAGCTTGGCATCTCCCAGCCCCATGCTCCTATTCTCTAGTGTGATAATATCGGCGCCACCTATTTGACAGCTAATCCGGTGTTTCATACCTGTACCAAGCATATAGAGCTGGACTATCATTTTGTATGGGAACAGGTGTCAAAGAAGTTGTTCGATGTCCAATTCATCTCCGGGAAGGATCAAGTGGCGGATGTGTTGACGAAACCTCTACCTTCACCGTGGTTTACTTTACTCAAAGACAAGCTTCACGTGGCTGCTGCCCAGCTTTACTTGAGGGGGCGTGTAAGTGATAATGCTCCAGACCAAGTCAAACACAAAGATAAACATAAATCCGAGAAGATCACCCCTAGAGATATACAATATGTAAATTCAAATATTGAGAGAGATATGGAAGAATGTAATTCAAACTAAGTGAGGATCATTTGGTTGTTATCTTGTTATCTTGTAATCAATTATATTGTTTATAAATATAAGGCAGGACGCCTCCATACAATTACTGGAGAGCAAAGCATTTGTCCAAAAATATCTTATATTGTTTTAAAACCCAACTGCCTTTGTCTACCAGGTGCTGGATGAAACCCTTCAATTTCTGTAGCAACAAATTTTGCAAGAGCTACGGCTATAAAATCGAACAATTCCGGGAGTAACATCATCTAGAATAGATTAGAGTTTGAACCATTTAACACAACTTACCTTTGTTAGACTTATCCACTGGGTTGTGATATCACCCCTGAAGCTCCAAAGAAGTAAGCCGACCTAATGATTGCCCCCAAATTCTGAGGATCTGTAACCTCATCCAAAGCTACCCAAAGAGAACCTTTATCTTCCTCAACAGAAACAGGATCCAATTCCTTTATTTTTACCATCTCCAATGGAGAAGCATCTAGCACGAGACCCTAGTGATGGGGCCGTGTCACGGGTGCCTGGCAGAGGCCTTGAAGTGGTGAAGACCAAGGAAGCTGTAGAAGTCTGTTATGAAGTGCTGAGGAAGTCAGTTACAACAGTTGATGGAATGAAGAGCTTTAATGAAACGAATCGTTTTGATCTTCAGAGAAGTGCTGCGTTTTACATTCTTTGAAGCTGCATTTAGAGACTTAATAAAACGTTGCTTTTTATGATCTAAATAGATAGATGCGTTTTACACTTGTATTCTTGCGTTTTGATTTCATACGATTGTTTTAGCAGTTAGTTGGCCATCTGCTTCTATAAAAGCATAGGTAGGAATAATGGTTCGGGGGGAATGATCTTGAGAGTTTTGTGAGTTTGTTTGGAGGTTGAGAATTCCTCAAAAATTCTCTACAAGGTTTACTAATGAAATCTTGTTCAATCACTTCTGGCGTTGGTTGTTTCTGAATCTCTCGTCAAGGTTCTGGTATTGCATCAACTTGAACCTTACAGGCCGGTTATCAGCCACGATATTGAGATTATGCTTTGATGCTTCCTTTATGCTTTGCCCAATTTTTTCAGCCATCCTCAAGACTTTCTCAAAACCCCTTTTGTCTTTCTTCTCCCGATTATTATTACTCAAATACAATCCCTTCTTGGAGGTATAAACCCTTTTGCTTCTTATCTCTATTTGAAACTAACCAAGGAAGAGCTTTTCCAGTCCTTCCGCAGAGTTCTTTTCACCGCCTCTTCGAGCATACGAACTTGAAGAACTTGTAGCTCTAGTCGAAAGGCATTACTGTACGGCAGTTTTATGCCGGAACCGACTCGACACGCTTCTGGGTTTTGATATATTGCCAATTTTCGAGCTCTTCCAATGAGGACAAATGTTACTCATAAAAATTAATGCGTCTTCCAATGCTGTATTTTGGATTTTGATTGGGAGCTAAATTATTTAGTTTAATTAGATTTGTGGTTGGGAGCTGGTGGTGATCTTGAATTGGGGCTATGACATTTACTTCAGCGTCTTAAATAGTGGGTGGTTCTCGATTTCCAGGTGGTACTTGGCAGAAAAGGCTGCATCTTTTGGGTATCTTTGCTAGTGTTATTTCGTATTGGTCTATTCGCACTGCTATGTCTTGGACCCTCGGTGCACTTTTATGTGGAGTAACCAAGTTGTGAATGCTTTGGTTGTTTTTCACTTTGATGTTGCTTGTTAATCATATCTATGTGTTAAGTTTATAATCATTTGGAGTTCCGATTGCTACATCGTCATCTCACTTCCGTCTTACTTTCTTGATACGTATTGCCCATCAACATTGAGTTTGTTGTTTTTGATTTTGTATGTGTTGACATTTTACATTTGTATGTCAATTGGATATGTTCCTTTGTGGTTGTTTCTTTTCTTCATTGATTGCAATTCCCTTGACTTGCTTCCTCCACAATTCATTACGTTCTTTTTCACAGTTATATCATTAAAATGATGTCTTCTTTTGAGAAGAATACTCCAGCAATGCGCTATTTTTAACGAACTAGATCACAATGACTTCTGTCATGGTGGTGTTGGTGGAGGGGACGCGGATGGTGTACACTCACAAGGCAGGGCTCAAGTTGGCTCTGCTACTGGATGTGATATGGATAAGTGCAGGAGCGTTCAAGTCGCTGGATTTGTACGGAACTATGATTTGAAGAGGGACTATTAGAGTGGGGATTTTGTGTGACCCACTTGGTGAAGGACTTGGGGATTTTCTTGGAGTGTCAGAACATGGGCCTGGCTTTGCCTGAGTTGGTTCTGGCTGAGCTGCTCTATTTGTCATCAAGGTTCATGGGGAGGGTAAATTGACCCAAGTGCTTATCTGGAGCGGCTTAATAATGTTTCCCTTTCAACCACTGGCGGTTCTCTCATCTTAGAAATGGTACACCTTTTTTATCTTTTGGGGGCAATGCAGAATATAAATTGTTGCTCATTATCAAATGGACATAGTGATATACTGCATATGCGCATAAGTTTTGGAGGGAGACTTACATTGTGTCCTTTGTTATTTCTACTTTATTGTGTGATAGTTTGTTGGATGTTTTAGCAATGATTTCTTGTGCTATCATTCATTCTGTGCAATGATGAAGTTTTGGGGAACGAGGATATGGCATTATTTGCTTTAGGATGCTCAACTGTATTAAGCTCGTACTACACAATTTGTTAGGCAAGCGGTCTCATAAGCTTTCTGCGAACCTTCCCTTTGCTTCACCAGTGAAATGTAAGCCTTCTTTTGAGGGGGGAAGCTTTGCGCTATGTGTTTGTGGCTATAATTCTGCTTTCTTTTGTGCCAAACTGGGATGCAATTTAGTTCACGCAAGTTCTCAAATTCCTACATATATAGCGACTTTAAATTAGTTGGTGTAGAAATTGATTCCCTAGCAATGCATGGGGAAAGCAGATGCAGAGACAAGTTCTGTACAAGTTATGTATCATGTGTTGAGAAGTGTAATCGTCACTTTATTGTATGGGAGTGGTTGTATATCCCTCTTAGGTCAAATGTTCAGATATGTTTCTTGAGCGGCACAGATTCAGAGTCTTTTTAAGTTTCTTCATTGATCTTCTATCCGATTCACTGCCTTTTTAAGTTTGTTCATTTTTACTTAAATGTTGGATGACAAATTTCTTTGTTGTATCCTATAAGAAATGTTCAGGGTTTTTTGCTAGTTTGATATGCCAGAAGAATATAACATATGAAAGCAAATTGTTTGTATTATATTTGGGGAACAGCTATTCATCTCCTAAATTTTTTTTCAAAAATAAGAATTCGAATATAGGGGCAACTTTAGTCAAAATCGTAAACTGATCTTCAATTTATAGATAGAAAGTAGATTATAAGATACCCGATGAGAATGCTGTAAGGGAAAATAAATGAAGCACAAATTGGGCCATTATGGGGTTGGCCTAATTGGCTATCCATGATGGCCAGGTTGGCCACTTCAAGGTTGGCCCAGATTGGTCCAGCACTGTGGTGGTTGAATGGGGTGATCTAACCATTCGTTTAGGAACTTGTAGCTAAAGTAATATTTTATGAATAATTGAAGATTTCATTAAAAGAAAGGTAACAAGTGTAACTAAACCAAGTATACACGAGAGAAGAAACAAAATTAGTTAGAACAAGCTTTTGAATAAAAATAAAAATTTTATTTGCAAGTCCATGTGAATGACATATTCCACACTCCTAATATGATAGAATTTCATTTGTAGAAAAGATTTAGAAATTTAAATCCTACAAATTAAATCATACCATGAGAGCATAATGGATGGTGTATTTTCCACACTAACTTGTAAGTTGAAGGATTTGAACAAAATCTTTCAGTCTAAATGCAATATCAAACACTTTTGATATCATTCATAGCTTGAGTCTAGGAATTGGTATAATTTCATACCTAATATGGAGTAGTGAACTTCTATAATCAAAATTTTAAAACAAAGGGTAGGAGTGAATGTAGGTCTTGCTTTAAAGTTTTATTATATTTAGAACCTATTCAGACATGATGTAGGATTTGAAGTTGATTTCGTCTGGAATCTCTTTTTTTCCCCTCCTTTTCATTTAGGGTTGTTGATAAAGTTTGGTACCGTCATTGATGAGGTGCATATGGGATGTAACTGTTGTTAGAAGTTTTTACCAGAGATCATTGACATTGATTTATCTATTTGCAAATGCAAATACATATTTGAATAACTAAATCATTAAATTGACTACATTGGATTATGCATATGTAAATATTTTCATACTATAAATAGTGTCAATACATTTTTACAAATGCACTGTTCACTCTACAAATACTATTTTATTAATTTTTTCTCCCTCCTCCTACTCTATTTTCAATATTTTCGTAGTGGGTGCTAATTGCAAAATATATAAAAAAATTAATTTTAAGAAAAAAATTAATATATTATTTTGGTCAAAGATATATAATCCAATGTGAGAGTTTTTTTTAAATGGCAAAGACAATCTATAAAATATGTGATTTTGCATTTATATATAGATAAACCAATGCTAATGCTTGGACAAATAGGATTGGTTAGGCTCACCTAAAACATCGTCCAAGAATCTACATGGCATGAGATGGGTTGTAAAACAAGGAGAACTCTATTCCCAAAGAGAGAAGCCAACGATTTTTTTTTTTTTTACTGATTGCTTTGATTTATTTTTAACTTGTTAAGAAAGTATTTTTTTTTATGAGTTTGTGTTTTTTTTAATAAATGTTTAAGGGATTTAGAAAAATGTTAAAAAAAAAAAGAAAAAAAAAATTACAGAGTCGAATTCAGCGGGTGTAGCATCACTCTAACTAAGTTTTGCTATGGAATGGTCTCGGTAAGTTGGAAAATGAAGGATATGAGCTTTTTGCGCACCCCTTGCGCACAAAATGTGACCTGGCAAAAATTAAAACACTGTATTTTGGTGTGGGAAGAGAGAACGAAAAAGAAAATGTCCTCGAAGGTTCATCCATTCTCGTGTAGCATCCCTCCCCTTCTCTTCTTCTCCAATCTCTGCAACCACGCCTTCTTCTTCTCTCCCCTTCTCTTCTCTTCTCAATCTTTGCAAATCACCATCTTTCAAACTGAAAATACGGCCTAGACTAAGACAATGAAGTAATGATGCACTACTGAGACAAAAAAAAATCTTGAATCAAGTTGTGAAAATCCTAAAGAAACGAGAACACGATGAAATGAAATTAGACAAAAACCAATGGGTCATGGATTAGCTGCTAAAACACTACTAAAAGACCAAGAAGTTCTTTTCAAAAAAAGTGGATACAATGAATGAGACATTAAAATTGCGTAACATCCTGGGAAGAACGAAATGGCAGTAGAACTTTTGAGAGTTGTATACCATGATGAAGATGGCTATAAAAGAGAAGGGGACTAAGAGAATCACTGCGAATCTCTGCTACTGTTACCTTGAGGCCGAGCTAGAGGTGTCTGCAGCTGAGGCTGTGGACTTCCAGCTCTCTGTTGCTGCGAGCCATGGCCATTTTTGCAATCCAAGTCTCCAAGAGGAACCCCTCAGTTTCTTTCTGGTTGTCCTTGGTGTGGAAAATGAAAAAGGAGACATGGAATTTGGGGGAGACGTGTCTGCAATGTTGGAATAGTCGATTCGCTTTTCTTCTTCGTCGAGGCATTTTCATCATTGTATGCAACACGCCATGTCAGGAGTGTGCGTAATTCGCATGCGCAGTTGACAGCAAAGCGGAACTCAGGTAAGTTAGCCCGTGACGCACATGTGAGTTGAATCTTTTTTTTCTTCCTCTGACTTAGCGTATTTAGTACGCCAATATTTTTTTTCTTTTTAGTTTTTTAAATAAAAAATAAAAGGATTTAAAAATAAAACCAACCCAGTATATTGTTCAAAAATTAGAAAAATATCTCTTATTTTCTCTCTTGCAATCTAGAAGGAAATGAAAACTCATGCCACTTTGTGAAGATCTTCTGCCATTGCGATTATCGTCCATTCCGAAAAGGAACACAGCAAATGCTCAAGCTCCAATATAACAAAATTTAAAAATCTCTAATAAATCACCTGGAATATAAGGCTTTTGGGCACAAAGTAAAGTACAGAACGAGAAAGAAAATGAGTTCCGATAGGCAGTGTCACATTTTCGGCAAAATTTTATGAATTGTCTGTAAGAGGGAGAAAATGGAAAGCATATGGCATTTAAAGCTATTTTTATTTGAAAACGAGCCCGTAAGCTCTTCCTGAAAATAAAAATCAGAAAACTAGCTCGAACTATAGACCAGTGTGTTTGGTCCGGTGCAAAACCGATTCGATCCAGTACCAATTTCATTTTTTCAAAACCGGTTCCAAATCGGTCTGTTCTGATTTTGGTTTTTTTTTTTTTATACTGGATTGGTTCATATATATATAAATAATTATTTATATGATTTTTTTATATTATATATATTATATGCTAAATTTCTAATTAATATAACATGAAATTTTAAAATCTTAAAATTCATGTATAATAATCTAATAACATAAAATTAATATAACATTTGATATAAAATCTTAATCTTAAACATGAACATTAATATTAAGATATTAACATAAACCTACTTTTGATATATATATATATATATATTATATTATATTAAGGATAAATACATTTTATGGCATAATAAATTATAATATATATTCTTTTTGATAAATGCATTTCTATACATTTCATCATATACACTCATATAAAAGTTGTATAGTGTAACTTATATAGACTATAGTAGTATAGTTAAATTTAATATTATACTAGTGTGTGTTAATTAATATAATTATTATAAAATAATGTACATGTACTACAATATAAATAGACTAATAGTTTTAGTATATGTAACCATCGTACTATCACTAACATATATAATCAAATATATAAATACGTTAGACACTAACCTATAGTATTTGCTAAGCATAATAAGTTTATCTCACTAATTAGTAATTATACTATATTATTACTAGCATATAGTATTAATAGATAACTATATACATATTTTTATATCAAAATATCACTATATATATAGTATTAGTCTACTATTAGTTATGTACTATATATAAATAACTATATAAATCACTATAGTATTAGTAGTTAAACTAATACTATATCGCTATAAGATACTATTATATATATAATAATACTAATACTAATTAAGTATACTAATACCAATAGTGATAGTTTAGTTATATTATACTATAGTTATAATATTATAATATCATAGTATATATGATATATATACTCATACTAATAAGTTAATACTAATGAATAATAAGTGAATCTCACTAATAAGTTAGATACTAGTATAATTAGATAATAATGATTTATTATTATATATATAAATAATAAATTCTAATAATTGAAGTTAGTGTTAAAAAAATTATAAAAATCATAAATCAAAACAGGAAAAATTTGACTGAACCGCACTAGAACCTGAAGTGTCGGTTTTGTGATGAATCGGTCTGGTATTGGTTATTCAATTCTCAAAATTGGTATATACCAATTTGATTATAAAATATATCTAAAATCGGACTGAACCAGACTGGTTGCACCCCTACTCTCTTTTGATTTCTGCAAGGGTGTAAGCTCTCTTTACAAATTTCCAAATTTCTAGTGTTTCCAGAAACACCATCGATATAAGTTCAGGTTTTTGACTTCCAAAAAGAACCCAACATGAGTTAGACTTTTTTACTTCACCATTGACATGGTGGGGAAAACGGCAAGTGCACCTCAGAGCTAATGCACCAAGGCTATTCTGAAGTGCTTTTCTAACATCCTATAGTCGAGATAGTCAAGAAAATATGTCCAAGTTTTATATGAATGTTTGGCATTCTTTCTTGAAAGGCTTTTGGCCATGTTTCTTTCTTGCTTGCTTTAAGCCATGGTTGTTGGGAACCGTTTCTTTCTTGCGATGGTTTAGGCCATGTTTGGGAATAAACAAACACACTGCAGATTAGTTGGTTAATACTCAACTAGATCGAGCAATTGTATGCTCCTCGAATTTTTTCATACATAATACTACATTTTCCCCATTGGTTTGGAAGGGTTTTGTCACGTTTGGTTTACTTGATTTTGAGAAAAGAAAAATAGAGAATATTTGTGAAATTTCTTAGATATAATATTAATAAGTTTTGTGAAAGGAGAAAGAATTTTGAATAATTTCTTTTTAAATCAATTTTGTATTACACTTATCGATGGAAACTGTCAGGACCCACTCTCTGGCCCTAGCTCTTCCATACATTATTGTATTTTTATCTTTGTGTAATAATCATATCTTGATCTTTCTGATTCCAACCCGTTTTAGGGGATTTGTGGAAAGCATTGGCCCTTGACTAAAGAGATCAATGAGCAACACATGTAGTCGCTTGCATGAGTGGAAGTGGAAGAAAGTGCGTATACAACCAGCAAACTCAACATCATCCAAAGCAAGTCAAAGTCTACCAACACCTTCCAAGAGTGGGGTTTGGCTGCTTTATTTAAAAATCAAAACTTTCAAGTGACTAGAAGAACAAATATACCACAAAATTGAATTTTTTGGTGAAAACAAAATACTTGAACAAAATACTTCAAAAATCCATCAAAATACTTGACATTGGCCAAATCAACTGTGTCCGGCACACCGAGCCCGTTTCTCCCCCCAATTGACTCCAGCAAAGCATACCTCATGTCCCCATCTTCGACCTCCATCCTCTCGAATGATGTTTGGTACTTTTGCGCTACATCCAACATCATGTATATTGAAGTCCATCGAGTCATAACGTTCGGTTGCAACATACTAGAAAATGGGATCTCAAGTTGTTCGACTATTGCCTTAAATTGGTGGAGCTATTGGGGGGAAACCCTCACATATCTCACAAGGTTCTAGACTTTACTAATGGAATCATCAACCTCCTTGAACCCCTCAGAAACTATGAGGTTAATGATATGGAAACAACATTAAATATGGATAAACTGGTTCTCACGAATGATATCCTCATTTACCGTCATATTCTGTCTGAACCAATCAATGATAGTGTCATTTGCAATGACATTGTCAACCGTGATACAAAGCACTTTTCTGATCCCCTAATCCTTTATACAGTTATCCATCTCCTTACCAATGGATGACCCATTGTGATCAACAATTTTTTTGAAGCTAATAAACCGCTTCTACAACGTCCACTCACTATCGATATAGTGGGCTGTGATATACATGTAGCTCACATTTTATATGGAGGTCCATTTATCAGTCATAAATGACACTCTTGGCTTGTGGCAACAAATATTTCTTTCATCGCTGCCTTCTCCTTATCATGCATCTTCAAACAATCGCGCATCATAGTATACCGTGAACGCATAAGAAATCGTGGCTCTAAAGTGTGACAACCCGCCCCTTTTCTAGTAGGCCTCTTATATTTTGGAAGCCCCAAAAGTATTATAATTATAGAAAAATCGTTTTATCTAAATGATTTTATTTATTTAAGAATATTATGACATTTAAATTATGTTAAGAACTCTATTTAATTTGATAATTTTATTCTCTTAAAAAATATTTAGCAAATTTCATCATTTTAATTAATGATGAAAGAATAGTATTTTGTAATATAAAGTTGATATTAGTTTATGATATTGTATTTATATTTTATCAAGATATTTTAGTTAGTTTATTTTAGTGTTTAATCTTTACCGTTGGATTTGGGTTAAGAATCCTAGATGAAGGCCTAGATACCTAAGAGGACTAGATCCCTCATTTTCCCTTTTCCCTCTCTCTCTTCCCTTCCCGTCCACTCACGCTGCACGTCTTCTGACTCTTCCTCCTCCCTCAACCAATCTTTTCCTCTTAGCCCAGCAGCGCCGTCGGCTGCTATTGTCATGCCACACCACTACCATCTCACCAACCTCCTCCTTCTTTGTCGTACCCAACCTCCCCTACGCCTCCCTCTCTCTCTTCCTCACCGAATCAAGCCTCGAAACAAGAGGAAAGTCAATGATGGTGATGAATACACATCCATAGATAAATGGGCATTGCGACACATTGAAGATGGAAAACCTATAGGTGATGCCTTGGATGAAGAGGTCAAGGAGCCCTGTCACTTAAATGAAATGTTTCATGTTTTCATACTACTCTATTGTACTGGCACATAGCTTTCTACCAGGGCATCCATCAAAGTGGTTCTAACGGTTTTGGTGCTGTGCAACCAGCCAGTCAGAAATTGAGAGAATAATGCGTTAACAGAGATGCTTTTTGTAATACCCAAAGCTCAAGCCGACAACCCAAGCTCAGCAAGAGCTCAGCCTAGAAGGCCCACAGGATGTTGTTTTCGGGAAAGACTCCTTCTCCTTTTAGCTTCTTCTTCCCCGAAACCCATGCTCCATCTAGACGGTTTGTTTTCCCTCTGAAATCTTCTGCTCACGTTAGTTACCCCCCCATTTCTTCTTCCATGAATCCCACTTTTTACCCATGCCCCTTCAATTTAGTTTTCTTTTCTTCACCCTCAAATTATCTTCTCAACAGAAGCTCTTCTCTCTCTCTCTCTCTCTCTCTCCTCTGTTTCTTCCTCTTGGTTTCTCTCTCAATTTTATTTTCACCTCCTTGTCTACTCTCCTCAACCGGCAGCCACAAAAACCACCCTGCTTCTACACGATGGAAGCCGTTGGGCCCACTGACTCAAGCCTCTACCTTACACCACTGTAGACCCATGCTACCCCAGCACCACTTAACACCAACCTTGTAATACCTGCCTACAAAAAACAACGTGTTTTATCTTCTAATGACCCAAGACGTCAACATTTGGTAAGTCTTCTATCCCCTTGCAATTCAGTTTCTTTTCCCTGAGTGTTTCTCTCTATCAATACCAGCCTTTCCCACGTTGTGCAGTTACCTTCCTTCCTCTTTTATTTTTTTTATTTTTTCTTTCTTTTCAAATCTCTCAACAGTACACTCTCCCTCTCTTATCTCTAAGTGTAGATCTCTCTTACTCTCCCTTTCTTGCAATTTATTTTGGTGATTTTGGGGTATCTGGGTTTCAGCCACTGGAAGGTTAGCGTCTCTCTCTCTCTCTCGCTCTCTCTCTTCCTCCCTCTTTATTTCTCACACTTATGCACTCACTCTGATTTTCTTTCTTCTTCCATGAAATTTCTATGATTTTTGTGGGTAGTTCGTGGGCCTCCTTGAATTGGTGTCGCCGACAAGCACCATCATCAGAAACACTGGATTTAGTGCCGGTAAGCCATTTTTCATTTAGGTTTCTCTTAAAATTATAGGTCTCAGTTTCTCCTAGTTTCAGTTTGTAAGTTATACATTCTAATCTTTAACCACTGAAACCTTCTTGCACTCTGTTTTCACCCCAATGCACACACATATTTTTGCATCACTCATGCATTTCCCCTCTTATTTTGTTACACACAAACTCCTTCACAGAACTCTGCTCGAGGCTATTTCAGTTGCTGCCAACATCTCTATAATTCTCCCTTCCATTGTACTCGAACTCAAATGTTTGGTAAGACCCTTGTTGACGTTGGTTGTAGTGTTGGTTAGAATTATGCACTACTATTGTAAGCATGTTAGATCTAATTATCTATGTAAATTCATAGTGATTTGTGTTATTATTTATTGGATTGTGGTTGGATATGTTGGAAGTCTCGAAGTTGATGAGTATGATTGTTGGGACAGTTTTGTGAGACTGTTTTGGGCTAGTAATTGGGACTATTTAGTGTTACTATTTGAGTTATTAGTAAGCTGTTTGGGTTTGTTAAGTGGTGGTTGGGTGGAGATTACTTGGTGGTACTGGAGTGAAAATATTGATGGTTTGAAGTGGGGCTGTCCAGATTTACCTTATGGGGAATTCTAGATTAAAAAGGGGCTGGTTTATGTCTTTATTAAATAAGCTTAGTGGTTTACTTGTTTGGATTATTAATTGTGTGGTAAACGTTTATTGTTTTAGGTTGTGATACTGTTAGAGGTTCAACCCAAGGCATATCTTCTACACGATAAGAGTCAGGTAAGCGAGGTTCCTATACTAGCTTTGCACAAAAGAAATGAAATGAGGTCGAATTTGAAAATATGCACGTTTATCTTTGAAAAGAAATTTGAAAAATGACCTCAGATGTTTGTTTTGCATATGCATAAATCTTATATAAGAGAAAGTATTTTTGTCATGACTGGTATAGACATGAGCTGATTTTAGCATTTTATTTCTAAACTGTGAAAATGAGTGAATATACGATCCCAAAAGTTTTGCTTTGATTAAAATGAACAAGTTTTGTGTCGATTATTCTTGGATATGTGAAATGTTCTAAAAGTGTTCAGTATTCTGTTTTTGATATGACATGTCATCTAAAAATGTTGTCATGACTTCTGATTCTATATTTGAATATGATCTGGTGTCGATGATGTTCTGTTTTGTTTCTGCTAAGGCCCAGCCACAGGTATAATGGTGGTTTATAATCCTACCACGGGGGTGAAATATAGTATACAACCCAGCCACGGGTATAATGGTGGTTTATAACCCTACCATGGGGGTTAAATATGATATTTGTCCCAATGTGATACTCTGATATGCTACGAAGATGAGGTTTCAGTCTGTAATATGCCAAGGGATATTTTTGAAATAAGAAAAGTTTTATGAAAGCTTCGCTCTGACTTTTTGATAGAGTGTTTCAGTTTATGCATTCTGAAAGTAAATATGTTGTTTCAGTTTTCTGAAAGTAAATGTTTTGTTATGCATACTGAGTTTTGTAAATGCTCATGTTTACATACTAATATATGTTCTCTACTTACTGAGTTGTTTATAACTCACCTCCTTATCTCCATAATATTTTTCAGATGACTTTGATGGTTCAACTGAGGATCAGTAATAGAGGTTGTGGGCAAGATTAACTATGGACAGTAGTTGGGTACCTCAGAGTACTAGTGCCGTTGGTGGATTTATTTATTTAATAGTTTGATTTTAGTATGTTTAGACGGTTTATAGAGACTTATGTAAATTCTATTTCATTCTATTATGTTGTTTGAGACATGTAGCGAAGTTGATCTATTTTATTTGGGTTACTGTATTGAGCTTCTAATATATGAATATGTGTGGTTAATTAAATTTGAAGTATTTTACATTTGATTTGGAGCCTTTGGAAGTAGATATTTTGGATTTTTGATATATATTAGCATTGTTGGAGTTGATTATCAGTTGACAGTTGTTAACTCCTTAGAACTCCGAGGCTGGGGTGTTACAAACCTGCAAACCTCCACCCACAACGCTTCCCTTGCATGCACCAACAACTCTCTAGTCCACACTAGCATTCATCCCCCATCGAGGTGCTTAAGCCCCCACTCTCTCTCTTTCTCTCTCTCTTTCTCTCCACCATGTGCCACGGAGGAGCCACGTGATTTCATCTCTACCAGCTGTTGGATTTCCTTTGCTTAGTGCCTGGTTTCCGCTAGGTGAGCATCTGCTGCATAATCTTTTTTTCTCATGTGTTGGCTTTTAGATGAGGACACTTAGCAGTAGTGCTAGTGTGTGTAATTACCTCAAGGCCATATATGTGTATTAGGGTCTGATGGGTATGGGTGTTCACGTGCTCTAGGTTTGATTTTGTGAGTTTCTAGTGAGCCCAATTTTATGAGGAAGTTGATTTCTTAGGCGGTCTTGGGTTTAATTATTTCTAGAAATTAGTAAGCTATTTTATTTTGGGTTATGGGCTTAGAGAGCCTAGATTACCGAAAAATATAAAAAGAAAAAGCTGCATGAGAAAAGATCACCAAGTCAAATTGGTGGCAAGGAATTGTCCATTTGCAAAACCCCTATGGCCAAATTGCCAATGGTTTCACTGTCATTAACATACCCACGAAGTTAACAGGGTGGGAAGGGAATACAAAAACTTTAAGCTGCATAAGTAAAGGCGAAGTCACTATCAGAAAGAGAGACAAGTTTAAACAGGTTGGCGTATAAAAGATTTTCCTGCCTCAGTATAAAAGGAATTCTCAGTTTGGGTAGAACAGTGTCACCAAAAAATGTAGCTTCTTTAGCCATCCTACACAAAACCTTGCGTAAAATTTCCCCCAAATACATACCAGAAATTATTTTCTCAAACTTCTGCACATAACAATCACAAAGGAGTAAGAAATATTCAGTGAGCCATTCAAACAAGCTGAGATGTATTTAAGGCATGATTAAGATTTTGCAAGAGTTGACTTGTCCTCCAGGGTTTAATCTCTCATCGTCTAGTGCTTGATCATATTCTGTTAGTGGAAGGTGGGATGTCTGGAAGTTTCCCCATTCCATATTGATAACCTACAGTATGGAAAAATGTAGTAAACATTGAGAACTACTCCTGAACAATTTTTTAAGTGAAACAAAAAAGGCGATGGAAAAATGTAGGTAACCGTTTCAAAAACTTGGTAACTGAAGTACACTAACCATCTCTCCTAATTTAGGAAGAAGACCATGCTCTAAGATTTGGGAGAAAATCTAATAATAAAGAATGATTCAAATACTAACCTCTGGCCATCGTTGACCAAGTATTTGCAGGAACCGATTGTTTCTGAATTATGAACCCTCACAATTTCTATATGGAGAGTATTGGTTAGGGGTTTTCAACCTATCTTTTTACGTTAATGAATGTGATTGATGGAGAATCACTGGCCTTTATATATAGATAGGCCAAGACCCTTATCCATTGTTTTCTGAGTATTGCTTCCTTCCATCAAGGAATGTAATTGTTGGTTTTTAATGAGTAGTATCTGTATTTTTAATTACCCATAGCTTTTTATATAAACATAAAACTATTAAAATAAATATATATAATATATTTGAAAGGGTGTGGCATGTAAGCCTCCTTTAAGTCTCCCACAAGGAGACGTGTTCTCTCATTCTCCCACTTGGCTTACGTGAGAGTCATTTAAAATCATCTGGATAACTAAAATTGAATATGGCCACAAATAAAACTACTCAAACCATAACCTTTAGAAGAAAGATATAATACATGAATCATGGCTGTTATGTTATTATATTAACATTTCCTTCCATGTATTACACTGTATTAGTCTCTCTAAATAAATTTCCATATGTGATATATCTCTTTATGAATAACTTCCTATAAGTCATTCTGGGTCTATACATGATACATTAGGAGCAAATAATTTATGTGAACAAATAAAAATATTATTCTTGACAACAAGAAGTATTGTATACAATGAACAAATCAAAAATAAAATGAGCTCATTAACCCCATGCTCTCTACATGTTTCAAAAACATTTTTATTGAGAGCCCTTTTGTCATGGGATCTGCATTCATAAGGGATGTAATTGTATGCTCTATTGAGACTTCTTGTTCCTTAACTCTCTCTCTGATAGCAAGTACTGTATACAATGAACAAATCAAAAGGATGTATTGTATACAAGTGCATTGAATACAAGTACTGTATACAATGAACAAATCAAACATAAAATGAGCTCATTAACCACATGCTCTCTACATGTTTCAAACATATTTTTATTGAGAGCCCTTTTGTCATGGGATCTGCAATCATAAAAGGATGTACTTGTATGCTCTATTGAGACTTCTTGTTCCTTGACTCTCTCTCTGATAGCTCTTTATGTCAATATGTTTACTTTTGCTCCCACTCTTGCTATTCGTAGAAAAGAAAACTGCTACCAAATTATCATAGTAAATTCTTAAAGGCTTAGATATTGAATCCACAACTTGAAGCCCTGTGATAAAACTCCTCAACCATTTTGCCTATGAAGGTGCTTCAAAGCATGCTATAAACTTTGCCTCCATCGTAGATGATGCAATGATCATCTATTTGGTGCTCTTCCATGATATGGCACCTCCTGCTAACATGAAGACATACCCTGAAGTGGACTTTCTGGAATCTTGACAACCCGTAAAATCTAAGTCTGAATATCTAACAACTTCCAGAAAATCAACATGCTTATAAATAATCATATGATTCTTGGTTCCTTGCAAATATCTCATAACCTTTTTAGCAGCCTTCCAATGTTCTATTTCAGGATTGCTTTGGTATCTTCCCAACATTCGCATAGCATATGCAATATCAAGTCTTATACAAACATGTGATTAAACTACTAGAAGTAGATGCATATGGAATGTTTTCTACTTTTTTATTTTTCAAAGCATTTTTTGGACATTGAATTAAACTAAATTTACCACACTTTAATATGGGTGTTGCATTGGGTGTACATTCATTCATTCTAAATTTTTCCAACAACTTTTCAATGGAGGATTTATGAGAAAGTCCTAAAGTTCTTTTAGACCTATCTCGATGAATCTCTATGCCCAAAACATAAGAGGATTCACCTAAATCCTTCATTTCAAAACTTTGGAATAGAAATCTTTTGGTGTCATGTAGTAGACTTTCAAATAACATTGACGGGATGCTTGTTTTAGTCCATAAATTGATTTCTTTAACTTGCAAACTAAATGATCACCTTTATCGGAATGAAACTCTTCAGCTTGCTTCATGTATACCTCTTCTTTAAGTGTCCCATTCAAAAAAGTTGTTTTCACATCCATTTGATGTAGCTTTAAATCAAAGTGACCTACTAATGCCATGATCACTATAAAAGAATCCTTTTTAGAAACTAGAGAGAAAGTATCATGGTAGTCAATACCTTCTCTTTGTGTAAATCATTTAGCTACAAGTCTAGCTTTTTATCTATTGATATTACAATTTGAGTCTTTCTTGGTTTTATAAACCCATTTACAACCAATGGCCTTAACTCCTTTAGGTAACTCGACAATTTCCCAAACTTGATTTTTAGCCTGGATTCCATTTTTTATATCATAGCGTCATGCCAAAATTTTTGAATTTTCTCCACTCATGGCATGTGAAAATGAGATGGGATCATCTTTAGGTCCCATATCAAAATCAGACTTTAGTAGGTACACATAGTACTCGTCAGGAATAGCAGGCTTCCTTATTCTAAAGGATCTTCTTAATTCTATTGTTTCATCCATATTATGTGGATGTTGAACTATAAAGTCAAAATTGGTATGTTCCTCATGAGGTGCTAGTGGTTCTTGAATTGATTGAGCTTTAAGGGTATCAGATTGATTTCTTTGAATGATAATCATTTCATTTTCATTCACGGATGTAATATCTGAATTCCGTATTTCCTCCCACTCTATCTTTCGAGGAACATTACTCCCACTTATTCCAAAACCCTTAATAGATTTTGCATTTCTGGCTTCCACAATTCTGGGTGTATGTGAGGGACAATAAAATCTATAGCCCTTAGAATTTTCTGCATAGCCAATGAAATAACCACCAATCATCCTTGGATCTAATTTCTTTAGTTGTGGATTATAGACCCTAACTTCAACTTGATAACCCCATATGCGCATATGCCAAACTAGATTTCCATCCTTTCCATAATTCAAATGGTGTTTTGGAGACAACCTTAGATGGAACCCTAATTAAGATATACATTGTAGTTTTTAAGGCCTCACTCCACAAAGATAAAGGAACATTACAATTACTGAGCATACTTCTTACCATATCCATAAGGGTATGGTTTCACCTTTTAGCAACACCAATTTGGTGAGGTGAACCTGACATTGTATACTGAGCAATAATGCCTTCTTCCTTGAGAAAATTTGCAAATGAACCTGGTCGTTGTCCTGACTCTGTATATCTACCATAATATTATCTACCCCTGTCAGATCTTATGATCTTTATTTTCTTTTCTAATTATCTCTCTACTTCCTTTTTATATATTCTGAAAGTATCTAGTACTTCAGATTTATCAAAAAGGAGGTAAAGATACATAAATCATGAATAGTCATCAATAAATGAGATAAAATATCTCTGACCATTCAAACAAGGGGTATTAAATGGTCCACAGATGTCAGTGTGTATGATTCCAAGAATTTCCTCACTCCTCTTGGCACCTTTATTGGTTTTGTTGGTTTGCTTACCCTTTATGCAATGCACACAAGTACCAAAATCTGAGAAGTCTAAAGTCTTTAAGACTCCATCATTAACTAATCTTTTAATTCTCTCTATGGAAATATGTCCTAATCTCCCATGCCACAATATAGAGAAGGACTCATCAATAATATTACGTGTAGTGCCAACTTCATCATGCAGAGTTAATAGACTATTTTAAAAAATAGAATCTAAATTTAGTTTATACAAACCATTAATCAAGGTCCCAGAGCCTACAAATGTGGAGTTTTTAAATGGAGAAACATTTGAATTCACAAAATTAAATTCAAATCCCAAAGGTACTAATCTCAAAATTAAATTCAAATCCCAAAGATACTAATCTAGATATAGAGATCAAGTTTCTAGAAAATGAAGGTACATAAAATGTGTTTCCAAGATCCAAAATATAACCATTATTTAAAATAAGTTTAAAAGTTGGTACAACCTTGACATGTGAACGCTTCCCATGTCCTGAGTAGATGCCTTGTTCACTTCTCATCGGTTTCCTTAGGCTGAGAAACACCTACATGATATTGACAACATGAATTGAAGTACCCGAATCAATCCACCATGTATTATGATGATAGTCTACAAAATTGGACTCATAGCACTCAAGAAAATTGAGATTACCTTTCTTCTCAAGCCATGATTTATACTTTATACAATCTTTCTTTTTGTGTCATTTTTTCTTGCAAAAGAAGCATGTATCATTGTCTCTGTAGCGTTTAAATGGCGCTATTCCATGCTTTTTCCACTTATTAACATTGATACTTTTGCCTTTCTTCCATTTTGCCTTCCTTTGAGTAACAAAATGATCACTTTCAATATTTTCATGTTTCAATTTCTCTTCTTTTTGTACACACATGGTTAAGAGTTCATTAATGGACCATTTTTCCTTATATGTAGGAAGAGAGTTGAGTATGAAATGGATAGGGAATGAGTCTGAGATCTCAATATCCCTCATTTCCATTATGTGCTCAAGCACGCTTCTAGATTTTCCATGCTTCAAAACTGATAATTTGTTCATTAGGGTGCTAGCCAATGCCTTATCAGAACAAGCAAATTGTTCTTCAATAGCTTTTATGTAGTCCTTGACTTTATCACACTCTGGGATTGAACCTTTAATGCTCTTACTCACATGTGACTTGATGAGCATTAGACTTAATCGGTTAGACCTCTCCCACCTTTCATAGGTATTTTTATCTACCAATGAACTTGTTTCAGTGGGTATATGTGGTTCATCCACATGAAGTGCCAAGTCCAAGTCCATACACCCTAATGTTAAAAGAACACTTTCTTTCTAATTTGAAAAATTATCCCCATTCAGAATTGGAATATTAGAAGATTCAATATTTAAAAAAGAAGTCATGGTAGCTGCAATAACATAATCAAGAACATATATCAATACTTTGAATCAAACAATAACTATAGTTTAAATTGACCAATGTCTAATTCAAAAAACAAATATAAATCTCCATATCGGTAAAGATGTAATACCCCGTATTTACATGTGTTTTAACTAAGTAATTATTGCATTTATTAAGAGTATAGACTTTCTTTTTATAATTTTAGATGATTTACGACGTATTATTTTATGACTTTTAACTGTGAAATTTAATTCAATGTGTTTTATTGTTAATTATTGATCATTATTTGCAATGCTCTTTATTTTAAATTAGTTTATTGTTAGATTTTATTATTTTATTTTAGTTCGTCACTGTGTTTAAATTAGTTTTATTTAAATTTTTGTTAGATTAGTTTGAGACCAAAATAAAAAGGCTGGATCTCATTTATTTCCCTTCCTTTTTCTTTTTCCTCTTTTTCTTCTTTCGTTTTCCCTTATTTTTCTTCTTCTCCCTTATTTCTCCCCTTGCGTGTGCAACTCCTCTCTCATTTTCTCCTCAGTGCTTCAACTCCGCCCAGCCTCGCAGTCATGCACCACCAGCCATCACCGCCCAGCCCATTAGCTCTACCACCCTCCGGCGACCTCCCCCACCCCAGCCTCCTTTCCCCATGCTCTCTCTCTCTCCCCGCTGGCTGTGTGGAACCCATTGGGGTTGTGCATTTTCTGCGCCACCACCACTACCACAGCTTCCCCCTTTCGCCGACCATCATCCCCCACTAAGCTCAGCTCCAACTGTTCATCGTCTGCTCCCACGAAGCTCCCCAAGCCCCACAGTTTTCTCCCCTTTTCGTCTCGTCCGCCGTCGCCTGGCCAGCGCACCACCACCAACGGCTTCCCCACCCACTGGTGACCTCTCCTATCCAATCTCATGCCCCACGTGACTCATAGCCACCACACTCTCTCTCACTCTCCCATGGCCTATTCTCCTCATAGTTCGCCGATCCCCTCTATGCGCCACCACCCACTACCATCAACTCCACTAACCCCCATGAGCCCCTTCATGGTCAGCCCAAGCTCCCCTTAGCTCCCCTTTTGAAATTTCCACTCTGAGACCCACAGCCGTTGCTTGGAAACCACCACCCACGGTTGCTCCACCAGTTTTGGCGTCACCCTCGATCTTCCAATTTTGCCTTTCGTCATTGTAAGTAACTTTCCAAATAACTTTTTGAGATTTATATATATTTTTGCGCTAACTCATATTTACTGCGAATTGGTTGGTTGTGCCGGACTGAGTCTGAGGAGTAAGGAGGTTGGTTGGATTGGAGGATGTAGTTGTTTGTGAGATTGGATTATGCTTGGTATTTTTATGTCGTGTTTGGGTTCATGATATACATTGCATAAATTCATGTATGTTCATGCGTATAATTGAAAACTAGGTTTTCATGTGAGAATGGTTTTTGGGTGCGTGTGTATCACGATCACAAGCCAAGATAAGATATTATCTCGGTAAAGCTCCTCTGGTCACTCAGGAGCGGAATATATTGAGTGGCATCCCTTAGGTTGTTGCTGGGCGACAACGGAATTAGACGAGATGGTAACGTTCTAGTGCCGACTTTGTGGCTCCTCTTGCTGGCGAAGGCTAGAGGATGCTTGGCCACGAACGTGCTGGGCACTGAACTTGGCATCGCTTGTTACGAAATTACACGCACGATCGTTACTCATGGTATGACGAAAGGAGCCAGGATGTGCGGATGGTCCCTAGGGAAGATCATGGTGCATATAGTAAATGGATGTTGGGTCATTTCTAGGAAAATGGTAGTTTTTGATAAATGGATATGTGGACCATTTTCTGGAAAAATGGTGGATATCTATATGGGCCGGTTTTTAGGAAAATGATGGTTTATTTTTAACAGAATGATTTTTAGGCCATTTTTAGGGAAAATGGTGGGATATGTTTTAATGGATATATTTTTGGGCCAAAATGGAATTTTGGCGTGCATTAAAAAATATTCATTTTTTGTAAAAATGATGGTTTTGGGTCTAAAATATATTTCATCATATGCACGCATATTTGTTGGTTGCATTAATGCATTTTTATCTCATCGGTTGTTTGGTTGATTACTTGCTAAGACTCATAATCTCACGGTATTCGATACTTTGCGGTACCGTTTTACGATACCGTAGATTTTGATGTTGATGATGTTGATGTAGAGCCTGAGGATTTAGCTTCACCTGAGAAGTGATTTAGGATCACTTGCTCGTGTATTGGGATTTGTCTCCCATTTTTTGGCTATGTATTTAGTTTTTATTATATTTATATTGGATAACTGTATAACTTTTTAAAAGCATTTTATTTTAAAAATTTGTATTTAAATTTCTGGTACTTAGTTGGCTAACTTTTAATTAACCGCTGTGACTTTTGTTGTGCACTTATTGCATGTTGCACATACTGGAGAACTTATTTGGGATGCGTGACCCGTGTTGTCATCATCCTAACGGCACGATTTCCGCATTTCTGTATGTGAGAGTCGTGGTGTCACAAAAGATTGCAGTATGCATAAGATTTGCTTGTATTTTTCTTTATAATAAGACTAGTGTTTTACAAATATTTAAGAAAAAAAGATCCTGCATCTATGGGTATAGGAAATCTGTTTTACCTAATATCCTTTTCACTATCTTATTACAATTAAATCATCATTTTTTTTAATAATTACCTCCCTGTAGGGCCAAGTAATTACTATAATAATTTAATTGCAATATAAAATGCCATTACAACAACATAAAATCAAATATATTAAAATATTATTGTATCTTAAAATGCTATGTCTATTCGTAATACACAATAATATTTATATTCTAATATGGAATTTTTTTTTAATAATTCACCATAACATACCGATTCACTATGACGTATTTATTTATGATGATATTACATCAACTAATAATCAAACATCAAGATGATTCAAAATATATTACTAGTTTCTATACACAAATCTAATTATGAGTCTTTGATTTGTGTAAAGTAACCAAACAAAGTAATAACCATTATTTTGCTAACCTAATGGTTAGACAAACACACACACACATATATATATTAATACAATTAAATAGGACGTTTAATGCATTGTCCTTTTCACCAAATGTTTTATTATTTTATACAAATGAAAATCACCTTTTCACTAACTGAGACTCAACCATCTAGTGGTCAAGCTTCCATACGTGTTATTTGGTTTGAGGGATTCAATTGAATCAAATCCCCACCCCACAGGACCGCAAGATACAAGCCAGAAAAAATCATATCTTTTCAAATAAAAGCCGCTGCAAATGCCTTGAGAGACGTGATTTGAAAAGGCATTGTTTCATTTCATGCCAATTAATTAAAATGATTTATCAAGAAAAAAGGCACTGCTTCATGCCTAACAGATAGGACTATCTGTTGTAAATGTCATGAGTCGGCATGCAAAAAGATGAAAAATTCTTCCCTAACCTACATCCAGAAATGAAAAAAAAATAGTTTTCTTGTGGAAAAGATTTTGTGAAAAATCATACCAAATAACAGATAAGATATTAAACGTAAATCTCATTTCATCAACAAATTCATAAGAATTTTTTGATTTACAAAGTCAAAAACATTTCAGATCTCTCTGAAATGCAAACACAAATTGAAATAAACAATGATGAATAAAACATGTCTAGGTAAAAAAATAAAAATGATAAACTCTAACAAATAACAACAACCCACAGATCGATATCAACACAGATCATGCCCAGACATGTGTTTCAACAAACAATCCACATAACAATCAAAATCTATACTAAACAACATGGCACAAGAGTTAGCTCTGATACCACTATTGTAAGATTTGGGAGAAAATCTAATAATAATGAATCGTTAGAATACTAACCTCTGGCCATCTTGATCAAGTATTTGTAGGAACTGATTATTTCTGAATTATGAACCCTCACAATTTCTATATGGAGAGTATTGGGTAGAGGTTTTCACCCTATCTTTTTATGTTAATGAATGTGATTGATGGAGATTCACAGACCTTGATATATAGATAGGCCAAGACTCTTATCCATTATTTTTCTAAGTATTGCTTCCTTCCATCAAGGAATGTAACTATTGTGTGTGTGTGTGTTTTTTTTTTTTTTTAAGAAAAGGCACCACGAAACATTTACTAGTTAAATTTAAAGTGAAAGAGCTCTTAACACAGGCATGATCAGTATAAAAAAAAAAATTATTTGCAGGTTTTTGTGCTTACTTTACTTGGACAATGGACCACAGACCTAGTAATCAATTATAACAACAAATAGAGGCTTAAATGGAGAAAGAGAGGATTCTAACGTAAGCGATAGCGAGAGTGGTAGTGAGAGCGATAGCTAGAACGATTTTCTTCTCTCTTATCTTTTATGTTTTGGAAGGTGCAGATTTCTTGGTTTTTCCTTTTTTGGGTGATTGCTAGGGTTCTATCGGCTAGGGTTGGCTGCTCTACGGTGGTTCAATCCTCTGATGGCCTTGCCATCGGTGGGGAATGCATGTCTTGCAGTTGTTCCAGCGACGTATGCTGCTGCTATTTCAAAACCGGTTGATACTTCGTTCAAAATCCCTATGCGGTTTCTTGTGGAGGTTAATGGAGAGTTAGGCTTTGTTTTTACGAAAACAGAGATTACCAAAGTGGTGGAAGATTATAAGTTTGCGATTGTTATGAAGTTCATGCGTGTTCGACCATCTATAGATGTGATCCGACTGAATGTGGTGGAAAAGTGGGGCTTGACAGAGATTCCTACGATCAGTTTTATGGAAGATTCTCATATTTTAATCCAGATGAAGAATGAACGGGGTTTTGTGCATGGCTGGGCTAGGGAAGGCAGAGTGATGGAAGGAAACTCGTTTTGGCTTTTCAAATGGACTAAGGATTTTGATCTACGTAAGGAATCTCCATTGGCTCCCCAATGGATTTTCTTACCCGGTTTACCTATGCATCTATATCATCGTGATTGCCTTCGGATCTTTGCTACACAATTTGGTCGTTACCTAGGGACGGATAATGCGACGCTAAACTGATCAAGAGCCACGGGTGCTAGAATTTGTGTGGATGTGGATTTGACTGAGGAACCAGTGAAGGGTTTTCCAATTATTGTCTCGCCTACTAAATGCATTTGGCAAGCGGCTAGATATGAAAAACAGGGCTTTTATTGCATGAAATGCTTTCGACAGGGTCACACAGCTGTGGTTTGCAGGGCTGGGGAGAGACGTAAGGATGATGGGAAACCGCAAGAAAAAAAAATATGGCTGCCCAAAAATAATTATAATAAAGGTGGTGCTTCGGGTATTAAGGATGACAATGGGGTGGTACCTAATATTGATTTACTGGGTGAAAGGTTGAAGGTCACACGAGAGGCTCAACCTGATAATGTGGTGCAAGTTGAAAATATTGAGGATGCATCCAATTCTATACATGTGGGGTTGGAGGTGAATGTTGCGGGTGATATTGCGGATATAGAAAAGTCTGGATAGGGGCCGAGCCTAAATGATCAGGAAAATGTGAAAATTTAGGAAATTCAAGAGGCTGAGAGCGATGAAGATTGTGAAGATGTTTGGTGTGATAAAGTGAAGGATATGGAATCAGAGACGTTGTAGTTGGGTGTGCTCTCTATCGTGCCAGAATCCTTACGTGAGGAGGAGACGGAAAAGGTGCTAGATGAAATTGGAGTGCATGTGGATGGAGAGGTGGGTTATTGCTCGGATAAGGAAGAAGGTGAATTCATAGGCTCAAGGGGCAAAGACAAGGCTTATGATTCTAAGGGAGCGGATCAATCGGATGCAGTTATTTTAAACAGTATTTCAGATAAGTTCACAGAAGTTGAACTTATGATTGGAAATATCTTATATTGGAATATCAGAGGGTTGGGGAGTTCGAAGAGGAGATTAAAGTCGTTAATTCTCAAGAAAGACATTACCATCTATGCGATTGCAAAGCCTTTTATTGGTGATAACTGTATGGTTGTAACAGGTTCTTTCTTGCGTCTAAATTATTTTTGTTCTAATGTGTCTGTGGGTGGGAAGTTGTGGATTTTTTGGAAAGAGCCGAATGAGTTTGAAATGGTTTTTGCCACGTCTCAAACGATTTCTGGCTGGTTATCTCTTGAGAATCAAAGGTTGTTTATAACCTTTGTTTATGCCAAATGCACTTACACGGAAAGAAGAGGCTTGTGGGAAGAGTTAGAAAATCATCAATTGACTGATTTGCCTTGGGTGGTTATTGGTAATTTTAATGCCATCCGTATTGATATTGAGAGAATTGGTGGTCATCCTAGACCATTAATATCAATGTCCGAGTTTAATAATTGTTTAGATAACTGCTATTTGCTCGAGCTTCCTACCGGGCGTAATATGTCTTGGTGCAATGGCCATTCGGGAATTAGCCGTAGTTGGGCGAAGTTAGATCGTGTGGTCTGTAATAATTCTTTCTCCATTCAGTATGCGTCGGCACGAGTGGTCTATTTGAAATGTAAAACTTCGGATCATTGTCCTATGGTGGTAAACTTGGAAAAGTCTTTTTCGTTATATGGACTGGCTCCTTTCCGTTTTCAGAACATGTGGTGCTCTCATGCGACATTTTTAGACTGTGTGAAGGAAGCTTGGGGAAGGCATGTACCAGGTTTTGGGTTGCAAAAACTGGCTTCTAAACTCAAATGCACCAAAATTGCTTTATGTGCTTGGAACAAGGAGGTATTTGGCAGGGTGGATGTGAATATTAAACTGCTTGAGGAGAGGCAGGAGATCTTAGAAAATCAGCTGCAGCTGGGTTACTCGAATGCTATGGAATTGGACTATCTTGTGACTAATTTAGATCTTGCTACCTGGGAAAATAGAAAGGCAGTACGGTTGGGCCAAATAGCTAAAAAGAAGTGGTTGGTGGAAGGAGATCAGAACACTAATTTTTTTCACTCAGTGATTAATCAGAGGCGGAAAAAAGTTCAGATTTCTTGGATGGTTCTCTCGGATGGTACTACGCTGGACTGTACGGAGTCTATTCACCTGGGCGCTGCATAATATTTTTGAGATTTTCTTGCTACGTCCTGCGACGTGGTGCAAGCTGAGTTAACAAGCTTGATTGATCCGGTTATTTCTGGTGTGGATAATCATATGTTGTGTGCTGATCCGACTGAAACTGAAGTGAAAGACGTTGTTTTTCTATTCCTCAGCAAAGTAGTTCGGGGCCGTATGGCTTCGGATCTAGTTTTTATATTAATTGTTGGGACATTATTAAAGATGATATTATTGAGGCATCTACGAAATTCTTTAGGGGTGGCCATTTAACCAGGTTCTATACTTCATCTTTTATTATTTTGATTCCGAAAGTTCCAGACCCGTCTAGTTTTGATAAATTCTGTCCTATTAGTTTGTGTTTTGTGGCCTGCAAGATTTTTTCAAAGATTATTGTGGCTCGTCTGACTCAGATCATTCATAAATTGATTTCTCATGAACAAGGTGCTTTTGTACCGAGATGCAGTATTTTCGAAAACATTACGCTTGCCCAAGAGATGGTGCACTCTCTTCATAGAAAAATTTTGGGTGGTAATGTAATGTTTAAGATTGACATGGTGAAGGCCTATGACCGGGTTGATTGGAGCTTCCTTTTGGATGTCCTGAAATCTTTCGGCTTCTCCAATATTTTTTGCAATTTGATTAGTGAGTGCATAAAGTCCCCTTGGTTTTCTGTAATGATGAATGGTACTTTTAAGGATTATTTTCAATCTGCTCGGGGTTTGAGAAAGGGGATCCTTTATCGACTTATCTCTTTATCATCATGGAGGAGGTGCTAACCAGATTATTAAGAAATTTTTTTGAGAATGGTCGAATTGGGCGATTTTATCATCCTGTGGGGGCTCCTTTAGTCTTTCATTTGTTATATGCTGACAATGTGCTGATTTTCACTAATGGGGGGAAAAAGTCTATTAAACGACTTGTGGAGGTTTTGGCCCTTTGTGAAAGTTGGTTTGGTCAAAAGATTAGCTAGGAGAAGTCGATGATTTTTCCTTCTAAATTTATCAACCCGTCTTGGAAGCAAGGTTTATTGAGGATGACTGGGTTTAACGAAGGTCATTTTCCTATGACCTATTTGGGTGCCCCGCTTGTTACAGGTAAACTTACTTCTCATATCATTAAGCCATTAGTTGAGAAAATTTGGACCGAAGTGGCAGGCTGGAAATGTCAGTTACTTTCACAAGGTGCACATTTAATTTTAGTGAGACATGTGCTTTCGAGTTTACCTATTCATATCCTTTCGGTGTTTAATGTTCCTAAAGGGGCTCTTGATCGGATAAATTCTATTTTAGCTAATTTCTTTTGGGGTGCTGTTGAGGGGAAGAGGAAGGTGCATTGGCGTTCTTGGTCTAGAACCTGTAAACCTGTTAGTGAAGGTGGGTTGGGGCTGAGGGATTTACATGAGGTGCATCAGTCACTTCACATGAAATTTGCTTACCGACTCTTAACGTTTGAAGGGATGTGGGCTGACTTTTTTAATGCAAAATATCTTAGGGACGGCCATATTTTATCTTGTGTTCCCAGAGCGACAGATACGAGAATGTGGAGATCGATCCTGAAGTTAGTTCCAGAAGTATCAGTTAATGTATAGATCCTGTTGTGTAATGGTAATTCCGTTTTTTGGTTTGATAAATGGTTAGTCGGGCCCTTTATCAGCTAGAATTCAAGATATTTTTAATAAGCATCTTCAGGTCAGTGATTGCTGGTTGGATCGGGCTTGGAAGGTTGATCTCTTGCACGATCTTGTGGGAGAGTCTAGAGCGGAAGAAATAGTGCAGGAAAAAATTTCTATGCGTACGGGGTTAGATATCTATGTCTGGAAACCATCTTCGGATGACCAAGCCACAACTGCTAGTGCGTGGGAGGTTGTTTGAGACAAAGGAAGCCATATGCAGTGGCATGAGTGGCTCTGGAACAGAATTCTGCCGAAGAAAGTTTCCATTTGCAATTGGAGAGTCTGGTTTCATAGTCTGCCAACAGATGATAAACTTCAAACAAAGGGGATATCTCTTGCGTCAACGTGTGATTGCTGCCTGCCCCAAGCTATGGAGAGTATTGATCATGTTTTAGTCACTAGACAGCTTGCCTCTCGGGTCTGGGAACTTGCTAGTAGGCTCTTGAAGGTGCCATGTTTGCAGTATAATACTTGAAAAACTAGAATATCAGCTTGGATGATTTGTGCAAAAAAGTCTTCTGTTGTGGGCAATCTTACTAGTATGATTCCGTTCATTATAACTTGGTGTTTGTGGACTAGACGTTGCAAAGCTCGCATGGAGGGGCTGGAGAGGAGTGCTATGAATGTGTGGATTTCAATGAAAATGTGGCTACAAAAATTGGCGACGAATTTGAAGGTGAAACGACAACTCAATGCTAACAACATTGAAGTCCTTACTGATTTAAATTTGGAGAAATGGACTCTTATTACCCGAAAATGTCAGCTTGTTAAATGGTCTAAGCCTCCGTCGGGATGGTTGAAGCTTAACTGTGATGGGAGTTGTTGGAATAATCCAGGGTCTTCTGGAGGTGGGGGTATTTTACGGGATAGGGATGGTAATTTTAAGGCATTCTTCTCGGCTCATTTTGGTATTGGCACTAATAATAAAGCTGAATTGAGAGCTATTTTGGAAGGGATTCGGCTTTGTAAAAGTCTTTCTTTTTCTAAAATTATCATTGAAAGTGATTCCAAGTTGATTGTGGACTGGTTTCGGGCTGGGAAATGCACTCTTTGGTATTTATGGGACTATTGGAATGAGATCAATCATGAAGTGCAAGGGCTGGATATTCGTGTAATCCATCAATTCCGTGAAGGTAATCAAGCGGCTGATTTTTAGCAAAATAGGGTGAGCTAGGGAATAATGTAGTCTATGGTGATTTCAATCAATTGCCAAGGTTTTTAAAGGGTGTTATCCGGATGGATAAGGTTGGGCTGCCTTCTATTCACTCCTAAGGTTTGTTTTGTCTTGTTTTCTTTGGCTAGGCTTGTTTAGTTTTCGCAATAGGCATGTTTAGATTTTTCCGGGTTCCTACTAGGCTTGTTTAGATTTATTAGGCATGTTTAGTCGTTTTGATTGTTTTTTATTTTTGGATTTTTCTTTGCTTGTTTGTGTTTGGGAGGTTTTTTCCTTTCTTATTTTTTGTAACTCCCAGATACTTGATTGTTACCACGGTATTCCTCCGCCATAAGTGATGGCTGATTAATAAATTTGGGACGGGGTGGCTATGAGGGCGGCTACCGGTTTTAAAAAAAAAAAAAAAATTATAACAACAAACAAAGTTAGCTATATCAATATGAAAGACCGAGAACAAGCAGCCAAAGCAACTAGGGTTACCGCATCTTCAATGTTGAGTCCTTTCGTCCACTTTATCAAGGTCCCTGATGAAATTGATAATTGCTTCACTGGGAATGAGAAGGTAAAACCCAACTCCATTTGTCTACCAGGTGCTGGATGAAACCCTTCACTTTCTGTAGCAACAAAGTTTGCAAGAGATGCGGCTATAAAATCGAACAATTCCGGGAGTAACATCATCTAGAATACATAAGAGCTTGAACCATTTAACACAACTTAACCTTTGATAGACTTATTAAAGAAGTACTAACGTCTGTACTCCCTGTCATCAAATGTCGTGGAATTGCAACTTCATCAAGTTCTTGATTGATATTGTGTTTTCCTTGCCCTTCTAATTATACTCGTAGGACACGAAAGTTTGTCCCTCCAATTCAGTAGTACAAGGAGAACTGATATCACATCCACTGGGTTGTGATATCACCCCTGAAGCTCCAAAGAAGTTAGCCGACCTAAGGATTGCCCCCAAATTCTGAGGATCTGTAACCTCATCCAAAGCTACCCAAAGAGAGAACCTTTATCTTCCTCAACAGAAACAGGATCCAATTCCTTTATTTTTACCTCAGGTTTCTCGTGTCCCGCAATTACATCAACCATTTGCTTGGACCTATGCCTAATCTTATCCCATCTCGGATCATCAATGACCCCTAATTCTTCTTCTTCCCCTTCATCTTCCTCAAAATTCCCATCTCTGTGAACAAAATCACTTTACCGATCCTCTGCCTTGTCTATTATATTCCAAGCTTCTTCACTCCCTTCAGCCAACTGATCACTTTTTCCTCACAAAACTGTCCACTGCCAACTTCCAAGAAGAACCGACATTTTCTATTGTTGTTGCTTCCTCCAATCTTTCTGCCAATTTCTCCCTCAAAGACCTACTGGCCCCTTTCTCCAACCTCTTCGCGGATTCCTCCGAAGAAGTACGACTTGTCTTTGTAGATATTCATTTCTCCAACCCTTTTGCTTCTTTATCTCTATTTGAAACTAACCAAGGAAGAGCTTTTCCAGTTCTTTCTGCAGAGTTCTTTTCACCGCCTCTTCTAGCATACGAACTTGAAGAACTAATTGTAGCTCTAGTCGAAGGCAATACTTTACGGCAGCTTTAAGCCGGAACCGACCCGACACGCTTCTGGGTTTTGATATACTGCCAATGAGGACAAATGCTACTTACAAAAATTAATGCGTCTTCCAATGTTGTATTTTGGATTTTGATTGGGAGCTAAATTATTTAGTTTAATTAGATTTCTGGTTGGGAGCTGGTGGTGATCTTGATTTCCAGGTGGGTACCTGGAAGAAAAGGCTGCATCTTTCGGGTCTCTTCGCTAGTGTTATTTCGTATTGGTCTATTCGCACTGCTATATCTTGGACCCTCGGCGCACATTTATGTGGAGTAACCAAGTTGTGAATGCTTTCGTTGTTTTCCACTTTGATGTTGCTTGTTAATCATATCTATGTGTCAACTTTATAATCATCTGGAGTTCCAAATGCTACACCGTCATCTCACTTCCGTCTTACTTTCTTGATACGTATTGCCCATCACCATTGAGCTTCTTGTTTTTGATTTTGTATGTGTTGACATTTTACATTTGTATGTCAATTGGATAGGTTCCGTTGTGGTTGTTTCTTTTCTTCATTGATTGCAATTCCCTTGACTTGCTTCCTCCACAATTCATTACGTTTTTTCTGATGGTGTACACTCACAAGGCAGGGCTCAACCTGGCTCTTCTACTGGATGTGATATGGACCAGTGCAGGAGCGTTCAAGTCGCTGGATTTGTACGGAACTACGATTTGAAGACTTTTGGGGATGAGATGAGAATTTTGTGTTTTGTTTTAAAGTTTAAAATATTATTTTTTAGTTTTGAAATTTAAAAAAGTTAAATTGAAATTTGAAAAAGTTATATTGGGATTTGAAAAAATTGAATTATTTATTATATTTTGTATGGAGATTTGAAAAAGTGTAGAGATGATATGAGATGAAGATGAAAATTTTGAATAAAACATGTTGTCCAAACCTATCCTTAGAGCCTGCATTTTTTGTGAGCCACTTTGTGAAGGGCTTGGGGATTTTCTTGGTGTGTCAGAACATGGATATGGCTTTGCCAGGGTTGGTTCTTGCTGAGCTGCTCTTTCTGTCACTCAAGGCTCATGGGGAGGGTGACTTGACCCAAGTGCGCGCTTATCTAGAGCGGCTTAATAATGTTTCATTTTCAAGCACTGGCGGCTCTCTCATCTTAGAAATGGTACACCTATTTTTATCATTTGGGGGCAATGCAGGATATAAATTGTTGCTCGTTATCAATTTTTTTTTTTTTAAAGAGTCGAAAGTCACATGTCTAAGAGTGACCCTATCCCCAATTTTATTAAAAACGCTCACTTATGACGTAGGAATACCTAATAAACCATGGACTCTGCAAAAAATCAAAAAATACAAAGCATGTCCCAAAATTAACCCCAAAGAACAACCCACATTAATGGCCCCTAATATATGGGAGGCCCCATTTATCAGTACGTATAAGCCCAAGAAAACGCCTCTCTCTAAAATTCTCTCTCCAAAAATCCAAAAAATGGCCCTGCGCTCCCTCCTTTGCAAGCATATCAGCAACCATATTTGCTTCACGAAAAACATGCCGCACACGAACATCCATCGCACGAAATAAAATAATTGCCTCTTCCCGAAAATCCCATAAATACCAACACTTGCATATCCTCGACTGAAACCATCCCACAATCACCATCGAATCCAACCCTACCACAAAATCTCTCAACCCAAGTTGGTAACACAACTTCAAACCATCAAGAAAAGCACGACATTCAACAATATTATTAGTAGCATACCCATAACAATGAGCGAAGCCAATAATAACCTTTCCTTGATGATCTCTAATGGCACCACCCCCTCCAGATTATCCTGGATTTCCACATGAACCTCCATCCACATTCAATTACTAGCCCCACCTCTGACTTAGTCCAAGCAGTCTTCTTCACGTCCTTTTTAATTATCGGCATCACTGGACAATTCAATTCCTGCAAAATCAGAAAGTCCTAACCATTTAATTTTTTCAGTTTACTTAGGGAAGTTGAAAGTTCCACAATAAAGGCTTTAACACTTTGCACAATTTTTTTCCAATAAAAAATCCCCCCTCCATACGTGCTATACACCTCACCCTCCAAATAGACCAAGGAATAATAATCGGTGTAGCCCCACAGATTCAACCCACTTGAGAACAAGTGGATGCCTGTAACCACCAAACATTCATAACTCCATGCCACCTTCTCACCTGCGGCATTATAATCCCAAACACCCCAGCAAAAAAATTCCAAACCCTCCTAGCTCCTTCACAACAATTGCATTTTGAAACCAATGGTATACCCAACTGCTGGACTTTTTCATCCACTGGTAACGCATGAAGACATGCTCGCCACACCATAAAAGACATTTTTTTTGGAACTTCACTCTACCACAACCACTTCCTCCACAAACAAATTTGACCCCTATGCCTCACTAATTCCCAAGCTAGTTTAGACATGCACTCTCCATCCTCCGTCTGCTTCCATACATAGAGATCCTGCCCCTCATGCAATCTCACCTGCATATTAATAATTTTATCACCCATTTCCACATTAATAACTTGTTGTATACGAGAAACATCCCATCTGTTACCATCTAGTAAATCTCGGATCTTCAAGCCCGAATCACCCACCACCACTTCTGATTCAGCCACTACACCATCCCCCAAACAATTATCAAACCAAAAATAAGAATCCCCCCTTCGGATTAGACATTTCAAATTTCTCATCACCATAGGAAAAACCTTTAAAAATCCTTTCCAAAATCTGGAACCCCTCCCCCCCCCCCCCTTCCTCCACTAGTAAACATATCCTCTTCCATGAAACCATTTTCTCTTTTTTTCCTCCACACTCGAGGCCCAAAGGAAATTAGCTAAAATCTCTTTTAGCTCCTTAATAACTGTTTTCGGGATATTCATCACAAAGAGCAAATGAATTGGCAAGCTATTTAAAACATGTTTCAATAGAATGATTTCCCCCCCAAAGGATAATAGCTTACCTTTCCACCCCGCAAGCCTTTTTTGTACTTTTAGCAACAACGGCTCAAATACTCGATTCAACATACAACCCACATACAAAGGCACTCCTAAATAAATACAGGGCCACATTCCTTCCACAAATCCAGTCAATGTCTTCAAATCTTCCTTCCATGACAAAGAAAAAGATGAAAAAAATATAGATGATTTATTTGGACTCACCTCTTGACCCGACATCTTCTCATATGCCTTCAATATGCGCATTGTGTTCCGTATTGAGTCTCTTCCACCATTCACAAATAATAACAAATCATCGGCATACAAAAGATGCGTAATAACTTTACCCCCCATTGGTTGAAATCGTTTGATCCAGACCAATAAAAATTCTCTATTAAGCATTTGAGACAATATCTCCTCCGTCAAGATAAAAAGATAAGGCGATAATGGATCACCTTGGCGTAAGCCCGGGAGGATCTGAAACAACCCTTCAAGCTTGCATTTAGCATAACTGAAAATACTGGCGATGAAACACAATTGTAAATGACAGCTCGACATTTCTCAGAAAAACCCAACCTCTTCAATACCTCCATAAAAAATCTCCAACTCACCCAATCATATGCTTTAGCCATATCAATTTTGACAACTACCTTCCCACCTCTAGTTTTCCTATTCAAACCACTCACCAGTTCTTGAGCAATGGATATATTATCAAATATGCTTCGACCTCGCACAAAGACCGCTTGTTCCGGCGAAATAACCTCTTCTAAAATTGGAGCCAAACGATTTACCAACATTTTGGACACAACCCCACATAGACTTATTGGTCGAAACTGAGCATAAGAAACTGACACTTCCACCTTTGGAATTAAAACAAGATTAGTAGCTCCAAAAAATGAAAACAAAGAAATACCTTTAAAGAATTCCCAAGCCATATCCAGCAAATCCCCCCTTCACAATTTTCCAAGCCAAAATAAAGAAACTTGTCGAAAATTCGTCAGCTCCAGGACTACTTTCCTGTGGAATGGACCAGAGAGAAGCTTGAACCTCTTCCATAGTCGGACTGCTATCCAAAACCGCATTCTCCATCTCAGACATAATAGGCGCAAGCAAACTCATATCATTCTCATCCCACTCCACAACGTCAGCCGTAAGTAACTCATCAAAAAAATTTACCGCCCCCACATGCACGGATTCAGGCAATTGAATAACCTGGCCATTCTCTAAATTCATCCTCTCAACATTCTGACTCTTTTTTTTTAACTCTTATAGCTGCATGAAAAAACACCAAGTTGGAATCGCCTTCCGTAAGCCACTTAATACGCGACTTTTGACATCCCATAATTTCCTCACCATGTAAGTATTGAATATGGCGTTGCTTACAACTAAGCAACTCCTCTTCAATCCCCTGTGAATAATGGGAGATCACAGACTGTTCTAACTCTCCCATCCTAGTTTCAATGGCCTTAAGATCAACCTCCACTCTACCAAAGACCTCAACATTCCACTTTTGTAATTCTTTTTTGAGCTGTTTCAATTTCTTAAAACCCATTAATAAGGTTTATTCGAGTGCGTCACCCTATCAAGAGTAACAAAAGACTGTTTTTTCTTAGCCCCTCTCTTTTTCAACCAAGAAGCATTCAAACTCGTATCAGAGTCATAGCATTTTCGAGCCATCACCACATCCCCTTGACCCAATTCATCTTCTGGAAAAGAAAGCCAAACTCATTTTCCCCTCCCCTGCCATACTCTCCTTTTTCTGCCAAATTAAACAACTCAACTCCATCGCTTCATTAATAATTTTCAGCGTACTTCTAGGACTCAATATATCATCACACATCTCCACCCGTTCAACTTTATTGTTTTCCAGCTCGATTCGCTCAAACCAATTATCCCTACACATAACATTGCCTAACACTGGTCCATTCTGCTTTGGCCGATATGAATCGTTATTCCCAAACATACTCTCTTCCTCTGCCTCAATGCCACCAACAACAACTCCGACAACATCAAATGAACATATTAATATACTACATTTGTGCATAAGTTTAGGAGGGAGACTTACGTTGTGTCCTTTCGTTTGCTATTTCTACTTTATTGTGTGATATTGTTGCATGTTTTAGCAATGATTTTTTGTGCTATCTTTCATATTGTGTAATGATGAAATTTGGCGAACGGGGGATATGGCATTATTTGCTTTAGGATGCTCAACTGTATATAGCTCAAACGATCTGATTACACTTACTTGACCAAAACGTCCTCCTGTTGAGCAAAACGACGTTGTTCCTCTTAACGCCATGTGGGCTCCAATTCCGACTTTGATTATTGAAGTCAGAGTGACTCTAACACTGACTCTAACTCTAAATTTCACCAACTCAAACTCCATCGGAGTCGGAGCCTTGTTGGAATTCGGCCGGAGTTGGAATCTCAAAAATTTTATCCACCCCTACCCTGTATATCGTACAAAAATTAGGAAAATATTTCTTATTTTCTCTCTTGCAGTCTAGAAGGAAAGGAAAACTTATGCCACTCCATGAATATCTTCCGCCATTGCGATTTTCATCCACTCCGGAAAGGAACACAACAAATGCTCAAGTTCCAAAAAAAATATAGAAAGTACCCTTTTTTTAATTTTTAAGAAGGCCCAAAAATTTTATATGGGATTAGAAGAAGATTTTCATATTTTTAAAAGATTTTAAGAAGTTTTTAAACCTATTAGGATCAATATTATTTTTTTATCAAGTTTATTGGAATTTAAATAATAATGATTATGTTGTTTTGGGAGGTTAGGGTGGTCATGTCCCCCCCTCTGGTGGAACGTTCAAACTTCAAACCAAGGAAAATTCAAAGAACGTCAGATCTGCAAATTTTCCAAGGAAAGGGAATTCGTTGACCAATAATTGCAAGTTTAGTCCAACGTCTTTGCTGAGATGATACGTTCTGTGGGGCTGGAATTTTACATCCCTGTCAAGATTAGTAGATTCAATCATATTCATGTGTTTAGTTTCCTACGATGGAACGATCTATCTCCCTCTGTCTTGTGTCGTTATTGACCTTGCAACCCATAAGGGAGTGTTTGATATGATTGGTGTTTTTCAGGAATGGGACTGGTTAGAATTTTATCTATTTAATTATTTTGTGGAATTGTTGTTAGGATTCTAGATAGCTTAATTTTTTCCACAACCACTAATGCAAGCAGTCAAACATGCTGCTGATCTGCGATTTCTTTAGTCAATGGACAATGCTTTCCACAAATAAATCCCCCATGAAATGGGTTGCAATCAGAAAAATCAACATATCTATGATTATTACACAAAGATAATATACAATAATGTATGGGAACTGCTAGGGCCATTGATCCCGACTGTCTCATCTCTCATCTTTTCTCTTTCGCAATCTAGAAGGAACGGAAAACTCATGCCACTCTGTGAAGATCTTCCGCCATTGCGATTTTCGTCCGCTCCGAAGGAACACAACAATGTTCAAGTTCCAATATAATTTTTTTTTTTAAATATCTAATAAATCACCTGGAATAGAAGCCTTTTGGACACAGTTAAAAGTACAGAACGAGAAAGAAAATGAGTTCGGATAGGCAGCGTCACATTTTCGGTAAACTTTTATGAATTATCTGTAAGAGGGAGAAAATGGAAAGTACGCAAGCCAGTAAGCTCTTCCTAAAAATAAAAACCAGTAAATCGGCTCGACCTGAAAAGGACCAAACTGATGGTCTAGTGCAAAACTGGTTCGGTCCGGTACAAGTTTTCTTTTTTCAAAACCGGTTTCAAATCGGTCTGATTACAGTATAATGCCATGTTAGCATCAGGAAAATGGCAAATACATTACTGATATATTTTATCTTATTGGTGGAAACTGTAATTTTACTAATTTTACAAAATAATGTACAAAATAAAAAAAGTAATTTTACAGTTGTCGGAGGAAACTGTCAGGACCCACTCTCTGGCCCTAACCGTTCCATACATTATTGTATTTTTATCTTTGTGTAATAATCATATCTTGATTTTTCTGATTCTAACCCATTTCAGGGGCTTGTGGAAAGCATTGGCCCTTGACTAAAGAGATCAGATGAGCAGCACATGTTGTCAGTCAACGCTTGGCTGCTCGCATGAGTGGTAGTGGAAGAAAGTGCGTATACAACCAACAAACTCAACATCATCCAAAGCAAGTCAAAGTCTACCACCATCTTCCACAAGTGGGGTTTGGCTCCTATATTTAAAAAGAGAAATGCTCAATGCAACCGCCTCTCATGCAACCGTGTAACCGCCACATCAGTTTAATGAAACAGTGTGTTTCATTTAAGAGAAAAGTGAAAACTGAATGACCAAATGGACTTAAGTGAAACGGTGTGTTTCACTGGCAAAGACTAAACTTAAGACCAAAACGAAACGGTGTGTTTTGCCCTTCTCCCTTTGTTAATTCCTTAACAACTCTACCGCGTACAAGGAGTAGTTGGACGATCAACAATATCTGCTCCAGGAAAGCCAAAAGATATTGCTGTAGTACTCTTCGATCGCCATGAGCTTTCTATTCGGCAAGAGAAAAACTCCCGCAAGTTCCTGATTATGGCCTTTGGGTCCACGTTGATGCTGCTTATGCTAGAAGTGCTTGCATTTGTTCTGAGTTCTGGCATTTCATGGATGGCGTTGAGGGTGTAAACTCACCTAGTCTAAATGCACATAAATGGCTCTTCACCTCTTTAGATTGTTGTTGCCTTTGGGTTAAAGATCCGAGCACCTTGATAAAATCACTATCAACAAAGCCCGAGTTCTTGAGAAATAAAGCCTCTGATTCAAAGCAAGTGGTCGACTATAAAGACTGGTAGAATGAATTAGATGATGGGGGGATGTGTCTGTGGGGAAGATGAAGGATTCGGGTCTGAATGTAGAGGAAGGGGAGGGAGGAAGAAGAAAGGTCAAAAACAAAATTTGATAGAGAAAGAGACCAGGAATGAAATGAAACAAATGTTAAAAAAATAAAATTTGTCGTGGAAAAGAGCACCGGTTGCCTCGGTTCCGCAAGTGGCGGTTGCAAGTAGAAAAACTCATTTAAAAATCAAAACTTTCAAGTGACTAGAAGAACAAAAATATCACGAAGTCCATTTTTTTGGGTGAAAACAAAAACACCAATCATGTTAAACACTCTTATGGGTTGCAAAGTCAATAATGACACAAAACAGGGGGAGATGGATAGTTCTTAGGAAACTAGCCTCTTGGTTCTAAACATTCGAGTAAATCTACTAATCTTGTTTTAAAAAGGATTTTTTTTCTTTAAGAATCCCCTGTTTTGGTTCTTATTTACTTGGCAAGGATGGAAAATTACAGCCCCACAGTACATATCATCTCATCAAAGACGCTGGACTAAACTTGCAATTATTGCTCAACTAGAGTTCCCTTTCTGTGGAAAATTTTTAGATGTGACATTCTTTGAATTTTCCTTGGTTTGTTATTTGAACGTCCCACCAATAGATGTGCATTTTTCTCATCTTTCTCAAGTTTTCATCTATTTATTAGCTCGTTGTTGAGATTAGAGTTCACACCAGAGCAAAGGCCAGAGCCAAAAGAACTCAAACCTCCTGTAATGACGAAAGCAGCTCCAATATTTATCCATTTCTCTTTCTACTTCACATTTTTCCTCTTTCTCAGCCATGCAAATTCCCAGACTCAAGAACAAGGAATCCTACTAAACCTGAAGCAACTCTGGGGAAACCCAAAATCTCTCAGACACTGGATTCCAAACAACTCCTCCTCCCATTGTTCCTGGCCTGAGATCACTTGTTCCAACGACTCTATCATTGGATTATCCTTCAAAGATTACAATATCAATGGAACAGTCCCACCCTTCATTTGCAACCTCAAGAACCTCACAACATTTGATGTTTATAACAATAGTTTCTACTCAACGGAGTTCCCGAGAGCTCTCTACAACTGTTCGAAGCTGGAAATTCTTGACCTCTCGCAGAACTACTTTTATGGTGCAATCCCCGACGACATTCACAGCATGTCTCGACTTCGACAGCTCAGCCTCGAAGGCAACAACTTTGATAGTAACATCCCAGCATCTATCGGGCAGTTGACAGAATTGAGGAAACTCATGCTTGTCCAGTGTCCATTTACCGGTTCTTTCCCGCCAGAAATTGGAAACCTGTCCAATCTTGAGGAATTAGGATTGGCCCATAATTCTAAGATGGTGCCAACGTTGCCTTTGGAGTTCGGAAAGTTGAAGAAGCTAAAGCTTTTATGGATGACCAGGACGAATTTGATCGGGGAAATCCCAAACACGATTGGAGACATGGCAGCTCTAGAGCACTTGGATTTGTCACAAAATAGCTTGACCGGGAAGATCCCTAATAGTTTGTTTATGCCAAAGAATCTAAAGATTGTTTACCTTTACAGAAACAAATTGTCTGGAGAGATTCCTCGGATGGTCAAGGCTTTAAACCTCTCTATCATCGATCTCTCGGAAAATAATTTGACAGGGAAAATTCCTGATGATTTTGGAAAGCTTAGAAATTTGACGGCCCTGGCTTTGTTTCTCAATCTGTTATCTGGAAAAATCCCAGATAGCATTGGTCGTCTTCCGAGGCTGATAGATCTCAAGTTATTTAACAACAATTTTTTAGGGAGTTTGCCTCCAAAACTAGGGAGGTATTCTATGTTGGAAAGGCTTTGGGTTTCAACCAATAGGCTTGCAGGCCCGTTGCCAGAACACTTATGTGACAATGGGAAGTTGGTGGAAGTGGTAGCTTATGAAAACCAGCTCATTGGAGAATTGCCCAAGTCGCTTGGAAATTGCAGCAGTTTGGAATTAGTTAAGATATACAAAAATCGATTTTCTGGGAATATTCCAAGTGGTCTTTGGACATCATCAAGTCTGAAAATGTTAATGCTAAGTGATAATTCTTTTACAGGTGAGCTTCCTGAGAGATTGGCAAGGAATCTTTCACGATTGGAGATGAATAACAACAGGTTTTCGGGTAACATTCCACAGGGAGTGTCTTATTGGAGGAATTTATTGGTTCTCGTGGCTAGTAATAACCACTTTAATGGTATGATTCCTCGAGATCTTTCCCATTTGACAACTCTTTTGCTTGATCAAAACCGACTTTCAGGCCTCCTTCCATCAGATATTAATTTGTGGAAATCACTGCATACTTTAAACCTTAGCCGAAATGCAATCTCTGGAAAAATTCCAGAGGAACTTGGTTCCTTACCAGGCCTTATTGAATTGGACTTGTCAGAAAACCAGTTGTCTGGCCTAATTCCATCAAAACTTGGCCTCCTAAAGCTCACTTCACTCAATCTGTCTTCAAATCATTTGTCTGGAAGCATCCCAAGTGAATTTGAGAATGGTGCATATGCCTCCAGCTTCTTAAACAATCCTAGTCTTTGTGCTAATAGACCATCCCGATCCCTTAATCTCAGGAACTGCAGTTCGCGCCGCCAAAAGTCGAGCAAAACTTCTTACCAATTAATTGCTTGGATCATAGGTTTGGTGGTAGCAGTTCTTCTAGGTTTATTTATTTCATTCTTTGTGATCATAAAGTACAAAAAAAGAAAGCATGGATTGCATTTGACAGGGAAGCTCATCTCATTCCAGAAGCTGAATTTCACAGAATCAGACATTTTGTCAGGATTGACAGAAAATAACCTGATTGGTTTTGGTGGATCTGGTCAAGTATATTGTGTTGTTGTTCATCCTTCAGGTGATATTGTTGCTGTGAAGAAGATTTGGAATAACAAAAAGCTAGAAGAAAAACTTGAAAAGGAATTTCTGGCAGAAGTCAAAATACTTAGTTCAATTCGACATGCCAACATAGTGAAGTTGCTTTGCTGTATCTCCAATGATAATTCAAAACTTCTTGTCTACGAGTATCTGGATAATCGTAGCTTGGATCGTTGGCTGCATAGGAAAAGTAGAGCAACAACCTTTTCAAGTGCAGTCAGTCATGTTGTCTTAGATTGGCCTAAGAGGTTGCATATAGCAGTTGGAGCTGCCCAGGGGCTCTCCTATATGCACCATGATTGCTCACTGCCCATTGTTCATCGAGATGTGAAGTCAAGCAACATCCTTTTAGATCTCAATTTCAACGCACAAATAGCTGATTTTGGTCTAGCAAAGATGTTGGCCAAGGAGGGAGAACCAACTACAATGTCAGCCATGGCTGGCTCTTTTGGCTACATAGCTCCAGGTGTGTGACAATATAGATTTCCAAGTTTCCTTTTATTGATTATGTTTTCCTCTTTTTCCATCACCAGAAGTTTGGCTTAGTTTGTGTTATTGAATTGAAATGCAGAGTATGCTCACACGACAAGAATTAATGAGAAGATTGATGTTTATAGCTTCGGGGTTATCCTTCTGGAGCTGACAACCGGAAGGAAAGCCAATGATGGTGATGAACATACATCCCTAGCCCAATGGGCATTGCGACACATTCAAGATGGAAAACTAATAGTTGATGCCTTAGATGAGGAGGTCAAGGAACCTTGTCACTTGAATGAAATGTGTCTTGTTTTCAAACTTGGACTTTATTGTACTGGCACACAGCCTTCTACCAGACCATCCATGAAAAAGGTTCTTAAAGTTTTGCTCCAATGCACCCAGCCAGTAAAAAACGAAGAGAAGAATGCAGCAATTGAGATGTTTTTCCCTTCCTAAAGAATTGGAAGCCAAATGAGGATGTTGAGCATTTTTCAAGAGAAATAAAAGACTAGATCCTCTATGGTTTCGAGCTGAGCACCGACCAAGTCGAAGTCTATTTGATTTTATTATTATACTATTTTCAACTTCATATTTGACACACATTTTAAAAAAGATTTTTTTTGTGTGAGCTTTTTAATTTAAATTTTTTCAAAAATTACAATCTAAAGCAAATAATTCACTTTTGCTTCAATTTTACTCAAACTATAACAAAAAATAAAACTAAATAAAAACAAGTAACATCCTAACTACCATTTCAGTCAAAAAAAGAAACCTATCATTTTCTAATTGCCAACAGAATTAAATGTTTCCAACAACAAATATAATTGCCTAACAAGGCAACAACTAAACAAAAATACTTTAAATGTTCCAAGTGCCACACTGCCATTCCAACTTCCAAGTTGTGTCTGAAAAAAAAATATGAAAAGATTTTAGTTAGAAATTTTTTACCTACATAATATATCAATACAGGAAAATTATAAGTTGATGTGTACTAGCTGGCCGAAAGCTTGCAATTTCCTTTTTCAAAAAATTAAACCTATCTAACTCATTTCAGGTCTCATGTGTCCTTTGGACCTTTAGCCCGTTGGTCTAAAGCCAATAATAATATTGCAACAAAGCTAGCAACAACATATCCAATATGAGCAATATATAACAAAATAACAGGCTAAGAACATCATAACCTCAATCATAGTGCTAGTGTCAAGTAAGTAACTCAAACCTCAATCATCTTCAAGAAGTAAGCTCACCATACTGGTTGTTATTTCTACATTAAGATACTAAAGTATAGGAGGTTAGTATCACAAAATGTCAAAATCAACATATATAACAACTAAAATAGATTTCTAAATACATTACTTGAGTTTAACTTATAGCTCTCTACAACATCACTGGTATCCGAATAATTTTGACTCAGGCATATAGGAGTGGACTTCAACTAGTTTTGGACGCACACAAGGGCCTCTACAGTTCTAGGAGTCAAAGAACTCCAAAACGGATCCAAAACATGGCCTTCTGTGCTAAATGTAGACCCAGATGCTATAGTGGTGATTGGAATGACCAAGATATCTCTTGCCATTAAAGCAAGAATTGGATATTTTGTGGAATTGACCTTCTACCAAATTAAAATGTAAAACTCTCTGTAGGAACCTCAACATCCTGCAACAAATACCGTTCTATCTCCAACTTACAATCTATCAAGGATGCTGATTTTCGCTCTTTATGGAAGCTTTTCAAAAAGGCCAAGGGATCAATTGTACAGGTACTACTACTCCCCATTAATACACTACCTTCACTACAAGGAGTTTACTTAGACTCAGTTACGCACCCACCACCAAATGTAACATATTGTTCATACAATATTTCATATCCCTCTTAAAGAGTGCAACAAATTCCTCACCGCTTTCAACGCCCAATGTTTGGTTGAACTAATAATTTTTCAAGGGCTATCCTATATGCACCATGATAGATCACTACCCATTGTTCATTGAGATGTGAAGTCAAGTAACATCCTTTTAGATCTCGATTTCAATGCACAAATAGCTAATTTTGGTCTAGCAAAGATGTTGATCAAGGAGGCAGAACTGGCTATAATGTCAGCCGTGGCTGACTCTTTTGGCTACATGATAGCTTCAGGTGTGTGATAATACAAATTTCCAAGTTTCCAATTATTGATGATGTTCCCTCTTCTTCCATCACTAGAAGTTTGGCTTAGCTTGTGTTGTTGAATTGAAATGTAGAGTATGCTCGCACGATAAGAATTAATGTAAAGATCGATGTTTACAACTTCAGGGTTATACTTCTGGAAGTTACAACTGAATGGAAAGCCAATGATGGTGATGAACACACATACCTAGCCGAATGGGCATTGCGACACATAAACCTATAGGTGATGCCTTTGATGGGGAGGTCAAGGAACCCTGTCACTTGAATGAAATGTGTCATGTTTTCAAACTTGGACTCTATTTTATTGGCACACTGCCTTCTACCATGCCATCTAGGAAAGAGGTTCTGAAGGTTTTGCTCTATTGCAGCCAACCAATCAGAAATGGAGAGAAGAATGAGGAAACTAAGATGCTTTTCCCTTCCTATGGAATTCAAAGCCAAATAAGGATGCTCAGCATTGTTCAAGAGATGTGAAGTTGGAGCTACCCAAGGGCTCTTCTATATGTACCATGATTGCTCACTATCCATTGTTCATTGAGATGTGAAGTCATGCAACATCCTTTTAGATCTCAATTTCAACGCACGAATAGCTGATTTTAGTCTAGCAAAGATGTTGATCAAGGAGGGAGAACTGGCTACAATGTTAGCAGTGGCTGGCTCTTTTGGCTACATAGCTACTCGTGTGTAACTATATAAATTTTCAAGTTTCCTTTTATTGATGATGTTTTCCTCTTTTTCCATCACTAGAAGTTTGGCTTAGCTTTCTATTGTTGAATTGAAATGCAGAGTATAATCAGACAACTAGAATTAATGAGAAGATCAATGTTTGCAATTTCGAGATTATCCTTCTAGAACTAACAACCAAGAGGAAAGTCAATGATGGTGATGATTACATATCCCTAGACGAATGGGCATTGTGACACATTCAAGATGGAAAACCTATAGGTGATGCCTTGGTTGAAGAGGTCAACGAGCTCTGTCTCTTAAATGAAATGTGTCATGTTTTTAGACTTGACTCTATTGTACTGGTACATGGCCTTCTACCAGGCCATCTATCAAAGCAGTTTTGAAGGTGTGCACTATATGTTTTGAAAAGAAATGTGAAAATAAACCTCAATTATGTGTTCTGCATTACTCATGAAATTTGTATAAAAGAGAAAGTATCTTTTGATATGATTAGTGTAAACATGAGAAATTTTTTTACATGTTGTTTCTGAAATGTGCAAAAGAGTGACTATGAAATTTGTGAATTTTGTACATGTTATATGAAGATGCTCTAAATCCATTTCGTTTATGTGAAAATGATAAGAAAATGTTCCTTTTCTATTTGATATGATATGACATCTGAAAAATCTTTGGCATGAATTTCTGATTCTGTTCTAATTTTGTTTTTGGTTCTAATAGGATGACTCTGATTCTATTATATGGTTGGTACCAACATCTCTGATATGAGTGCATCCACTTTGGAAACAAAGTGATTTTTTTGTGTGTTCTTTTCTGTGTGCACACTTGGGACTCTGAGAATGAATAAGAGAAAGATTCATATTCTAATACTACCTGGTTTGGCCACCGGTGATAACACAACCCTACCACAGGGGTTAAATATAGTATATAATATGATATGGTGATATGAAATGATATAATATGATACAATACGATATGATATGATAAGATGAAGATGTTTAGTCATGTTATGCCAGAGGGTCTTTGAATATGAATAGTTAGAAATATCACTCTGATTTCTTGATAACATGTTTTTGTAATTTCCATATTGAAATTGAAATGTTGTGTTTTTACATTCTGAACTCTGTGAAAAGTATCATGTTTACATACTAGTATATGTTTTCTACTTACTGAGTTATTGATAACTCTCCCCTTACCTCCATAATATTTTTCAGATAATTTGAATATTTTAGCTGAGGATGAAGACTAGGGAGTATGGGTGAGATGATCTAAGCATGGTAGATTAAGGTTAGAAGGTTTCTATGATTATTGGAGAATTTTATTAAATAATTTTGTCGCGTTCTAATGACTTAGTATTTCTGAAGGTTGATGTTTATTTTTGAAGTTTTGCGGGATTTTTAGATTATTTATATTGGATTAGTTGATTGGAAACAGTGAGATCTATGTGTAATTGGGAAATTGAAATCTATATATGCACTGTGGGATGTGGGTTTAAGTGACAGAAAGTAACTCTCTACCCCCTTTGGGATTGGGTTGTTATACTTTTCTCTTTTTAAGCAATTCAAAGCCAAATTAGGATGCTTAACACTGTTCAAGAGAAATAAAAGACCAGATCCTCTATGGTTACTAAAAAAGAATTGAATGGTGAAGTTATTTTTTTTTTAAAAAAAAAAAGAGAAAGAAGTCACATGTCCAATAGTGATTCCCTCCCAATTTTATTAATGAATGGTGAAGTTATTACTGAAAAGAATATCATGGAATTCAACCCTTGTGTTTTAGTGGAATTCCATTCCAAAATATTCTTTTTAGTAATAACTTCACCATTGTGTTTGCACTTTCATACTAAACTATCCCTTGTTTCACTATATACTTTGTCGTTTCATTCCCCAATTTTTGAAAACTTTTTTGTTCTTCAAGCCTTTTTTACTCTAGTTTTAATAAGTAATCTTTTAAGTCCTTTGAAGCCCTTACACTACTACACAAAGGGTAAACATTGTTACGTTTAATTAAAATAACAAATACAAAAATTGACATCCTAAATAATTCCCCTGTCACCCCAATATGTTACCACAACAGCATGGCCAAAACCAGAGATTCTTCAAGCAAGGGATTATCGCTCTTCTTAAACTGGCTTGCAAGGTCGACTACATGCTCAAAGATCCTGTTGGCAGACTTATGAACTTAAAAGTAGTATTTCTTTGGTGCCAAGCAGACCATTTAACTGAAACAATTGAAGGAACTTAAAAGTAGTATTTCTCAACAAACAATGGAATGCTTGTGTGAGGGTAGTAATCCCCTAGACCTGGGTTGGGCCGAACGAACTGGCCCAGGTCGCTTGGGTAGCATGGGCCAGGCTGACCTAGACCTAGGAAGGGGTATAAGACGCACCTTGTGTGGGGACCGGTCAAAGGTATGGATCGCCCCTAACCACCCACTCTCAAGGTGTCAGGATCAAATCAAGGTGTCAGGAAGGACACTGACACCCAGGTGCTAAAAGCAGCACAGATGAAAGCGCTGACAACTCAAGACGAAAGCGGGCTCACCTGATCATGGCCACACATGGCACAACCTGGACTAAGATATCAGTGGTCGCCACGATTAGGCATGGGGTCCTACCATCTAACAAAAGATTGACACGTAATGCAACAGGAGTGGATGCGGGCAACACCCCCACGACCCAACTAATAGGTACAGATGACACCTCCTCGAGTCCCATTTGCTAGAAGACCACATTGGCCATGTATATAAATACCCCTCACACCTTCTAGGGGGCGCTCTCTCTCTCTGATTTTGAATAATTTTCTCTTTCATTTGCTTGGACACCCTATCCCAACAATTGACTTCGGTATCGGAGGTACCACGGTGCCCTATACCCCCAATTCTCTATCTCAACAAGATCCAAACCAAGCTCAGTAGCGTAAAGTTGCCCAGGCTGTGAAACACAACATCAGTAATGGCGCCGTTTGTGAGATCTTTTCTATCCTATAGTAGCGTGTCCTTCTCATGTCGGGAACGATGCGCTCTCAAGCCTCACGTCGTGAAGATGAACAACTTGAAACAATGGAAGTAAGAGTCAATGAACAAGTTGAAATGATACTGAAGTTTATGGAGGAGGTGACAGGGAATGCCTCCCTGCGGAACGAGGAATTAGAGATGGCCAAACGGATGGGTACGATGACCACTCTGAGTCTCGTTGAGTCCTTGAAGTAGGGGCAACCGAAGAAAAGCAATGCAGAATGCACCTCGAGCTCTGTGAACTTAGGGACAAATACGTTGAGATGGCTAAACAGATGGGTATGATGACCACGGTGGACAAGCTGCTCACTAGCACAGACCTGGCATATAGATGCATATAAATGCATATGACGGGTCCAAGGACCCCTAGAACATCTAGAAACATTCAAAGCTCATATGACCTTACACGGATTCCCCGGAGAAGTCACGAGCAAGTTGTTTCCTCTCACTTTGAAAGGGAAGACTAGAACAAGGTTGGGTCTTTATCCCCGGGTACCATCGATAGCTTCGCTGAGCTAGCTCGTCTCATCCTGACGCAATTCATGGCAAGCAGGAAAATGAGGCATCCCACAACCTATCTCTTGATGGTGAAAAAGCGAGACGACAAAAGTCTGAAGTCATACCTCTCTCGGTTCAATAGGGAGTGCATGAAAACAGACGACCAGGATGAAAAGATCACCCTAGTAGCTCTGTTAGGGGGTCTAGCCCCATTTCTCATGGACCGAGCCAACGGTTTCATTAACACTGAACACATGCTCTGGGCACTGATAGCACCTCGTAAGACCGAGTTGGATCAAGCAAATACGAGAGCCAACGAGCAGAGCAGTAATGTAGGCTGCAAAGGTAACAAGAAAAAGGAATGCAAGAAGCGCAAGGAAGAGTAGCCTGCTCTCGAACAGGTCAGACCAAGCACACACTTCAGCATTGGAGTGGAGGCCAAAAGAAACTTGAGCACGCAGAGAGAACAACAATTAGGTCTGGCCCATCACGAATATTGCACCTACCACCGCACCGACAGCCAACAAATAGAAGACTGCTTTACCAGAAAGCAAAAGATGGAGGAATTACAAGCATTGCTTGACCAACGGGGTGACGAGCAGCACGCATAACGACCCAATGGTCATATTCAGAAATAGAGAAGTGAAAGTCCAGCAAGGCAAACGGCGGGAGGACGCCCCAGAGAAAGTCTAGGCCAAATAAGCCCAACTAGTGGGAATGATCCTGTAGGCGAAATCTACATGATCGGGTGATGATACACCAGGGGAGGGACCACACCAGAAGGGCCCAGTATCAAGAAGTGTTCATCGCCAGCAAGGTGGTGTCGAGCTCCAGGAGCCACTCTGGGGGAAGATCATAACCTTCAGTGAGAAGGATGAGGAGAGCATCCTCCACCCTCATGACGATGCCTTGGTAGTGATTGTGCAGATTGCCAACTACACAAAGAGAAGGGTTCTAATCGATAACGGTAGTTTTGCCGATATTCTATTATGGGAAGTCTTTGTCTGGATGGGCATCACCCCCGATAGGCTGCGCCTTGACCCAACATCCCTCAAAGGCTTCACTAGACACATAGTCCAGCCAATTGGAGTCATCACCTTGTCCATCCTGGCAAGGAAGGCCCCAAGGACAACAACTACCATGGTGGATTTCCTCATGGTGAAAGCACCCTCCTCCTACAACGCAATCCTAGGGCGACCAACTCTGAACAACCTGAGGGCGATGAACTCCACATTGCACCTGAAGATGAAATTCTCAACTCCCGCAAGAGTGGGTGAGATTTGTTGTGAGCTGGTTGTGAACAACCTGAGGGCATGAGAGTGCTATACGTGGGAGCTGAAGCAGGAGGCCAAGCAGGCAATATGGCATGCAGAGCCCTATGAGGCCCTAAAGTTGGTCTCGATGGGCCAGTAGATACCTGAGTGAATTGTCCGTGTGGGGACCATAATAGCCCTCGATCTGAGAAGATTTGTATAACTGCCGAGAGCCATGAATAAATGCCCAAAATTGACAAAGTAACCATCGAGCATCGCCTGAGTGTGGATCCCAAGGTTAAGAAGGTCAAGCAAAAGCGTCGTAACTTTAGTGCAGAGAAGTACATGGCCATCATCATGGAGGTGGATGGCCTCCCAGCCTCAGGGTTCATTAGGGAGGCCCACTACTGTAAATGGCTCTCTAACGTGGTCCTGGTGAAAAAGGTGAGTGGAAAGTGGAGAATGTGTGTTGACATCACCGATCTAAACAAGGCCTACCCAAAGGACAGTTTCACCCTACCATGCATAGACCTGATAGTGGGGTTGACTGCTGGACACCCCCTGCTCAGTTTCATGGACGCATACTGGAGGTAAAATCAGATCAGGATGAACCTAGACAATGATGAAAAGACAGCCTTCATCACCGACTGGGGACTCTACTACTACAAAGCTATGTCGTTCGGTCTGAAGAATGATGGCGCGATTTACCAACGGCTAGTTAATTGAATGTTCATAGAACATGAAGGTTTATGTAAATGATCTCTTGGTCAAAAGTTGGAAACCTGAGCAGCATATCATCGACCATCGAGAAGCTTTAGCAGTGCTGAGGAGATACAAAAATAAAGCTCAATCCACTGAAGTGTGCCTTCGACGTCAAGTCAGGGAAGTTCTTAAGCTTTATGGTCTCAAAGCGAGGAATCGTGGCCAATCCAGAAAAGGTGGAGGCGATAGTGAGTGTGCACCCACCAGGAACAATTCACAAGGTCCAAAGGTTGACAGGGAGAGTAGCGGCCTTGAACCGGTTCATCGCATGGTCAACCGACCGTTGCCTTCCTTTCTTCAAGGTTCTCAAAAAGGCACGGGAGTGGGACGCCGAGTGTGACCGAGAGTTAACCGAGTTGAAGGAGTACTTGGCCCACCCACCAGTCCTTAGTCAGACAAGCTAGGAGAAAGCTTGACTACATATCTGAAGATAACCTCAAACTCTATGTATGCTGTCCTAACCAGCAGCGAGGGAGGGGAGCAATGAACTGTCTACTACACTAGCTAAGTGTTTCGAGAAACCGAGGCCAAATACTCCCGAATGGAGATGCTAGCATTAACATTGGTCATCGCCGCAAGGAGACTAAGGCCATACTTTCAAGCTCACTCGATGAAGGTGGTCATTGATGTTCCCCTTAGAAAAATATTACAGAAACCCGATGTGTCTGGCCGAATGATGAACTGGGCAATTGAACTGACATTGAGTACCTCCCTCGCACGACAATAAAGGGACAAGTTCTAGCAAATTTCATAGCTGAAGGCAAGGAGCATGACTACACGATCAAACTTAGGTTCAAAACTACCAACAATGAGGTCGAGTACAAGGCATTGCTGGCAAGAATGTCGATAGCCAGGTGTAATGACCCGTTCCTAAGATTAGGATAAGTTTTATGTATTTTTTCATATAAACTATAAATATTCTACTACTATTATTATTATTATTATTATTATTATTATTATTATTATTATTATTATAAGATTTTATAGTTAATAGTTTTAATAATTATTAGTATTAGTATTATTAAAATTATCAGATTTTACATTAGTAATTTTAATAAGATTATTATCATTTGCTATTTTTAGTATACTTTTATGATCGGATTTGTACATTAGCCGATAGAGTTCTCCTACCTTATTTCTTTCTATCTTCACCCGTTAGCACCATGTTTATCTTCTAGTTGAAAAAAAAGTTTCCTAATAGGAAATCAAACTCTCCATTACACGTTCTCCCTCTCCTTTCGATAGTTCCGTAACCAAAGACTTAAAACTAGTATTTATATTTGGACTCTTTCTCTCCTTCTGAAAACCTCCCAAAAACCGTAGTAATTATTCTCACGGCAACACTCTCCATCATCACGCAGCAACGTTCTTCCTCGGCAAACAAAAACAACAAGCCTTCTCCCATGTCTCATCCCTTGCTTTGCCATAAACACAGTGGAGACCACCTCCAGCCACGTTGCTGCCGCTAGCCTACTGCACCTCCACATCCTTCCCGTGTGAAACCCAGCAGCACAACACCCACCGGCTCGGCCACAGGCCACCCAGTCGCACCACCTAGTCACTGCAGTGTATCCCTCTTCGGCCACCAAGGTTGCACCACATGGTAATCGTAAAACCATACCACTTCCACAACAAAGAATCCCCTATTTTTAGCCCCCAAAAATAGAGCACCTCCATGCAACGAAAAGCTGCCAACCGTGAGCCTTATTCTCCAGCAGCCACCGCAGCCTCCCTCCCAGCAACCAACAACCACCACTTTCAGATCACGCCGGTGCCAGCTTATGGACCAACACAGCCCGAGAACCTAGCTTAATCACGCTGTGGCCTCTTGCACCCGTAGACAAACACCTCGACGCAACCAGTCCAAGTGGTTTCACCAGTCACCTTAAAGACATCGAAGCACCTCTCGGGTGCCACAGAAACTGCTGACTGGTCGTTTCCTGTCAAACCCATGCCTTCCCAGTAAGCCTACGACCGTCGCCCCTCTCTCGGTGAGCCTCTGTTGTTCTCTTGCATATCACTTTGTTCTGTTGCACTGCACCTCTCCTTTGCCACTTCCGAAGGTTTATTTACCACCTGAGTTCACAAACGGGCCCTTAGGCCGTATGCAGGGGCTTAGTTGATTAGCTGGCGTTTTAAAAGTATATTGGGCCTTATTTTAACTTGTTTGGAGTTTAAATCTGATGGGCTATTTTTCTTGTGGGCTAAGCTTGAGGTTAATTAGACATATACTATGATAAAATTTGTAATTTAAATTGGGCTGGTTTTATGATGTTTCAAGCATTTTTAGTGATTTTATTAGACTTAATATTTCAAAGATGAGTTATATTTTATTAAATAAATATATTAGTCATAAGCCCTTTTTACAAGAAAGTGTTGAAAGAATTTAAAATATATTTTTAAAGTATACTATCAAGCCTAATATTTTGTTAATATTCCTTTATATACTTAATAGAAGTTTAATAAAATTATTAAGTTATAATTTAAATAGAAATTAAGAAATATGTTAAGAGTATTTTAAATGATATTAGTATTTATTAGATTTCTTTTTAAAGTAAATAATTATTTTAATCATGAGAAAGTAAATCTATTTTTAAGAATTGAAGTTTATGACTGATTTAAAATAGCCTAAGTGCTTTACTAAAGTATAATATGTTATTAGTATTTAAGTAATTTTAAAATATCAAGATTTATGGAATATAGTGTTAAACAGACAATTTATTTGACTACCTTCTAGATTATGAATTTAATTAAGTAGGAAATTAGTACATGTTATTCTAGACAGATTTAATGACGTTTAAAATATTGTGTATAGGTGACGAGTTACGACTTGAGATTCAAGAAGAAGCGCAGCAGGGTAAGTTATTTGATCACAAAATTAGGATCATCACAGTTTAGCTTATATATAAGTATTATTCAAGCCAGTTATTTAACAGCCATTTTTATGTACCACTCATGTCATATGCAAACATGTCATTCAACATAGCATACGATCATATCATTCTGCATCATGTTAAGATTCAGAAATTATAATTGTGTATGTATTATGTCATGCATCTCATGGTCATAAGACACGTAAGCTATCTTAAGTTCAAGTGCAAGATAAAATCAGTTCAATTAATCAGATGGCCATTCAGATGCGTGGTACCAATGCAATTCAGTTTCAGGGTGGATGTGCAAGCCACAGACTCAAGCGTGGTCCACCATAGTATGCCAGAATACTATCAGCGACTCCCCTCGCGGCCGCGGGACATGGGGCTGGTGCACAACCTCGCACACAGGATTAAGTGTGTTGGCCAGTCAGAACAGTCAGTTAATTCAGATAAATCAGTCATGAATTTTAAGCTCTCAGCATGAAAAATTTTATGAAAACCTTATATTTAGTATGTTAACATTGTGATGGATTTCTTACTGAGTATTCGACTCATTTTAGTTTATTTTCATGCTTTTAATCACCCAAGTGAGGATGATGATTACGAGCAGGCAGACTAAGATTAGAAGGAGCAGTTATTTTAGTTTCCGACCTTCTAGAATAAAATTGATATTTTTATGACATAAATTTATTCAATTTATTCTTTTAAGTTTTGAAGACATTTTTATTAGACAAAGTTTTTATGAAATAAATCCTAATTTGTTTTTATTAAATATGAGATCTCTTGCCGGGTTTATTTTATGAAAACACGTGACACTCCTAGCCCACGGGAAGGGGGTGTTACACCAGGTCACTAGGAGCCACCAAGATCTAGGTAAGAGCCGACTCCAAAGTGGTAGTCGGTCAAGTAATGGGGAAGTTCTCCATAAAAGGAGAAAAAATGAAGAAGTACCTCCAGTAGGTAGGGGAGGTGAGTGAACTTGTCAAGTATTTCCACATCCAGCAGATCCCAAGGGGGGAGAACCACAAAGTAGACAGCTTGGCAAAGGCTGCCCCGGGCTAGGAAAAGGCCCCACTCTTGAATCGTACTGTAACCCAAATGGATGACACACCGACTATCGGGATCAGTGTATCCGTCGTCTAGCCATCACTACCAAAGTGGGCCATCGATATCATAAAGTACCTCAGTGAAGGCCTAGTCCTGGGCAACCAGGAAGAGGAACAAAAGATTGGAAACAAAGTGGCGTGTTTCACGTTATTGAAGGAGTCTTGTATAAAAAAGGTTTCTCTGAGGCCTTCCTAAGGAAGCACAGTATGTCCTATCCGAGATATATGAAGGAATATGCAGAAATCACTCTGGTAGAAGGGCACTGGCCGCCAGAGTCACATGTGTGGGGTACTACTGGCCCCACTCCTTCCGGGATGTAGAGGAATCATGAAGAAATGCCCCAATTTCCAAGAACATGTGCCCATCCCCCACTGTCTACCAAAAGAACTGACATCCATCATGTCCCCCTAGCCCTTCACACAACAGGGGCTCGACCTTACCAACCCGTTTCTCGAGGGCAAGGGAGGAGTGAAGTTTGTAGTAGTAGCAGTCGACTAATTTCACAAAGTGGGTGGAAGGAGAAGCATTGGCAACAATCACGACCCTAGCCATCATGAGATTCCTCTGGAGATCCATGGTTTGTCAGTTCGACATTCCTCAAATCTTCATATTGGACAATGTTAGACAATTCTACTGCTTGCATTACCGGGAGTGATGTGCAGAGTAGTGTTTTTAATTCTATACCGTATCGGCCAGTACAACCGGTATTTTCCGTATCGGTCACTGTCCGATATAAAAAATAGTGAATTTCATACCTCTAAAAATACCGACCGATACAGCCTATATTGTATGTTTCAGCCGGTACATCCATTTTGGCCTGTATGATATTCGGCTGCTAACTACTGGATGACAGTTTTGAAATTTTTGTAAAAACTCAAGGGCATTTTCGGGAATCAGATTTTCACATGTCTTAGGTTTACACACAGTTTACGTTCTTTTTTCCCAAATCTTTTACATCTTAGCGGCAGCCCCTTCGGCCTTCCTCTGTTCCTCATCCGAGACTTAACTTCAAGACCTTCATGCTTCAGCCGGTAGCAGCAGTGATCCGAGTCCCAGCAGTCATCTCGCGCCATCGTCTAGTCGTCGTCCGTCGTCGTCTCATGATAGGAGCTAAGCCTTTGAGTAATTTTTTTCTATTAATTTGATTTTTTCTTTAATCATAAAGATATTTTAGATTATATTTTTATAGTGTTTGTTTGTTTTTAAATTCTACATTGTATCTGTGATATAAAAAAAAAATGTGAGCCGTTGTCTATAAGCTGAGCTTTGAGTAATTTTTTCTATTAATTTGATTTTTTCTTTAATCATAAAGATATTTTAGGTTATATTTTTATAGTGTTTGTTTGTTTTAAAATTCTACATTGTATCTGTGGTAAAAAAAACTATGATAAAAAAAATAATCTGTGATTCAATCTTCACTCTCAATTACTATTTGATCTTACACGACATTAATGTCAATTGTCAATATATGCTGTTAAAAAATCTAATGAAATTGGTGGTGATGTTTAATTATAAAAATCTGTGAAATTAAAGAGGGTGAAAAATAAGAAATTCAAGAATCTTTTTACAAATTTGCAAAATGATTTTGTATCATTCAAAATATATTTTTAAAAATATAATCTCTAATTATTAACTAATCTCTAATCTTATAATTTTTAAACCTGGCCTTTGTTCATTTCTCTTTTAATTAGCTTTTAATTATTTTAGTTCAAATGCTGAATGTTGTTGTTCATCTTTCTAAGTTTCTTACTTCTTTTGACTTTTTTTTTTTTTAATTTTGCTTAATTTTGCTTACTTATAACTTTATAAGTATTAATTTTTTATACTTTAATAGTTAAAAATGTCTAGTTGTCAATCAACTGGTGGTATGAGTTCAACTCCAACACTTGCTCCTGTAAGATTAGAGGATCTAGCATGGGCCCATGCACGTACAATGCCAGGGGCAAGAAATAATACTGAATGTTTATATTGTAATAAAGTAATTAGAGGTGGCGGGATTACTCGGTTGAAGCATCATCTAGCTGGAATTCCAGGCAATGTAGAAGCATGTAAAAGGGTCTCTGAAGATGTGAAATGGAAAATGAAGGAGTTGCTTGATGAAATGAAAAAAAACAAAGAGAAGAAAAGAAAAATAAGGTCAGAGATTGGAGGTGATATAGATTTAACATCTGATGATATTGATGATAGTAATAGTATGGAGGGACAGTCTCAGTTTTCAAAAAATAATGGGAAGTCGAAAGAATCTGGAATTGGAAAGTTGGTGGGGGGATTGAGTAGTTTTTTTCCTCCAAGAACAACTCCTAGGGCCAAACCTTCAATTAAGAGTTCTATATGTTTAAAGGAGATGATTATAAAAGCAAAGATGGTTGTAGAACGCTGGTGCCTGTGACGCCCCAACTCCCACGTACAAAATAATACAGGAATTGTGACGTCAGGATGATAACAACACGGTCACGCATACCAACAACAAGTGCCAAGTGTGTGCAATAAACAAACAGTGCACAATAATTACGCAGTGGTTAAATAATTAAGTCAATTAAAACCAGAATTTTTATATACAAAATTATCAAAATACAAGTTGTGGCGTCCCCGACTTCCATGTACGGACCAACAAGGAAATCGAGACACCCGGGATGATGACAACCGGTCACGCATCCCAACGACAAGTGTCAGTGTGTGCAACAAATAAACAGTGCACAATTAAAAACACAGCGGAAGGTAATAAAGTCTACTAGTACCAGAATTTTAATTAATACAGAAATTCAAAATACAAATACCTTAAAAACAAAGCCAAAGTCCCAAAATAAATACAAGTCTGAAATAAAAGCTACAACTCGAGTGATCCCAGATCACTCCTCCGGCGGAGCCAGATCCTCAGGCTCGGCATCTGCATCATCAACAAAGTCTGCAGTACCATGAGATGGTACCGCAGGTAAGTTATAACCTAACCATGTCCAGAGATAAAACCATACTCTAACAATTAACCATGCATGCCCAATGATGCAATATGAAAAAAGTGCAATACACGCCAAAAATCTCATTGGCTCAAAATCATTCCCAGTAAAATCCATTTCCACCATTTTCCCAGAAAATGGTACACAAAAACATTTCCATCATTTTCCCAGAAAATGATACACAAAATTAACTCACGCTATTTTCCCAGAAAACAGCTCTTTTCCAGTTAATCCAATTAACCAATTAACCATATGCACCATGGTCTCCCCTATGGACCATCCGCACGTCCTGGCTACTTTACGAGAGATGCCCAGTTCCGCACCCAGTGCGTTCGTGGCCAGGTCATCCTCTAGCCCCCGCCAGCAGAAGGGCCACGGAGTCGGCACGTCCAACGTCCGATCCCGTTGTCGCCCAGCGACAACCCAGGGGACGTCACTCAGTTTATTCCGCTCCCGAGTGACCAGAGGAGCTCCACCGAGATAATACCCCATCTCGGCTTGGGGTCGTGATACACACGCACCCACAAATCCAGTCAACATATGAAAACCCAGTTTTCATAAAAACCACATGAACATGAATGCAATACACGAAAACCCAGTTTTCAATTTACAAACATGATCATGCGTGCATATGCCATGAACCAACAATAACCTCAATAATCACAACCAACCCAGATCAAAACACAGTTACCAACAATTAACCAAACCACAGCCAGAATACCCAATAACCAACTATTCACAACATAATCAAATCCAACAATAAATCCAATCTCCAATAATCAACCAGATCACAATAATCACACACAACAAATACTCCGATCAATCCAACCACCCCCGAACTCCTCGGACTCAGTCCGGAAACCAACCAGAATACAATATATAAAATAAAAGCAGTTAATTGCATAAATATAATTAAATCTCAAAGAAATGTTTAGGAAATACTTACAGCACTTTAAAAAAATCTTACGAAGGTTCCGAGGCACAGCGAATCACCAAAGTTGCAAATTCGCACAGTGTAAAAACACTGACCGAAATGCAGTGAAATGGGAATTTTTCACGGTTTCAAACGGAGACTTGAAATTTATAGGGTAGGGCCTATGGAAGGTGGTGAATCTAATGGTGGTGGTGGTTTGCCGAGAATAGTGGCAGAAATGGGTGGTTTTTGGCCGGAATACCCGAATCGGGTTTGGTACTCGTTCGACCGGCTCCGGGGACGGATCGGGGCCGGGTTTGGGTGGAAAAGTTTGGTATTGGGCCGGTGATGATGTGGTAGAAAGTTGGTGGCCAATGGCGGCCGGACGGCGGTGGAAGGAGGAAAAACCCACCGCGGGTTCAACTGGCTCACGGCGGCTAACGGCGGCACAAGGTGGTCTGAGATTTTATGGGGGAGGTCGCCGGCGCACGGGGGAGGGAATGGTGCCGGCGGTGAGGTGCACGGCGGCCGGGAGGCGGCGCGGCGAGAGCAAGCCCGTGAGCGACGGTGGAGAGAGGAGAGAGAAGAGAGAGAAGGGAGAGAGAGTCGGGGGTACGCGGGAAGGAACCGAGGAAAGAGAAAAAAGAAAGAAAGAAAAAAGGAAAGAAAGGAAAAAGAAGAGGGAAAAAAGGAAGATTCAGTCTTTCAAGCTGGGTCCCGAAAAATCCGACGGAGATGAAATTAAAACCCGAAACTAAATAAAATATTCCAAACACAGTGAAATAATTTAAATGCAACAATAAAAATTAAAAACCCAAAAATAAATCAATTAATCTTAAAATGCATTTTAAAAGCTAAAACAGCAAATAAAATTTAAAAACTCATAAAATAATTTTCACCACATAAAATATTAAGAAATAATATTTTAAAACTCCCAAAATTTAAAAAAACAAGAAAAATAACCACAAAATAAATTAAATAAAACATCCATTAAAATACACTAAAATCCGGGATGTTACACAAGTAGACTGAAAGTTAAACAGTTATCCAAGAAATACAGCAAAAGCCAAAAAACATACACGAGCGGAAAATAAATCCCATAATCCAAAACAGCAGCAACCACATGCCACTTCTCCACAAAGCCGATCCCTAAGACTCGTCGTCCTCATCCTCATCAACACCAAAATCTACGGTACCAAAAATGGTAACGCAGGTAAGTAATAATCCAAACAATCCCCAAGATAAAAATACATTAATGTTACCCACCATGCATGCATATGATGAAATATGCACCAAATCCAAAAGATATCATTTTTCCTGAAAATGGATATTTTTCCAACACACGCCAAAATCTCATTTTTGGCCCAAAAACATAATCCGTCATTTTTCTAGAAAATGATTTACACAAAACATTTATCGGACACTGTAGGCAGGAATCACAGGCGGGACAACACCATCATCCCTGCTTACCACCATCCCTATGCGTACACCGTAGGCGGAAATCGCAGGCGGGACTAGACCATTATCCCTGCTTATCACCATCCCTACAGTTCATTTTCACACAACACAAAAACCCAATGGAGCACTGTAGGCGGGAATCACAGGCAAGACTCTACCACCATCCCTGCTTACCACCATCCCTACCTCATGCACCGTAGGCGGGAATCACAGGCGGGACAACACCATCATCCCTGCTTGTCACCATCCCTACCGCGTGTACCGTAGGTGGGAATCACAGGCGGGACTCTACCACCATCCCTGCTTACCACCATCCCTACAGTCTCTTTTCATTTTTCTCACATGAAAATTCAGGTTTTAATAAACACATGAACATGAATGCAATTACACGAAAATCCAGTTTTCAATTTACAAACATGAACATGCGTGTAATATGCAATGTACCAACCCGACAATAATTTCCAACAACCAACCCAATCATAATAAAACCAATCACACAAATACTCCATCCTCAATCCATCCGACCCCCTATAACTCCTCGGACTCAGTCCGGCACAACCAACCAATCACAGTAATATAAAATGAGTTAATGCAAAAATATACTAAAATCTCAAAAGATGTTTGGGAAAATACTTACAGCGTTTTATAATAATTTTTGGAGGATGACTGATGAACCAAAAGCACCAAAACAACAACTCCACATTGTAAAATACACTGTGGCCGTGGGTCTCAAAACCCACTTTTGAACAGAGTAAAACCAAGACTCGAAATTGATAAGGTAGGGCTTAGGGAGGTTGGTGAAGCTAATGGTGGTGGCTTTTGGCCGTGGGTGGCGGCGGAAAGGGAGGTTTAAGGTCCGAAAAGTGTAAAATGGAGATGAGGTTAATGCGGCTTCACCGGTGACGGATCGGGGCCGGGGTTGGGTCCAATGGGTTGCTAGAGGGTCGAGGAAGAAGTGGTGGCCGGAGGTGGTCGGACGGCGATGCTGGAACACTGAAGGCCACGCGGCTTCAAGCCGTGCATGCGGGCAATTGTCGGCGAGGGAGGGGCTGAGATCACGATGGTGGGGTCACCGGAGGCTGGGGTGGAGGGATGAAACACACGGGGAGAGAAAGAGGGGCTGGTGCGCACGGGAGAAAGGAAGAAAAAGAGGAAAAAAGAAAGAAGAAAAAGAAAAAGGGAAAAAGAGAAGAGGAGAAAAGAAATGAAAGAAAAAGAAATGAGGTCCAGTCCTCACATCTTGGGCCACGAAAATGACCCAACGAAAATTATTTTAAAACAATAAACTAAATAAAATAATTCAAATTCAGTGAAAGACTAAAATAAAATAATAATAATTTTAAAATCTACAAACAAACCAATTTAAATTAAAGATCAGTTTAAATGCCAAAACAGTAAATAATAATAAGAAAGCACATTAAAAATAATTTTTCACAACTTAAAATATTATAAAATAATATATCAAAACTCCCTTAATTTTAAAACAAGAGAATCAATCTTTAAATTCATTAAAATAATCTTTCAATAAAAATATACTAAAATACTGGGTGTTACAGTATGATGCTAATCTGCCTTTCAATGCAGCTCAATTAAAAATTTATCAACCAGCTATCGATGCCATGACTGCCATCGGGTTAGGATTCAAGGGCCCTTCCTTATATGAGTTAAGAGGAAATTTGTTAAAGATGGTTGTGGATGAGGTTCAAGATTATTTGCAACAATTTAAGAAGGTTTGGAATGAGACCAGTTGTTCACTAATGGCAGATGGTTGGACAAACCAAAAGCAACAATCAATAATAAACTTTCTAGTTTATTGTCTGAAGGGTACAATGTTCTTGAAGTCTGTTGATACATTTGGCCTTAGAAAAGATGCTAAAACATTGTTTAATATCTTTGATGAGTTTGTTCAAGAAATTGGAGCTGAGAATCTTGTACAGTTCATAACGGACAATGATGCAAGTTATAAAGCTGCAGGAAAAACGTTACAACAGAAGTATGGCTCTTTCTATTGGTCTCCATATGCAGCTCATTGTATAGACTTAATGTTGGAGAATTTTTCTGATCCAAGATATTTTCCTCTTATTGATGATACTATAAAAAAGGCAAAAAAGATAACAAATTTCATCTATAACCATGGTTGGGTTTTAGCATTGATGAGAAAAAACTTTACCAAAGGTCATGATTTGTGTCATCCTGCAATTACAAGGTTTGCGACAAATTTTTTAAGTATCTAATGCTTGCTCTTGTTTAAGAAAGAACTCAAACAAATGTTTACTTGTGATAAATGGATTGCATCAAGTCATTCTAAGAGCAATATAGGGAATGAGATAGCTGGGATCATTGTAGAAGATAAAGAGTTTTGGGCTCAATGTTAATTTATTGTTAAAATTAGAGGGCCTTTGGTTCGTGTTCTACGACTTGTTGACGGGGATGAGAAGCTTGCAATGGGATACTTGTATGATGCAATGGAAAGAGCCAATGAGAACATAAAAGAAAGATGCAATAACAAAGTTAGTGTATTCAGTCCATTCACCAGGATCATTGATTCTATATGGCATAAGCAGTTTCACAGTCCATTACATGTGGCGGGTTGTTTTCTTAACCCTGGAATTTACTATAGCCCTAACTTTAAGAGTAAAAATGATGTTGTAAGAGGCTTCAACAACTATGTGATGAAGATGGAACTTGATCCCGATAATCAATACAAGATCATTGTAGAATTTGACTTATATATGAATACAGTAGGTGAGTTTGGACATTCTTTAGCAATCCGCCAGCATGATAAGATTAATCCAGGTATTATCATTTATTAATATCATTTGTTAAATAGTGTAATTTTGAACTTTAAATTTTATCTTATTTTATTTTTACTTGCATTTAATTAATAATTTATAATTGCATTATTATTATAGTTGCATGGTGGACCCAATTTGGTTGAAAGGTTCCAACGCTTCAAAGGTTTGCTGTTCAACTACTAAGTCAATATTGTAGTGCAACTCGATGTGAGAGAAACTGGAGCACATTTGATTTTATTCATTCGAAGAAGACAAATAGATTAGTGCATAAATGTTTGAATGACTTAGTATTTATTCGTTATAACTTGAAGCTATGAGAGAGGTAAATTTTTTTAATACTAATGTTTTTTATTGTTGAAAAATATATAACATTTTCACTTATGTTTGATTTTATTTTGATAGGAGCATAAAAAAGGGAAGAGATGCTTTAAATCCAATCAGTCTTGAAAACATTGCTTTGATGGAAGAATGGGTGGGTGAAGAATCTGAGCTTCTTGATGGAGAAGATTTGGATTGGGTAAGTATTGAGGAGCCATTAGCCTCACTAAATGAGGAAGAGGATGATAATGTTGGTGTTGATGTTGATGACGGTGGTGACATTGATGAAAATATTTTGATTAACATGTCGAATCTTTATCCTTATTGTCTTTTTGATGAGGAGGAGTGATTTTTTATAACGATGGTGACGTTAATGATTTTATCATGATAATGTTGATGTTTATGTTAGTTGTAACTTAAAACATAAGTCTTGTATTCAGAAGTATTGAGTTTATGACTTATTTTGTTGTTATTTTGGAAGACAGTTAATACTAGTATCCATATAATTTATCCAGGTATAAACTATTCCGAAACGAAATGGTACCAGTACCGAAACAGTATTGGTACCAAAATATTATCCTGAAACGGTACACAAAACGGTACCGGTACCGAAATATTTCATTCCAGTGCCTTGGCCGGTACGACTTCCAGTACGGTATTCAAAACTTTGGTGCAGAGCTCAGGATCAAACCCAAGTACTCATCTCCGGGGCACCCACATGCCAATGGACAAGCAGAGGCTACCAACAAGACATTGCTATAGGAGACAAGCAGAGGCTACCAATAAGACATTGCTGAATATCCTGCAGAAGAAGATTGTGGATCAGAAGGGGAGATGGGCCGAAGAGCTTCCCAGTGTATTATGGGCCTACCAAACATTAGTCAAGACCCCCATAAGAGAAACACCTTTCGCACTTGTCTATAGAAAAGAAGCTGTAATTCCAATAGAGGTGGGAATGCCCACGTACTGAGTTCAACACTTCAACCCAAACCGCAACGACAAGGGACAAAAAGAAAACCTAGACCTTCTGGAAGAAAGACGAGAAGAAGCAACAAGTAGAACGATGAACAACAAGCGGAAAGTTGAACGATACTTTAACAAACGAGTCCAATCTCAAGCCTTCAAGGTAGGAGACTTGGTCCTAAAGGAGACAAGGGTCACCACCAAAGAAGAAGGAAAGCTAGGTTCCCAATGGGAAGGGCCCTTTGTGGTGGTAGCCAGGGGAAGATCAGACTTTTTTCATTTAAAGGACCAGGAAAGTCGTGAACTTCCCCACTGGTAGAATGCCAAGCACTTGAGAAAGTACTTTGTCTGGGGGCAACAGTCTTCCCAATCAATGTAACCAACGACTTATGAATGAGAAAATATGTATTATTTCACCACCATTTGCCTTTATCTAAAAGCCCCAATCATACAAGCCGAGTCTCTGGACACTCCACAATGCATTGGCTAGGGCCAGGACCTCCTGAGCCCTGCCTCGCCCACAACCAATAGCACACAAGTCGCTTGACTTGTCGACTTTCGTGCTACAAATCCAGTCTCTGGACTCGCCATGATGCATTGGCTAGGGCCAGGGCCACCCCAAGCCCTGCCTTTCCACAGCCAGTTGGACACAAGTCCTTTGACTTGCCAACTTTCATGCTACAAGTTGAGTCTCTAGACTCGCCACAATGCAATGGCTAGGGCCAAGGCCTCCCAAGCTCTGCCCCATCGACAGCCAATCGGACACAAGTCCATTGGCTTCTCGACCTTCGTGCTACAAGCTGAGTCTCTAGACTCACCACGATTCATTGGCAAGGGCCAGGGCCTCCCCAACCTTGCCCCATTCACAGCCAATCGGACACAAGTCCCTTGACTTGCTGACCTTCGTGCTACAAGCTGAATCTCTGCACTCATCACGATCCATTGGCAAGGGCCAGGGCCTCCCGAGCTCTGCCCCACCCACAGCCAGTCGGACATAAGTTTCTTGAATTCTTGATTTTGGTGCTACGAGTCGAGTCTCTAGACTTGCCACGATGCATTGGCTAGGGCTAGGGCCTATCAAGCCCTGCCCCATCGACAATCAGTTGGACACAACTCCATTCACTAGCCGACCTTCATGCTACAGGTTGAGTCTTTGGACTGGCCATTTTATATTAGGTAAGGCCAGGGCCACCCTGAGCCCTGCCCTCCCACAGCCAGTTGGACATAAGTCCTTTGACTTGCCAACCTTCATGCTACAAGCTGAGTCTCTAGACTCACTACAATTCATTGGCAAAGGCCAAGGCCTCCCCAGCCTTGCCCTGTCCACAGCCAATCGGAGACAAGTCCCTTGACTTGCCGACCTTTGTGCTTCAAGTTGAGTCTCTGGACTGGCCACGATGCATTGGCTAGAGCAAGGGCCTCCCGAGCCTTACCCACCCACATCCAGTTGAATACAAGTCCTTTGACTTGCCGACCTTCGTGCTAGAAGCTGAGTCTTTGGACTTACCATGATGCATTGGCTAGGGCCAAAGCCTCCCAAGCCCTGCCCCATTGACAGAGTCGGACAAAAGTCCCTTGACTTGTCGACCTTCTTGATACATGTCAAATCTCTAGACTCACCACGATGCATTGGCAGCCTCCAGAGCCCTGCCTCGCCCACATCCAGTCGGACACAAGTCTCTTGTCTTGCCGACCTTCATGCTACAAGTCGAGTCTCTCAACTCACCATGATGCATTGGCTAGGGTGAGGGCCTCCTGAGCGTTGCCCCATTGATAGTCAGTTGGACACAAGTCCCTTGACTTGTCAACCTTCGTGCCACAAACAAAAGGAAACACAGTTGCACAAAGGAAAACATAAAGTGATGGATGCAAGGATAAAGGAAAAAAAAAAAGTGATGGACACAAGAATAAAGGAAACACGATCACATAAAAAACATAAAGTTAATATATATATCACTATCCCTTCACATTGTTGGCCCGAGCGGGCATGGAAAGTGTAAAGCAAACAAAGGCAACAGGATCAAGGAGGAGGATGAGCATCATGGAATGCCAGCGGCATCTGCTTCCTTCCAAGGTTTAAACGTATTGGTAGGCTTGGCAGTCGAGCGCGAGGGAAGAAAGCTAGTAAGGGTTGAAGTCCTCCGAGGGGTTCTCCCTTAGGTAATCCCTTAGATGCTCAAGGCGCTCTTTATATCCGTACCCCCAAGCCTCATCCCGAACAGCTGGCGCACATCTAATCTAGGACCTGAAAGCCTCCTCAGTAGCTTGCAGGGTTGAAATGGTGAGGTCCCGAGTAGGGACACTATCTGAGACCTTGATCAGATCCTTATCCAAGTAATGGATACGGTTCCAGCGTCACTACACAACGGCCCTAGCACTCCTGAACTTTCAAAGTAACGAAGAAGCAGCAGCGTGCACTGCACAACCTCCGAAGCCCTCACACTCCTGAACTTCCAAAGCCACCTCTGAGCAGACTACAGCTCACACTCCAACCTTAAAATTTCCCCTCTTGCCCGACCTCTCTCCTCGCCAATGCGTTGGATCTCTCTCATGAGCTTCAAAATTTCCTCCCTTGTTGAGCCAAGCTCCTTGTCCTTTGACTTCTTATCCTTGTGAAGCCATTTTTCTCCGAGCGTAGGAGTTTTTGGACTCCCTCAGCATGTCCAGGTCCTCCATCAAACCATCATGCACTAAGGTCAGCTTGGTTATTTCCTGGTTCACTTACGAATTTCTAGGCAAGCTAGAAGGGATAGGGAATGGAGCGCCCGGTTCTCTTCCTGGAAGGCTTTTTGTTCACCCACGATCATATCTGCTAGTCAGAAAAATGAAAAACTAAAATGCTAGGACCGAGGATACTTGAGCAAAGTGGGGCCTAAGCTTGGCGCTTGACTGCTTTGTCTCGGGCCCTCTCAAAGACCAGGCCTATCGCTTAGGCACTTCCGCTCCCTGAATGAGAGGATGGTCCAACACCAAATAGCATTAGAAGAGATGAAAGTGGCCGAGGAACAGTTTTAGGAGAAACCTTGCCCGGGCTCACTTGAGCTTGAGTAGCAAAAATAGGTCCCTCCAAATCTTGGGCTCCATGAGGAAAGGAAGGCTCATCCAACAGGAGGCCCAAGCCCTCAGACTCCAGTTGAACTTGGGCAGACGTCCCTATCAAGAAATCTTTCGGGCCACCCAGGGTCGGGTTCTCCTTATGAACAATGGAGGTTGAGTAGGAGGTCACCTCCATGACTACGAGCATTTCCTCGACCATAGGAATGACCCCTCTTACCTAGGGGCATGCTGAATCCTGCGAGGGGGTTACGTCACTTAGTTATCCAAGACAAAGAAAGACTCGATGTCGACCTCGGAGAGTGCCCCAGTAAGGGCGAGGAGGTTGAGACCCAGTCATCCTTGCGCTCTTGTGCTTGGTGGGAGCCCAGCTCGGGCCCCCCATGGTGAGCAAGGATTAGAGGCATTGGGGGAGATGGGGAATCCATCTCTCCAACCAAAGGCATGGCACAAGCAGCTTCCTCTTCGACAATAGTATCTTTGAAAAGGGGCAGGGACTCGACTCTTGAGAAGGCCCCGTGGGGAGCAAGATTCATGAAGGCATTGAGAAACACAATGTTAAGGACGAGGTTGTCCTCCTTATCCTCATCATCACCAAAAGCAGTTATCGGCAGTAGGACCACAGGCTGCGTGAATAAAGGGTGAACGATATCGGTGGCCAGGACTTGGTGAGAAGAGTTGGATGAGCCTCGATGGAAGGTGCCCTCCTGAGCTAGGGAAGAGGTGTTGCCAAAAGTACTTCGAGCAGACCCTGTTGGTGCCAAGTGAAACTAGCTGTGAGAGGTACCACGAGGGACGAGTGGTGGAGCTGGTTAGGAAGCAGTGTCAAACTCGTTGAATGGAGATCCCGACAGAGGTCGACATGATGAACTGGCAGGAGCCCCAGACCCAGGGACGACTTCAGCATCACTATCGTCGGTCAGAACTTGTTTGCCCAGATCATCAACCACATGAGGGGAAGGCTAGAGTTGCTCCCAAGAAAAGAGAAGGGAACAGACAAAAACTCCCGACTGAGCACAAATGATCAGTTGGGAAGGAGCAGGTGCAGCCTAATGTTAACCTCTGTCAATAGTGCATCCATCTCAAATGCAACAAGGTGGGTGACCACCTAAGACAAAACAGTTGTGACTCTGAACACCTCTCTCTCGGACAATTTAAACCAAAGGGCTTGACTCCACCGTACATTGGTCTTGACAGCCCAAACAAGAAATTTCTAATAAACTTCCTCTCCTTGGGGATACTCCCAGGCTAAGCAGGAGACAAAAAAGAAGCATCGTTGCCATTCCTTGATGAAGAAAAGTGCCTCTCCAGAGTGACGAAGCGCTTCTTTGTGGCCCAAGCTTGGAAACTACACAAGCTCCCATCGAGGTGCAAAATCTTGTAGACCAACAAGAACTCCCAAGCACTCAAGTCAGGATAGTCATCAGGGCCCTCACTCAACACTTGCAGATAGATTATGCAACTCGCCACCATAATTCGCCAGGCTTTGGGGTGGAGTTGTGCAGGAGCCAACTTCAAGAAGTCGAGGATGTCTCGGATAGGGTGGCAGAATGGTAGCTGCAACCCGTTAGAGAACATCAACTGGAAGAGGGCCACTCGTGTCACCATCCCATCCACATCCATAGCAGGAACACAACGGCCAGGAATCTCCATAACCACCTCAGGAAGAATGGTGTACAACCATTGTGAAGAGGTCGTCGGTTGTTACGATCAACTCCCAATTCCTCCCAATGAAAGAGAGGATGCGATCTTTGGTTTTGCTAGGTGCAGCCATGGCAAGACACATAAGGAGAATATGGGAGCAGGGAAGAGAAAAAGACTGAGGAAAGCTTAAAGAATAAAGAACAAGAGGATTTTTGGAATACAGAGGCAAAAATGGGAGGAACAAAGGGGGAATAAGGGTTTAAATAAGGGAGAGGTTGACAGTTGGTGTTCGGCAGGCAATGAAGCGACTACAGGTCAGAAATGGAAGGGATGTGACAGTTCTAGGGAAGTGTACGAGGTGACGTGATGACACAACAGTAGCCAGTTGCGTGCGTGGTCTACACAGCCCAATCCCAGGAATTGCACGTGGGTGAGAAACTTGCCGATGGGACAACCTCAAGTAGAAGAGTGAAAGTAACCCCTCCCAATCCGCATAGGGTAGCCAAAATGTCGCGAGGTCGTTTCGACTCCACACGTTGATAGGGAGCAATAGTAACGCCGCCAAGGCTTTAATAGGGTAGAATGTGGGGAGTCCTAACTCCTCTTTTTCTTTTCAATTCCTACCCTACAAATATGCTAGGAATTTGCGGGGTACTTTGAGGGGAGTAATCCCCTAGACCTGGGGTGGACTGAACGAACTGGCTCAGGTTGCTTGGGTAGCATGGGCCAGGCTAACCCAAAAGGCCCATTGTGGCAAGGGGAAGACGCACCTTGTGTGGGAGCCGGTTGGAGCTATGGATCGCCCCTGACCACCCACGATCAAGGCATCAAGGTCAAATCAAGACGTTAGGAAGTGGGGTTGTGCAAACCCTCTCTAAGTCTCTATTGCTCTGTTCCAGTTTGCCGTTGTGATCCACTAATCTTGTCGTCATCTGCATTATTCAGCCTTTGCAACACCGTAACTCGTAAGTGTACTTAGTGTGGTCCGAGACTCCGAGCCCTAAATTAATTCATTTTTGCAATTTTTATTTTTTGCCATAATGTTGGGTTGCCTAGAATTATTTGATGCTTTACATTATAACAGTTGTTTTGGATCTAGTTGTTGGCTATTGGGTTGCTTGTAAATGTAAAATGGAATGGATTACGGTGGAGTGGAAGTGTATGCAGGGAAGGTGTTTGTGAAATGGATTGCCTGTAAATGATGTGTTGGTGAAATGGATTGCTTGTAAATGTTGGGTTGCATGTAAATGTGGAACACAGTGAAATCGCTGAAATGGCACCAGTGTATGTAAGGAAGGTGTCTGTGAAAATGAAACTGTGAAATAAGTGAAATGCTGCTGAGTTATGACTTCTGAGACAGTAGCTAGGTGGGCTAGCCAAGGAAGAAAAATAAAGCCGTTGTGGGAGGCCGGGGGGGGGGGGGATTTTATTGATGAAAAGATCATGCATAATTAATAATCGGAATGAGCAACAGAAGATTTTATTGTTGTTCTCAAGTTGTTCCGATGGATTTCACTTTATAATAATGAAAAGATGAAAGAAAAGGCCTTCCGAAAAGAGAATCAACATAAAAAGCACTCAACAGAGTGTTTCTTACATGCCTACGGCCCACAGGAAGAGCATGCAAAAGACTCTGCTCTTGCATGTCTAACCTAATTCATTAATTGGATGGAGTCAGATTGAGAAACGCCAATACTCTCAAATCAATTTGAAAGAAAAGTTTACCCTTTCCACATTATTCCCCTGCAATAGGTTATTTCGACTTGTTTCAAGCTCCATAAAGGCGTTATATTTCTCATTCGATCGAATGAGAAATATATTGCTTTAACGACCTTCATACAAGATGAACAAAATGTGTAGCTAACTTAGCAACTGAAAGTTGAACAAGTTAAGAACAATAAATAAAGATTAATACTTGAGGAAGAAAGCTAACAACATTGTCAAAGAAGAAAAGTTGTTGAAGAGCAGAAGAACTAGGAGACGCATAGTAGCCAGGAAATCGATCATTTGACCGATTCATCTAGTAATAATAATGGAGTTGTTGTTGCTGCTGGAGTTGCAATTGCCTACTGACTTTCCTTCCTTCTGAGCTTCTGTCTATCCTTTGCCTTGTGGTTTTGAAACCAGTAGAAGATATTCTTGCCTTCAATCTTGCCATAGAAAGAGAGGTTGGCTATGATCTTTTGTATCTGAGAAGCATTAGGAGTTCTAACCCACTCCTATTCATCTCTTCCAAGATCATGAGTTGCTTTGAGGTTGGGCACCATCTTGACGAAGCTCCTTGGGACATCTTAATTTCCTGCTCTTGAATGGTGTTAATTTCTAATTGGGAAGGCCAGGTGTAGTACTAGGGGAGGGTTGAAAGTGAAGAATAAATAGATGGCAGAGATAGAAAGGTACGGTAGAATAGAAGCCAGGTGAGAGACAAAAGGGTGGGAATCTAGAGATAGAGAAGGGCAGATGATGATCGTGGATAAATATAAAGAGAAGTTGATTGTGAGGGATCTGTTCTCCCGAAAACCCCTCTCTCCCGAAAGCCCCTCTCTCCCAAGAAGCCACTTCGCGATCACAGCTGGGGGGAGGGGGAGCTCCGGCTCCCTCCTCCCTCTCCTCTCCTCCCTCCCTAACGTCGGCCCTGTGTCTCCGACGGTTCTATTTCGTTGTTTCCCTTGTATTTTTCTCAGATTTCGGCTAAATAAGAGGGAGTCGATTCGTGTTGATCCGGTGACTATCTAGAAGCACGCGCCCCACGAGGAGTCTTCCCTGCCGTCGATCTGCAAAACCCCGTAATGGGGCCTCCATCGGTGCGGCGCGTTGCCCGCACGCGCGGATCGACGATTCGGAGCTCGCTACGCGTGGAACCCATGCGCCACCATGCAAACATCTGACGTCGCAACGAGCGGCCGATCCAGAACCGGCGTCACTGGATCTCCATAGCTCGACCGTCAGTTTCCCTCCTTGTGTTGTGTTCTATGTGCACTGATTTTCCATTTACAGTGTTTTCACATTGTAGTTTTATTTATGTTTTGTCTTTATTATTTAGAATATTTAGTAATGGCGTGCCCATTCGGACTTGGTCCGGATGGTGTTTTATCCCCACTCCGCGTAGCGGAGATGTCGGGGTGTTCCTCCTCCATTTCCCGCTTAGTCGGGTATGGAGTTTGTTTTAGCTGGTATCTGATATCTCTGTTTTTGGACAGAGAGGTGCTATCTCTCAGACTTTTGTCTGTAGAGATATGCCTGGGGACTAGACCATGTCAGCCTCGAATGTGTGTTGGGGAGCTTTTACTAGTTGTAATTGACTTATTTTAAGTCAAGCTGTATGTCCTGTTTTAAAGTAATGAGATTCGCCATTTTTAAAAAAAAAAAAGTAAAGAGAAGTTAAAAGAGAGGAAAAGGTGGCAGTAGTACTACTGCATGCTGATGGATATTTTATAAATGGTTGTAAATAGTTCATAGAAGTTGTTTTTGTTATGATTCCTAGAGAGTTTAGACTTTTTGTCTGGATGACCGATGTAGATGTTCTAAATGGGCCTACCCTAACTAAATGCTAGCCACTTGATTGGGATTATGCCTAGTTATTACACAACAAACTTATGTGGCATTGCACATAAAACTACTCTTTTTTTTTCTTTTTTTTTTTATCTGTATTGGAAATATTTTCTTATTATATAGAAATTATGCCTTCATGGTTTCTCTTGAATGTGTAATTTGCATCTCATGTACAGAAACATAAAGTTTCAAGAAATCGCTAGAAACTTGTTTTGTAGGATATCGATATGGGCATATCCTTTGTTCTTTAGTAGGAATCTATCGATATAGTCCATATGCTTCCAGATTTGAAAATATCTTTCCGTGTGCACAATCTTTGGTTCAACCTGCTGAAAAAGATGTATATGCAGTACATGCTTTTTTGGCTGGCTTTTTTTAATATTTATGATTTAAATTTTTATTGTATTGCCACACTTTGTTTCCAACTTTTCAGTCCTTTCCATATATATATATATATATATATGCAGTAGATGTTTTTTGAAACTAATTTTTTGCTTCTAATTTATTTTTTCAGTTTCTTTGATTGTGATATGTATGCTACACCTAGTGGGGATGATCATCCACAAGGGGATGTAGCGGATGTCAATGCTCCTACATTGGTGGGTACTTCCACCCTAGAGCCACATCTAGAGTAGCTACTTCTTGTATGAGTAGTCGACTCCCAGTGGATATAAAACATGAAGATATGTTCAACAAAGAGAAATAGATGTCCATTGAGCACGATCGACCATCATGGCCTTCTAAAAAAATATCGTGAACATAGAAACATTTCATCAAAATTCCTGATGATTGTACGAAGCCGCAAGCAAGGTGTCACCACTGTGGGCAACTTTGTGGTTGCCATTCAAAGAAGCACGGCACTAGTGTATTAATAGCACATCTTAATGGTTGCCGGCGGTCTATGATTGCGTGGCCACTTATCAGACCAAGTTCAGTTATGAACCTTCTTCGGCCATTGATGGTACGCATGTTAAAAAGCTGTCAATCCCTCAATACAATGAGAAGATGTTGTGGGAATTGATTCTAGAGATGCTCATTTGTGATGAGATGCTTTTTACAACAGTTGACAAAAAAGGCTTCCGTAAATTTGTGGACACTCTTGAGCCACATTTCCCATGCCTTCACGGTATATGGCGATACAAAATTGTTTGAAGAGGCATGCATCAGAGAAGGCAAAAATGAAGGAGATGTTTATTACCACTAGCTAGAGTATCATTTACGACTGATACATGGATGTCCATACAGAATGTCAGCTACATGTGTATCATAGCCCACTTTGTAGATAGTGAGTGGATACTACATAAGCGAATTATTGGATTTAAAGAAATTGTTGATCACAAGGGTTCATCTATTGGCGCGGTGATGGATGACTGAATGAATGACTAGGGAATTAAAAAATTCGTTTGTATCACAATTGACAATGCCAGTGCCAATGACATTGCAATTGAGTGGTTCAAACAGAATACGATAGTAAAAAAGGATATCATTCCTGGAAATGAGTTTATACATGTTCGATGCTATACTCATATCATCAACCTCATAGTTGCTGAGGGGTTGAAAGAGATTGATGATTCTATTACCAAAGTCCGCAACCTTGTGAGATATGTGAAGGCTTCCTCCTAAAGGCTAGGCAAGTTTAAGGTGATAGCCAAACAACTTCAGATTCCATGTTCTGCCATGTTGTGCTTGGACGTTCCAATTCGATAGAACTCAACATATATGATGTTGGATGTGGTGCAGAAGTACCAAAGAGCTTTTGAGTAGATGAAGGTCGAGGATGGGGGCCTGAGGTATGCTTTGTTAGAATTAGTAGGGGGAGAAGGCGGTTCGGTTTACTAGACACAGTTGATTGGGCGGCTGTGAAGTATTTTGTTGATTTTTTGAATTTTTTTTATGATATAACTATGCGGATATCTAGATCCAAATATTGTACTGCGAACTTGTACTTCGACGAGCTCTTGGGGCTTCATAACCACTTGAAACAGAGTTGTGTTGACACTATGGAATTGTTATTTGCTAGAGTTACGAGGATGAAATACAGATAAGATAAATACTAGGGGAGTATTGAGAAGATAAATAGATTATTATTTATGGTTGCAATCCTTGACCCCCGATATAAGTTGGACATTATAGAATTTTGGATTAGGGACGTCCTCGAGAAAGAGAAGGCTAAAAAGTTTATTAGAGCGCTGAAAAATGATATTGATGACTTATATAACCATTACAACAACAGTGGTAAGCCTACTCCAGCAAGTAGCAGTCGTAGCTCCTCATGCCGAACCAGCTCGACATATTCCTTAGATGACAGAGGTGTAGATCTTTCATCACCACTGGTGCAGCAGTATCATCAAATCCATGCATTGAGGAATATTATGCAGTGTAGGTCTGAGGTTGAGCATTATTTGATGGAAGATGTCGAGGTACCTAGTGATACATTTCATTTATTAACTTGGTGGAAGGTTAATTCTAGTTTCCTTTTCTTTCCCGAATAGCCCAAGATGTGCTAGCCATTCCTATCACTACGGTTGTCTTTGAGTCAGCATTTAGTACTGAAAGTCGTGTCTTGGATGCTTATCGGAGTTCATTATCTCCGACTACTGTCAAGGCCATTGTTTGCACACAAAACTGGTTAAGCTCAATGCCCATTGGAATAGATACCATTAATGCCAAGAGATATAGGTTTGAATTAGGTAACTTTATGATTTTAAATGATTATTTACATAATTTTAATATTTTTATTATTTAATTTATAATATATATGATTTTGTAGACCTAGTTGTGAATCCCAAACTAATTATGAATAACTAAGAGTCTGAGACCGACGCACCATGGGATGATTACCATCATTTAAAATTGGTCAGAGTTAGAGGTGGAGGTGAGTTCATAATATCACTTGGAGTCTTGGCTGATGGTTTAGAAGTCTATAGTTAAATGAGTAAAGAAAAGATAGTGCATCTGATCAATAAAAGTTAAAACTTCATGCAGGAAAATTGGAAATCACTATCGAGTATCGAGTCTTCCACTCAAATGCATAGACTGTCCAAGACTGATGCGGGGCATTGGCCATTGTTGCTATTTCACATTTGAATGAAATCTATGACATTATTCAATATTTTGGTCCTGTAAATTTAAACTTATTGCGATTTTCAGTTTTATATTTAAATTTATGGTTCGCGATTTGACGGATTTGTAGTTTGATTTAGTTATTGTATTTAAATTTTAGCTTTCTAACTTATTTTTAATAGTAATTAATTTTTTTAATTATTTTTTTACATTATTAAATAGGGGTTAATATTGGGCCAATCGGAGATGTTGGAGTCCATTTTCTTAGTAGGGTAACTAGGCCTAAGTAGGGCAATTGGGCTTGAAAAAGTCGAGTTGCTACTCCGATCTGAGCTCCCAGCTTCAGACTCCGACTCCGATCGGAGTCAGAGTCAAAGCTTGTTTTGACCTCCGACCCCAGTCGGAGTTGGAGGTCAGAGGTGCACTCTGACTTCGTCAGAGTTGGAGCCCACCCCTATTATGAAGGACATTGACACCCAAGCACTAAAAGCAGCACAGGCGGAAGCGCCGACAACTCATGAGCAGGGTGTTAGGGATAACCCCCTGCACTCGGGTACTGACGATGGGTTCGCCTAACCATGGCCACACCTCATTAAATGGAAGATAATGCCAAGCACGGCGCAGCCTAGACTAAGGTGTCAGTTATTGACACGATCAGGCATGGGGTATTGCCACCTGACGAAAGGCTGACACGGAACACGATAGGCGGGATGCGAGCAACACCTCCACGACCTGACTGACTGGTACGGGTGAAACCATCGAATCCCATTTGCCAGAAGATCACATTGATCAGGTATATAAACACCCCCTCACACCCTCTAGTGGGGCTCACTCGCTCTGATTTTGAATACTTTTTCTCTTTCACTTGCTTGGCCACCCTATTCCAACAACTAACTTAGGCCTTGAAGGTACTACGGCGCACCAAGCCTCCCATTTTCTATCTCAATAGGATCCAGACCGAGCTCAGCAACGTGGAGTTGCCCAGGCCATGAAACACGACATCAAAAACTTATATACTATCTTAATTCTTAACTCCAATTAGAAGTAAAATTTTTTTGGGCATTTGACTTATTTTTTGTCTCATTCTTACATGTAATACTACATACAAGCTTGGACATGCAAGCCCTTTAAAAATAGTGGAGCCCACCCAATAGCAAATTTTCCCTTATTCGTCCTAAGCTTCTTTTGGTTGTTATTATGATGAGAAATTCTTTTCATCAGCCATTAAACACTTGTTCTTGCAATAAGTGCTGCTACCATGGAGCATAGAAAAAGAAAATAGAAAGTCAATCATAATAGAAGAATTCTATGCATCAGCCAATATTCATTTTCACACTTCACACCTATAGCTTTTTTTTTTTCATAGAGTGTGGGGTCATGAAGATTTAATTGTTACCAAACAAATCAGGTAGCCCCTCAGAACACTCGGTGCCAATCAAAATAACATAGATGTTAAAAAAATGACAAAGCCTAGATTACCCAAAAAAATAAAAAGAAAAAGTTGCATGAAAAAAGACCACCAAGTCAAATTGTTGGCAAGGAATTGCCCATTTGCAAAACCTCAAATTTCCAATGGTTTCACTGTCACTAACATACCCACAAAGTTAGAGGGTGGGAGGGACAAGATGACGGAGGAAATTGCCCATAATTTCTTTATGTTTCCTACATTTTTGGGGGGGGGGGTATTCTTTCTAGTTTCTCTACTCTTTGGGGGATCCCTATGGGCCCTCTTCATTTCTAATGGGAACAAATATGACATACAGAACCAAAAACAATTTTGGCAATGGGTATAAATTCAAGTTAGTATTCATTAGTGCACGGTATAAATGAAAAGAAGACTATACACAAACTTCAAGTTGCATAAGTAAAAGTGAAGTCGCTATCAGAAAGAGAGACAAGTTTAAACAAGTTGGCATATAGAAACATTTCCTACCTCAGTATGAAAGGAATTCTCAGTTTGGGTAGAACAGTATCACCAAAAAATGCAGCTTCTTCAACCATCCTACACAGGACCCTACATACAGTGTCCCCCAAATGCATACCAGAAATTATTTTCTCAAACATCTGCACAAAACAATCAGGAATGTGTAACATAATGCTTTTCGAAAATAATTTTCTATGCTAGGGTTTTGGTTTAGGGCATCTGATGGCTGTCGCCGAGGCCATCCTGGCCCTTTGGTGACGGCAACGAAGCCTAGAATGTTTGCTGATTTGGTCTCCCACTCCCCGCAACCGCTTC